>CAKNYM010050340.1:113255-127983 GCA_932195095.1 Andricus curvator
TAATAGGATGAGTTTTCTTACAACCGTAGCAAGGCGAAGTTCGAGCTATTTTCGTAAGGCACAACTGCTCTAAGGGCATGTGACTCCAGCAATAACGGCATGCGCTTGATTCTTTTATGGTATAGGACATTTAATGCTAAAAATGTCTAACCTGATGCCAATATTGGTAGAAATTCATACCAATTTCGCACATGAAGTTCCATGCTGTAATATTAAGAGCTCAGCCTACTATAACAGTGTGGTTTTTTTCTCCGTGTACTAGTGAAAAAAAGCGTTTTGTATTGTAATCTTACTTTTTAATTTTGAAATAATAGTTACAAACCGAGAAATTAGTCTTCAAAAGTAGGGAAACTTTAACCAAGCATATTTTTAATATCATCAATATACCTTATTTATTTACAAACTCAGGCATACAATATGCGTTATAATTGTTAACAATGGTTATACATAAAATAGCCGCAAGAAGTCGGACTAAAGTTTGAAATGTTAATAATACTCTACTTGAATTTTTGTCTAATCGAAACATTTCATTGGGATAGTTTCGAAATATACTTGATATCCAGTGAAAATTTGGAGATAAATTATTCAACATATTAGAAAAAAAGTGTTTTGTATTGAAACCTTATTATTTAATTGTCAAATAATCGTTACAGACCGAGAAGTTAGTCTTCAAAAGTAGGGTAACTTTGACCTAGCATATTTTCAGTATCATCAATATTTATGAAAATTTGACAAATATTCGTTCTACCCAGGGCTCGAAAGGATTACTTTTTAGTAACTTAATTACTTTTTTGATCTGCGGTTACTAAAAAGTTACTTATTTTATGAAACGGTTACTTTTGGTTACATTTTTAACCCGAAATAACGAAATGAATTAATTAATTAATCGCATTATTTAAAAACATTATTAAAAAATTTTGCACTTTAGAGCCGGAAAAATCAGGGCTATCAATTAAATTATTATGAATCCTGATAAAAATTGCAATGTAGCTAAAATTGCTAGTTTTTAATTTAAAATTTAAATCTTTTTTGTCGAAATATCGAACTATGTATTATATTTTTCGATGAGAATTTATCTTCTTTGATTGAAATTCGGTTAAAAGTTGAAGAATTGTTGTTAAAACTTTATTTTTTAGTAGAATTTTTGGTAGAAAATTAATCTTCTTAATTTAAAATTTTATCTTTTTGGTTAGAAATGTACTTATTTTGTTGAAAACCCGTCTTTTTCGGTTGAAGATTCCCCTGTTTTCGTAGAAAATTCAACTATTTGGTTGACAGATAACTTTTTGTCAATAATCCATATTTACTGGTTGCAAATTCAACTGTTTTGTAAAAATTGGTCTTCTTGGCTTAAAAACTCAACAATTTGGTTGAAAAATAGCCTGTTTTGTTGAAAAATCGTCTTTTTTTAATTAACTCTACTCTTTTTTTTATTAAATTAAAATCTTTTACATTTTTTGTTAACAATTCATCTTTTCTTTTAAATTATTAATCATATATGGTATGTCTGGATTCAGAAAAGAATGAGCTACAACGAGCATTTATCAAAGTTTTATAAATATTGATGATATTAAAAATATGCTTGGTGAAAGTTACCCTACTTTTGAAGACTAATTTCTCGGTTTGTCTCAATTACTTAACAATTAAAAAATAAGATCCCTCTAACAAACACTACTTTTTATAGTGGATTGAGAAATTGCAATCCAAATTTTTACGAAAAATCAAGTATATTTCGTAACTATCCCAATGAAACGTTTCGATTAGACAAAAATTCAAATAGAGTATTTTCAACAGTTCAAACTTTGTTTCGACTTCTCGCGGCTACTTTTCCTGAAAGTATTGCTAAAAAATATTATTTACATATGGTATGCCTAGATTCAGAAAGGAATGAGCTACAACGAGCATTTGTCAAAGTTTTATAAATATTGATGATATTAAAAATACGCTTGGTCATAGTTACCCTACTTTTGAAGACTAATTTCTGGGTTTGTAACTATTATTTCACAATTAAAAAGTAAGATTTCAATACAAACCCCTTTTTTTCTAGTACATACAGTAATTCAATTCCATCTTTTCACTGGATATCAAGTTGACGCCTCTATTGAATATGAGTCTATGTGCTAACAGCGCTCTGTATGAGACTATTCCCTATGCTTATACACAGCGCAGTCTCATACACGGCGCTGTCAGCACATAGACTGATATTGAATGGAGGCGTCGAAGTATATTTCGAAACTATCCCAATGAAACGTTTCGATTAGACGAAAATTCAATATTTCAAACTTTGTTTCGACTTCTCGCGGCTTCTTTACCTTAAAGCATTGCTAAAAGTTATTACTTATGTATGCCTGGATTCAGAAAAGAATGCGCTACGACAAGCATTTGTCAAAGTTTTATAAACATTCATTATATCAAAAATATGCTTGGTCAAACTTGCCCTTCTTTTCAAGACAACTTTCTCGGCTTGCAATGATTCTTTCTCAAATGAAAAAATGAGATCCCCATAATAAAAACTATTTTTGTGATAGATTAAGACAATTTAATCCCAATTTTTGCTATTGAAATTCGATTGCCAAAATAGGAAACTTGGGTTCTTTTCATTTTTCGATTATTATGTTAAATTTTATATAATAAAAGTGACTCCTAAAAATATATATCATTCGAATCAGAACTTAAAAAAACGTGTAAATTCATTGAAAGTCAGAGAAGTATTTTTGGCAAATTTTTTGGGAACTTCAACAATTCGTACATTACTTTGGTGGCTAAAGAGAAAATTCAGAAATGAAACTTAGAAGGTTTTCTTGAGAGTAGTGCCAGATGTGAATTGCAGGTAGCGTAGGCATTGTGATCTTAGGCCATAGAACTTTCCGGGGTTGATCCTATGTGAGGAGAAATAAGATACTACACGTATTCAAATAAAAAGACTGCTAAGAAAAGTCAAGATAATTCTTGATGACGCTTTTTTGTAGGTGTAACTGAATTCCCTACAAATTCCCGTCGTTTCAAAGGGTAATGAAGTTTCGACGTGTCATGGTTTGTCAGATCCACAAATTCTCGAATATCTTTTTCCAATATACTCTTTTTGCCATTGGTTTAATTTTCATAAACTTGCTACCGGATAGTCTCAGATAGTCTTTTAGCTTAGACAAATCATTATCATCATTTTTAGTATATAATAAATAATAACCTAAAAATACATACCGGCAAATTTCAATAACCCACACGAGCTACACATACGTTCGGCGGTTATCACTGACAACAGTTACGTTTTTGTTGACGCCAGCTGGCGCTCTCAACGGACATTTACTGGTATTTAGTACCCAAAACGTTGTCCCAAGAAAATAAATTGAGGTTTGGGGGGCCAGGTTGGCAGCAACGCCTAATGGTGAAATGGTTACCATTTACTTCCTACATATCCCTGCTTGGGTTGCAAACGCGGAAAGTCTTGGTGAAGTTTGAGCGTTTTATTGTTTTGACTTGCCTCCCCAGTGGGCACAAAATTTGACGAAGTCTTTACGACATCGTTACGAGATCTTTACGACGACTTTAAGACTTTCTATTTCCATGTCGTTAAGGTTTCTTTACGATGTCGAAAAGACATCCTAACGACATGGATGTAGGATATCGTAAAGTTGTCGTAAAGATGTCGTAACGATGTCGTAAATACGTCGCCAAATTTTGTGCCCACTGGGTCGTTTCTAGAATTGTCAGTGTACTGACGTCACTTGGGAGCCTGGTGTGTTTAGTCTCACAAGTCCATCTATTTGTTCTTGCCAGATGGCCCATCGCTAGGGTGCTTGGTCAAAATTTTGTAAGGTATGAGTTGAACAGCTAGGCACATCCTGATAGCGGATAATACGTATATACCACGTTAAAAAGTCAATAAGAAACTGCATATAGTCATTTGTGCCTAGAAACTACGTTTGGTGAGCTGTCTGCCTGACCTTGACCGCTAGCGGCGGCTTGACGCTTCTGCAGCGTTAGACTAGTGACTCGCAGCGGACCGATTGTTGTGGCGTTTGGTCGGCCAAGTGATTTTTTGTTTTAGTGTCCGGTTGTGAGTCTTAGCACAGTGTGTGCAACTGTAAGTAGAGTACGGGAGTGTATTTAGTGTGCGTAGTGTACGCAGTATAAGTAGTGTGAGTGGCATAGTAAGATCGCAGTATGAGTTCCAAAGAGAGGAAATCCGTACGTGCAACAGAAGTTCGCTACCTTCACATAAAGAAAACATCCTCTCCCCCACACTCAACTAAATTACCAACTAAGAGGGAAGTACTGCGTGCCGAAGGATTTGCAGCATGGAAGGACCTTATATGGAAGGACCTTCGGCACTACAACAAACAGCTTGTCGAGCTCCTTCGAGAATTTTTGCTCATTCCTTAGTTGAGTACTGGTACTCCGGGCTCTGTTCTTCTTAAGTCCCACATACTGTTTGTAAAGTGTGATTAGTTTCCTGGCAATGTTTTTCGGGTCTTGTACAGGCAAGCGAGCCTTCTCATATATACCATACACTTCCCGCACTACTTCATCGGCGGCTTCAGGGAGGGTCTTTTTTTAGTAAGATAAACATAAAGAAACACACCCAGTACTTCCTTCTTAATTAGTAATTTAGTTGAGTATGGGAGCGCGGATGTTTCCTTTATGTGAAGGTAGCGAACTTCTGTTGCACGTACGGATTTCCTCTCTTTGGAACTCATACTGTGATCTTACTATGTCACATACACTATTTACACTCCGTACACTACGCACACTAAATACACTCCCGTACCCTACGTACAGTTGCACACACTGTGCTAAGACTCACAAACGGACACAATCGGTCCGCTGCGAGTCACTAGTCTAAGGCTGCAGGAGCGTCAAGCCGCCGCTAGCGGTCAAGGTCATGCAGATAGCTCACCTAACGTAGTTTCTAGACACAAATGACTATATGAACTGTCTTATTGACTTTTCAACGTGTTATGTACCTATTATCCGCTATCAGGATGTGCCTAGCTGTTCAACTCATACCTTACTAAATTTGAGGAAAGTTTTAGAAAAATCATGATGGTTGAGTGACCATTGAAAATTGTCCGATGGAGCAAATCCTCCGTGTTCCAGCTGCTGCTCCAATCTTGCTTCGGCAGCATGGAGCACAGTTTCTACAGAGCAGCCTGACTGAAAGGCGTGCTGCTCTCTGTGCAGCGGGGAGGCTAAAAGCACCTCATCCCTGATGTATCTCTCGACCAGTTTCTCTAGCGTCTTCAGGATGAAGGACGTCAAGGTGATTGGCCGGAAATCTTTAGCAGCAGTGTAGTCCTTCCTACCAGGCTTGGTAATGAAGGCCACTCTCTCATCCTTTCATGCTGATGGCACGTGTTTTAGGAAAATACTTGACCTTAATAGTTTCGTCAGTGTGGGGACGAGGGAATCCATGCCGTTTTGTAAGATTGCTGGATAGACCCCATCTGCCCCTGCTGATTCAAAGGGGCAGAAGAAACCCCCCGGCCCATTCCATCTTCTTGAAATCAACGACCTTGGTCTTTTTACGAAGTTTCTTCAGGTGGGTGTTCCACCATTCTGCTCCTTTCCTAGTCTTAATTGTACTTGTAGGGCAATTTTTCTGATATGATGTAATCAGAGCCCTTCGCAGAAAATCCGCGGCGTGCTCTAACTCATCCATGCTATTGTAGCTTGTGGCGAATGTCACAAGCTTGTCTTTGAATTCCTCTTTATATGAGTTCCAAAGTGTATTCCTGGAGTATCTAAACTTTAAAACCGCCGGTTTTCTCAGGGCTAATTGAACCAAGATATACTTGTAGTCCGAGAGAGACTCCTCGTCGGACACTTTCCAGCCCACTATCTTGCTCCTCAGTTCTTCCGAGCATAGAGTCAAATCGCGAAACTCACTTCTGTTTTTAATCTGGAATGTGTGAATATCACCACGATTGAATATCTCTAGATCAGTACCTGCTAGGTGTTCAATTTAATCTCTTCGTCTGTCGTTGGTGTTTGTGCTCCCCACACTGCATGGTGTGAGTTTGCGTCACAGGCCAACAGCAGAAGAATTCCATTCACCTGACAGTGTCGAATTAGAGCCTCGACCTCTATAAGAGGTGGGGGCCCCTCAGCATCACCTGAGAAATAAACCGAGGCGATATACACCTCTAGTCTTCTTTCGCTTCTGTCCCTGAATCTCACCTTAATAACGGTGAGGTCCCTGGATTAAAGCTTAGGAACCAAAATCGCAGCGATACCCTGGGCGGCTATACATGCCCTTGGTGTTTTTTCGTGTGGTCCCTTAAATATGGAGCCACACTCTCATAACCCACTAATCTTTTCCCTGCATAACCAGGGTTCTTGGATTACGGCAATCCCTGTCTGCACCACTGCCATACGGCTGGTTAGAACCACCGTAGCGCCTTTGTTGTGCTGTGGTGCAAATTTATCTGCATCATTGAGATTCCTACCTCAACCATTAATAAACTAATTCGGGACGTTTCTTGGAGTCCTTCTTTCTCTTGCCCAGAGACCGAGCCGGAGGAGTTTCTCCAGATGTTGCTGCGATAACTAAAGCCCCTTGTGAAGAGCCTTGATTGTTTTTCGAGATTGTTTTTCAATTTCTGTGCACCGCTACGTTTTTTCCTTTTCACAGAGAGTCCAGTAATCTTTTCTTTAACCGCGGCAACTTGGTTGTGGTCATAGGTTTTAATTATCAACACCGCTTCTGGTAGAATGACCCCTTTGGCGGTGGCTTAGACGAGGGCCCCGGGTCGGAGCCCTCGTAGTTTTTGGTTATTTTGTTTTTGTACGTCATGTTGGTCCCGCGAGTATCTAGGAAAATAAAGGTCAAGTCAGTAAACACAAACAAATAAGTGAAAGTGCAATTTTTTGTTCGGGATGTATGTACAAATAATGCTTAATTAACTTTTTTTAAAGTCCAAAGTATTTTTTAATGTTATAAACAAATTTATTAAACAAATGCATATCGTAGACGTTTTGCACTCTAAAGCCTGCATTCCTTCAACAAAATTGATCAAAAATTGGTTCACATTAAGTAATATGCAGCAGGGTTAACAAATCCTTGAACACCCCGGCGCACTCCCCTCAGTCGAGGCGGACACGTCGGTGTCGCAGAGGAAGTGTCTTAACGGAGACTTTGGGACACCAGTTCGAATCCCATAATATGTAGAACCGCCCCCTGCAATCGGAGCTCTGCAGAGATTGTTCCTTACTTCCCTAGCGTTTCGTGGGACCAAATGGCCGACACATGAAAAACCAGTACAAACAATGAGGGCACTGATACAGGACCCTCATCTAGCCCACCGCTAAAGGTGGGCGGCTCCTCAGGGGCCAGTCCATCAGGAGGGGTGCAGACTGTTGACACCGATGACAGTAATCTTGTTGCCATGGTGGAAGAACAGCTAATAGGGCTCTCGGTAAGGAAGAGGAACCGTAGCTGTGCAGAGAGAAAGGAAACCCTGCTTGGCGCGGCTTGCAAACAGCAGTGAAGTCACTTTACAGGGGGCCATGTCTGCGGGAACATCATCTGGAGCAACTACTCAGGCTTGTTCCACAGGCAAGAGGAGGGGAACCAGAAGCATCCAGAGACTCTCGAATTAGCCCATCAATGGCTGAGACGGGAATATCCATGATGCAGATTAAGTTGCACCACAGAAAAGGCGCCTCGGCGGTTCTAACCAGGCGTATGTTAGTGGCGGAGACTGGTGTTACCCTAATCCAAGAACCCTGGTTATACAGGGAATCGGTTAGTGGCTTGCGAGGGTGTGGCTCCATATATGAGGGTCCGCGTGAAAAAGCACTAAGGGCATGCATAGCCGTCAATGGTATGGATGCGATTTCAGTTCCTAAGCTCTGCTCCAGGGAACTCACCGTTATTAAGTTGAGCCTCAACGGCAGAAGCGAAGAAAGGCTAGAGGTGTTAATCGCCCCAGCCTATTTCCCGGGCGACGCTGAGGGGCTCGCGCCTCCTAGAGAGGTGGAGGCTCTAATTCAGCACTATCAGGAGAACAGGATTCCTCTGCTGTTAGGCTGTGATGCAAACTCCCACTAGACAGTGTGGGGGAGCACAAACATCAACGGCAGAGAAAGAGATCTAGTTGAATACCAGCAGCACTGAGCTGGGGATTCTAAATCATGGTGATACCCCCACATTCCCGATTAAAAACAGGAGTGAGGTTCTCGATTTGAGTCTATGCTTGGAAGAACTGAGGAGCAGGATAGAGGGCTGGAGAGTCTCCGATGAGGAGTCTCTCTCGGATCACAAATATATCTTGTTCCGGTTAGCCCTAGGAAAACCTGTGGTTTCAAAGATCAGGAACCCCTGGAATACACTTTCGGACTCATATAAAAAGGAACTCAAAGGCAAGCTTGTGGAATTCCCTACAAGCTATAATACCATGGATGAGTTAGAGCAAGCCGCAGATTTTCTCCGAAGGGCTCTCACAATTGAGCACAATTGAGTCTAGGAAATATCTTGTTCCGGTTAGCCCTAAGAAAACCTGTGGTTTCAAAGATCAGAAACCACTGGGATACACTTTCGGACTCATATAAAGAGGAACTCAAAGGCAAGCTTGTGGAATTCTCCAAGACTATAATACCATAGATGAGTTAGAGCACGCCGCGGATTTTCTGAGAGGGGCTCTGACTACATCATATGAGAACAATTACCCTACAAGTACAATTAAGTCTAGGGAAGTAGCGGAATGGTTTAGCACAAGCCTGGAGAAATTCCGTAAAAAGACTAAAGCGTTGTGCAACAGGGCAAACAGAAATAAATTGTTTTAAGACTTGGACATCAAAAAGACGGTTCAGTATGAATACAATAAACATATAAGCATGTATAAACAGGAACATTGGAGAGGCTTCTGAGAAGAATTAAAGAACATTCCGGACACAGCGAGGCTCCACAAAATCCTAGCAAAAAATCCGGAAGCTCGCCTCGGGTTAATAAGGCTCGATGATGGTGAGCTTGCCAAAGACGGAGAAGCAACGCTGAATCGCCTGATGGAAGTCCATTTCCTGGGTTTTCAACGAACTCAAACCGACCGAGAGAGGACTGGAATTGCACCTACAAGGTCGTTGATACCAGCGCTCTTACACAAACGCATGGTTTACGTCGTTCCCCCATTGACGAAACTATTTAGGGCAAGCATTGTCCTAAAACACGTGCCATCGGCATGGACGGATGGCAGAGAGGCCTTCTTTCCCAAGCCTGGGAGGTAGAGCTACACTGCTGCTAAAGATTTCCGGCCAATCAGCTTGACGTCCTTCATCCTGAAGACGTTAAAGACAATACCGCTCCAGAAGTCATCTGTCGAGTAGCTTCAAAGTGTGGCGTGTCAAACCATCTAGTAAACTTGATAGGAAGCATGCTGTGCCGGAGGCGACTCAAAGCCAGATGGGGCGAAGGCCTAGTCAGGGGAATAGCGCCTCGGGAATGCCCACGGGGGGGTTTGTGTCCTGTCACCCCTCCTGTAGCACATTGTAGTGGACGGTCTCCTTCGTTCGCTAAATAAGGAAGGGTATTATACCCAGGGATACGCGGATGACTTCACAATCTTAGTCAGGGGGCTCATCTAGAAACATTGATGGGTCTTACAAGGTCGGCGCTACACATCGTAGAGCTCTGGTGCGACAGTTCAGGGCTCTCGGTAAATCCAGAAAAGACCAGTCTGGTAATTTTCACGAGAAAATACAAAGTTTCAAAAGTTGACGCCTCTGCATTTTCTCGTGGGAGGCTGACGATCTCAGACTCGGTTAAATATCTGGGGGTAATCCCAGATAGCAGACTGAACTGGTCGAAACATTTCCAAACCCAATGCAGGAAGTTCTTCATGACATTTTGGGGTCCAGGGTCTAAAATGCTTGCATGGCTCTACTCCGCTGTCCTTAAACTAAGGCTTTCATACGCGGCCGTGGTCTGGTGGCCACGGGTGAAACTTAAAACAATGCAGGACAGGCTGCTACGATCACAAACGCTGGCGTTTAGGGGTGTTACGGGAGCAATGAAAACTACACCCACAACCGCGATAGGATTCATGCTCTGTGACAAATCCCTTTATGTTGCGATAACTACCAGGGCGGGTCACGTGATGGGCCCCTGGCAAGAGCAAATATATGGACTTGGGGGACTAGACACACTAGGCTCCCAGGTGCCATCAACACACTGCTAATTCTAGAAATGAGGCAAGATAAACTAATAAAACTCTTCAACTTCACCAAGACTTTCTGCATCTGCATCCCAAGCATGGATGTGTGGAAAGCAAATGGTAACCCTCTCCTTCAAGGAGAAATTATGAGACATCATTAGAAAAAAACGCTGCTGGTAGGCAGATTGCATTCTGCTCAAGCAGCCAAGCGACATTAACTGCAGTTGGGAAGTCAGACATAACATCAGAGCTGGTTTGGGAATGCAAAAAGGCATTATACCAACGAGCAGCAAAGAAGAACGTGGCTTTCATATGGGTTCTTGGTCACACAGGCATCTTGTTGCATCGGAATAGCCATCAGAAACTGGATCCGGGCGAAGCTGTGGGAATACTGGGAACTAACCCAGGATTGCCGATAGGCGAAAGCCATCCTGGGGTATACGTACATGATAGAGCCAGGAAAATCCTGGGTTTATCCAAGAAAGACATAAGGACAGTGGTTCAGATAATTACAAGGTATTACTATGGCATGCACAAGATAGGGTACAACTCCACGACAGAGTGCAGGAAATACGGCAGGGATGAGGAAACATCCCTGCATGTCTTATGTCTTATGGCTCAGGCAACAAACCTTTGGGGTCCATTTCATGGAACCTGAGGAAATTGTCACACGATCAGTGGATGACATACTAGGCTTCCTCAAGAGGTCTGGGGTCAACTGCTGAGAGCGAATAGTTGAGGGTGCGGCATAATAAGCTTTATAGCTTGAGCGCAAAGAGGGCTCTATCGGGGCTCCCCGCCCTCATATAAACTAAACTAAACTACCTTCTATTTTTTTAAATGCACAAATCGGATCAAAATTGGAAGCTCTAGATTAATTTGTCCAGAAAAGTTTTTTTTGTGCCAGAGTTATTTTCATACAAAAACTTAATCTACTAAATATTTGGGACCATTTTTTTTCAAGATTTAAAAGTTTTATTAACGGCCATTCGTAGTACTTAAAAAGACAAACAATTTACCCTGATGACTTTTTTTGATAAAAAGAAAATTACCAGAGTTATAGCATTTACATACTTAATAAAAAACAGACGAAAATGAAAATTTTGAGCCAAACAACGCACGTTATGAAAAAATGTCAACAAAAGAAAAACGCTCATTTTTGAACACCCTACAAGATTATCATAACAATATATATATATAATAATACATAGTTAAAACTTTGTCATAAGGACAACCGCAGGATTTCGCTGTGAGCGGGTACCTATCTGAAAAATTGCACCCATTCCCAGCGAAATCGCGGTAAAATTTATATATATAAACAAATATATTTAAGCGATAAATTGCCTTATCTAATGCATGCATCAACTCTATCGCATGCATCGTTATAACAGGCATCGTATTTTGTTTACGATAGCTATACATTGTATTGACACATCAACGACCTTGTATCCTTCGTGAAGCAATATGACGTTTAGGAATACTAGTATAGTTGCCACGCCCATACTAGTATAATTATGAGGACCATCCGGTAGTGTTGGCCCAAGAACTATAAATTCTAGTTGTGAGGACCAAAATATAGTTCTCTTAGCTATATCGTTTTTACCGTGTACCTGTATTTGCTGAACAGTTACAACGGATCTTTCATACCCCGCACGTTGTTTCTCCGCTTACGAATTAAACTTAATCAATGAACACTTAATGAAATTCACCATCATGAATTGAGGCGAATTCGAGTGTGTTTTACTTTCCTGAATTAAGAAAAATTTACCCTACAAATATTTCGCGAAATGCGGGCGAATAGCAGATTTGAAGATTAAATTACTTATTTCCTGGAGAAAGGCGAAATCGTTCCGATTTACAATGGAAAGGGTGATCAAGGTAACTGATATCATTACAGAGGTGTCAGTTTACTAAGTACAGTATGAAAGAGTACAGAGTCAATGGTTGGCATTGCAGATAGTAAAGCACGTGTAAGGATAAATAGGCAACTGAGTGATTGGTTTGATATTAGACAAGGTGTTAAGCAAGGATGCGTTATGTCCTTTTGGCTGTTTATTATATCCATGGGTAAATGTCTAAGAATGGCCCTCTTCTACAAAGACGGTGTGGATCTCGGATCATTGAAAGTGCGCGGACTAGCGTTTTCAAATGATGAAATTGTTATGACAGAGTCATAACGGTGAGCACACAGTATGCGATATTGCCTAAGACAAAGAGAGGATAGAACAAGTTGATAATGACGTGTTTCTTGGCAATTTATTTACTACTGGCGGAAAGATTGATGGAGAAATGGTCAGGCGAATAAATGAGGGTAGGAAGATTATCGGCAGTGTAGAAGCCATTACCAGAAGTAAAAATATAAGAAAAAACAAATGCTGTACGCTAGTGAGACCTGGACCTACCAATAAAAGGATAAGGGCAAACTTAACGTGATTGGCATGCAATCCCTGCGGATTTTATGCGGTAAAACGCTGATGGACAAAGACAGTAACAAGAGTATTCTCAAAGAATGTAGTTTCTTTCACAAGAGTGAAAGAAATTTGTTCAGATGGTAAAAGCATGTTGAGGGAATAAAAGGAGAACGACTGACGAAACAAGTATAGGTCAAGTAAATGGTAGCGTGCTATATATAAGAGACATTTTTGGCCCAAAAAATTTTTTAAATTTTCCAAACTTTGGGAGTTACGCCGTATTGAATTTTTGGGTTGTATTTTTTTGAATTATTGGGATGTTTGGAACCGGTAATTGAATTTCGTTGAAATTTGGGGGTATCAGAGATGAAATTATAAATATTCAAACTATAATATTTTTAATAACAAATATTGCTATTTTGCTTGAAAAAAAGTCCAAACAAATTTTTTATTTAATTTTTCGCGATATACTCCCCTTTTAATTTTTGTTAAATTAGGATATAAAGATTCCCTGTAAAAGCATCTTCATATAAAAAAAAATTGATGAAAACTCTTCTAGTTTCCTAGATATCTTCATTTTAGTGAGACCATTCCACTGATATATATAATACACTGGATGCAGGATTCAATGGAACGATCTGTGCCAACTTGAAGGCTTCGGAGCCGCCATTTTGTAGGGTTGTTTTGGTTCGGGGCCATTCGGGACAGATCGGGATATGCGGGAGATTCAAATGTAGTATGGAAGAGAACTAAAAAATATTAATAAAAATCATGTAAAATTCAGTTTATTGTCAATGAGTCAATCGACTAAAATCGGAAACTAAATAAAACTTAATAGAAAGTAATTACATAAATAAAAATAATCGAACAGTACAAAAAAAGGAAAGTCGATGGGATTTTAAATTGGTGGAATACTCATTTTGTAAACACGTGGTTTAGAGTATTTATCAATTGAATTATTATGAATTCTGATAAATCCTGCAATTTAGCTAAAGTTTTACTTTGTCGTAAAAAACTACAAGGTGTTACAGAAAACTACAGGCTTTTAGATTTTTTAATTTGGGTGTTTGACGTCATAAAAATCTTTTAATTGTACGTAAAATTATTGTAGAATGTTACAAATCTTTACAAAAAAAATACAAGATTTCACCAAAATTGAAATATTGGGAAACTGTGCTTAAAAATTGTGTTGTATATACTAGTAGTTTATTGTAGAAATGTACAAATTAAAAAAAAAAAAAAATACAAACTTTACACTTTTAGAATCCACATCAACGTTTCGACTTTACTTTACTGTCAATTTTTGTAGGATATGTAATATATAATTTTTTGTAAGGAACTACAGTAAAAATAATTTTTCACTTTTACCACTTTACCATTTTTACCCGCCGTGGGTATGGTGAGCCCACACTTGTAGTTATTTACTACAAGAAACTATCCACCTAGAAACACTACCCGAATCGGGTAGTGCCACGCCTACCCTGAAAGGGAAATGGCTTAATGGTATACTTACCAAGAACTTTTGCTATTATAATAAATCACGATAAACTGTAGTGCGATTATTGAAAATTGAACAATTATTGATTTTACAAGACGATTCTGAACAGATTTTAACGTTAAAAATATAAATTTTTCAATTTGAAAGCCTCAGTAGTTAAAAAAATGTGAACTTCTGATTGAAACTTCGTAAACTATTCTTAATTCTAAAATAATTTCAAATTAATAAATTTATAATTAAACGCTCTTATTCAATTCCGAATCCTATTCAAATATTGTTTCAATCTAAAATATTCCATTTTTAACCATTTAATTTGAATTTCTTTAATTAATGAAGACTTTTTTGGGATATTCAGCAATACTTTACTTTCCATACAATTTTAGTTGTCCTATTTAACAAATTTTCAAAATGTAAGTGAAATTATTGAATTTTGATGCATCAATAACAATTGAGCAATTATCAATTCAGAAAAAATTTGACTTAGTTTGAGAGATATTTACAAGTTTTGAGAAGATCCAAACTTAATTTAAAACTGGACAAAATTTCGAGAAATAAAAAACTAAATTTAGATTCTTGAAGATTTCGAAATGAAATTTTGAAGCTTTTTATGGATCTTGAAAGGTGTTAAGAAAACAAAATAATTTTTAAGTTTGCTGAGAAGATTTAAAATG
>CAKNYM010050340.1:132983-173155 GCA_932195095.1 Andricus curvator
GAGCGGTCCACACGTGCTAAAAGAGCTGGACTTGAGAAATTTCCCCTTCTTGCCGACCTCTGCTCTACCATGCTTTTTCTCCGGACTCTCTTGACTGTCTCTCTTCCTCTTCTGTATCAAGAGATCTTCCCCCTTACTTTCGCTAGACAATCTCTCCCCCGCCTTCACGCTTCCTTCGTTCCCACAGTTGAGCTTTTTCCCCTTCCCCGCTGCGCCGCTCTACATCGGGCCATGCACTGCTAACCGCAGTGACGTTTTGAAAGTTCCCTGCCCGTCAGCCTCGCCACCCGCATTTTCATTGACCCCCTCCAGCTCTTTCACGCCCTGCACTTCTGTCGGTAACGGCGACTTCTCCATGCAGCACCTACTGCATCTGACAGATGTCTCTTTACTCTGCTGCAGCCTACCGTCTTATTTTCCTTTCAGTCCCCTTCATTCCCCTTCAACAGTCCTTGCAGACACCCTTTTCTCTCCCTTAACCTCTCTCCACCCTATGAGAGCCACCAGTGCCCTCTCGAAAGCCAAACTCAGGGCCACAAATTTACTTGACTCCTTGACAATCTAACCTGACTTTTCCTATTTTACCAAACCCCATATTACATTGACGATAAAAATTAATTTTTTATCTCCCCCACTTATCCCACACACCATTATTCACCTCCTGGGCTTTCACCCTCACACTCTACTCAGACCTTCAACACAAATTCCGTAAAACACAGCGAACACGTTCTCGCTACCGCCACCAACATGCAAGTCTAATGATAATTGTTATAAACAAGTTCTATTAACAAACACTGAACATTATAGATTGCTCATTTGTCAGAGACACGAAGTCGTATAAGGAGATCCATCTCTATGGGCCGTTTCGAAAAATTGTACCTCCATTTTTCCGTACCCACATCCTATAGCACTCCAGATAACGTATTCTAGCGCCTCTTGCGGAAAACCGTTATAACATAGGTTTTGCAGTTGGTTTTCAACAGTTTCAAATTTTCTCATGAGAGGCGCTACAATACTTAATCTGGTATGCTGTGGGTTTGCTATAGGAGGTGGGCACGGAAAAATGGGGGTATCCTTATATTAGAGTTGGATCTCCTTATACTACTTCGTGGTCAGAGATATTTCGGCATTAATATTACTTAATTTTATCGACAAAGTGACACTTGATCACAAAAATGTCTCCCGGTATTATTTGTTAATTTTATAAACAAATTCCCACTACGAACATTTAAAGTCAACAAAAAATAATTTTACCTCTTAATTGTCCTTAATTTATGTTGCCAGTGAGATTTGTAAGAATTTAGTAAGGAAAGTTTGTCATTTAGTATTATTTGTTAATTTTATGAATAAATATATTGTATAAACAATTGTCAGCCACTGTTAGTAGTGATATGATCTTATGTCTGTAAATGTTTACATGCTAAATTGTTTATAAAATTTGTTTCTAAATTTAATAAATAATATCGAATAATATATTTTTAACACTAAACTTTACTGACAATATAATTTAGGGACAGTTAGAAGATAACATTTTTTTCTACTTCAAACGTCTACACTGAGAATTTGTTTTTATAATTTGTTTCTAAAATTAACAAATAATATCGGGAAACATATTTTTGTAATCAAGTATCTCTTTGTCGATAAGAGTAAGTAATATTAATGCCAAAATGTCCTTTAAAAATGATTGAGCAATCTATAATATACAGTGCTTATTAATAGAACTTGTTTATAACAACTATCATTACAAGTCAACCATTCATTTAATTTGACGCACACCTAAGTATTAAACCCTATCCACGTTAAGCACAGAAAAACAAGTTCTAAGAAGCTAAAACAAAATTTGTAGCTTCTTTCGTTTGTGAGTGGCGTCACTGACAGCACAGCGCAGTGAATGGTCTCACTAAAATGACGATATCTCTGGAAGCAGAAGAGTCCCCGTCAATGTTTTTTTTTAATGAAAGATGATTTCATAAGGAATCGTCATATTCCGATATTACAAAAATTTAAAGGGGAATATTTCACTAAAAATGGAATCAAAAATTTGTTTTCACTTTTTTTAGTCAAAATTTCGAAATTTGCTATCTAAGCTCTATAGTCTAAAAATGTATAATTGCATCTCTTATAGACGCGAATTTCAATTGTAGTACGGGTTTGGTTTTGACCTTGACTTGAATTGAAATTCACCGAAACGTAAACCTCAGGGCCGTGTCGTAATTTTGCGCAACGTGACGCAGTGACCAGTTAGGCCGTTGGGGTACTGCGCTTTATCGCTATGCTACTGTTTTGTCATGCATAAATGACCACAGCACATCGGGCCGCGGCTCCTCTCATCCGAAACCGCCTCTGCGGCGTAATTCTTGGAACGCCTAAATCGAAATTACTATACAATTGAAATTCGCGTGTACCTCCAAATTTCATGAAAATTCAATTATCTGTTCCATAAATGTCGAGAATTCAAAAATATCCAACCCAAAAATTGAATATGGCCTTAACTCCCAAAAGTTTGAAAATTTAAAAAAAACCCTTGGGCCCAAAATGTCTCTTATATAGCTGTATAATTCCACCAAGTTTCATTAAAATCGAACGACCACGTGCAGATTCTGATATGATGACGCATATACCTCATCAGGTGAGGGCACACTGTGCGGATTGATCCGCACATACGCGTGCGAATACGCCATCATTTTGCAACCATTTTGTTATCTGGGGTATACTGGCCCTTATATATCCTTAGTCTTGTTATTTGATTAATATTTTTAAATTCCGACTACAGTCGGACCTCGATTCTGTGAATCTCGATTTCTTGAACTTCCCCTAAGCGACGAGCCTTTTAACCCTTGTTTGGCACAGGGGGTCGTATACTACCCTAGACATTTAAAATTGCAAAATTAGAGTATCTAAACATAAGGGCAGCGGGTGTATAGTAAGACATATCGATAATAAAAAAAAAAAATTGATTAGCAGTTTGAACTCGAAAGTTCATTGCCTCACTACCCGATTCGGGTAGTGTTTCTAGGTGGATATTTACTACCAATGTGGGCCCACCACACCCACGACGGGCCAACAGCAACGCAGTATTCCTGAACGGTCACCCATCCAAGTACTAACCGCGCCCAACAATGCTTAACTTCAGTGATCTTACGAGAACTGGTGTTTCCAGAGTGGTATCGCCGTTGGCCATATCGATAATTCGGATGTTAAACTAACTTTCAGGGCATAGAGCGTAAGGCTAGGTCGGTTCATCTCTATACAGCAGTCGTTCAAAGTCGCCTGGGTTTGTTCACGACCCCGGTGTGCTAAATACGTTTGAAAATCAAAATTTGGAGTGACTTTTGTTTTGCATATATTTTGATTCCAAATTAAAAAATAAGGTTGGAACATCATATTTTGCAAAGTTATATTTTTTTAAATATATTATTCCCACTTTCATTTCCCGGAATAAATACCTCTATGGAAAAATTTTTTTACACTAATTTTTTTCTTGTACCAATACATTAGGAGAAGCATCAGTTAAATTTTTAGCTAATTCTATCGAGGAAAAAAAAAGTTATGCATTTTTTCATAAAAATTAGCACTTTTCCACTTTATGCAATTTCAACCAAGTACGTTACTCCAGGGAGGTGTGCCAAACAAGGGTTAATCTGTTTTATTTTTAAGGTGATGTGTTTCTGAACAGAATTATTTACAAATCATCATTCCTAATGTATTATACAAAAAAAACTAATTATATATTTATAATAAATTTAAAGGAGGTTTTTCGGGTTTCAATCGTGTGAAAAACTACGAATCCTGCTGACGTTTCGTGAACATTGCAGCTCACTTATTCAGGGCTGACCTGACACTGAAGTTTCAGATTATGTTGTTCTTATGTCTATTCTCTACGATGGCTGTGATTGGCCAGAGCGTCCCATGGTGGGGACTGGTCGAACTTGATTGGCCAATCAAGTCTTTTTTTAAAAACCCGGGGGGGGGCGGAAAGCCAAATCTGATTGGTATTATATACATTGACCCTATTGATGTTATTAGGGTGTTTTAAGATTTCGATTGCTTCTCTATGTTTTCTTGTAAAAATATTGTACGTTTTTGCGATGACGGTTTTGTCAAATAAACTGCTATGTCCTGTTTCGATATGATGCTCAGCTAGTGCTGATTGCGTGAAATGTTTTAGCCTGACTTTACTCTCATGTTCCTTTATACGTTGGCTCACTGCTCTCCCGCTTTCACCAATATAGACTTCGCCACAAGAACAAGGGCCCAGATGACTGAGAAGTGTCTTTTCATCTTCAGGGTTGTTTAGAAGTTGTCCTATTTTCGCAAGTGGTTTAAATATGGTTTGGATTTTGTGTATGTTAAGAATTCTTCCTATTTGTTCTGTGATACCTTGAATGTAGGGTAGGATGGTGGTCGGTTTTCTCTCTCTTTCTTTAGTAGCTTGTGTTGACTTGTTTTTTTGGGTGTATTTTCTTATTGCTTTATCAATTTGTTTGCTTGTGTAATCGTTTTGTATTAGGATTTGTATAACATTTTGTAATTCCTCTTGTAAGTTACCCTCCACGAAAGACCTCATTGAACCTGATAGAAAAAAAAATCTATGAGAAATAATGCGGTCTTTGTCACGTAAATTCCAGAGTAAAACTCATATATTTGTCTAATTTTAGCAGGTTCAGTAAGGAATTCCTAATAGTTAGTGAGATCTGAAAAATTAGTTTTAATATTCCAGATAGAACCCAGCTCTATTTGAGTCTGGAAATCCAAGTAGGTTCTGTTCATGTAAAAATCTCATAGAAACCAATAGACTTGGGTAGTTAGTGAGATCTGAAAAATTAATTTTGGTATTCCAGATAGAAGCCAGCTCTATTTGAGTCTGGAAATCCAAGTAGGTTCTGTTTATGTAAAAACCTCATAAAAACCAACAGATGTAGGTACTTTACGAAATCTCAAAACATTTATTTTGGAATTCCAGACAGAAACCAGCACTTTTTCAGTTTGGAAATCACAATTGGTTACACAGTTATGTAAAATCCCAACAGAAACCACTTCATTTTGCAATGGGAAATGCAGATTGGTCACAGATATGTAAATTCCTTTTAGAAACCAGCAGATATTCTATCTGGCAAATTTTTTCCTAACAGGCAGCCAGATTGAAACTCTTTGAACCTCATATCCTTAATATATCCTTAATATATCCTTAATATATCCTTAATCCTCATACAAATTCTACCAGGTTCAATTAGGTCTTTCGTTGAGGGTATCTTTATCTGTTATGGAGACAGCTCTCTATACAAGGGAGTTGATGACCGATTGCTCTTGAGATGGGTGGTGGTGGGAGGAGGCATGTAGGTATCTGTTTTTATGGGTGGGTTTTCTTTAAACTTCGTGTCCTAATGTGTTATCAGATCTTTTGTAAACTAGTACGTTCAAGAAAGGCAATTTTCCGTTTTGTTCAATTTCCATGGTGAACTGGATATATATATATATATACCATTAAACCATTTCCCTTTCAGGGTAGGCGTGACACTACCCGATTCGGGTAGTGTTTCTAGGTTTTTCTTGTAGTTATAAATAACTACAAGTGTGGGCTCACCACACCCACGATGTGCCAACAGCACTCATGTCAGTATTCTTGAATGGTTACCCATCCAAGTACTAACCGCGTCCAACGCTGCTTAACTTCAGTGATCTGACGAGAACTGGGTTTTTCAGCGTGGTATGGCCGTTGGCCATATTATTATATTATTATTATTATATTATTATATTAGGATATAATTGATTGCTGAAATCGAAGAATTTGTGTAGTTCATCTAGTCCATGTCTCCAGATGATAAAAGTGTCGTCAACGTAACGGCGCCAAAATTCCGGTTTAAGCTTGGATTGGTTAAAGATTTTAGTTTCTAGATTTTCCATAAAGATGTTGGCTATTACAGGTGAGATTGGGGATCCCATTGCTGCTCCTGAGGTTTGTTCGTAGATTTGATTATTAAAAGAGAAGTAGGTATTATTGAGACAGTATTCTATCAAAGGTGTGAGATTGGAGGGGAAGTTTGCAAAGGATTCAATAATATGGATTGTATCAGAGATTGGTACTTTCATAAAGAGAGATACTACGTCGAAACTCACTAGGATGTCTTGGGGTTGAATGTGAATTTTTTGTATCTTTCTGATGAAGTCAAAAGAGTTTTGGACGTGTGTGATAGAGTTTCCTGTGAAAGGATTCAGTTCTTTGGCGAGAAAGCGTGCTAGGTTGTAAGTTGGTGATTTTATTGCGCTGACGATCGGTCTGAGTGGAATGTCATTTTTGTGGATTTTGGAGAGTCCGTAAAGTTTTGGAGAGATGGGATTAGTAGGTATTAATTTAGATATTGTTTCGCTGTCAAGTTTTGAGTCTTTCAGAAGGGTTTTTGTTTTGCTGACTATTGTTTTTGTGGGGTTTTTTATAAGTTATTTATATGTATCGTCAGTTATAAGGTCCATGATTTTGTTGTTATAGTCTTCTTTATTCATTATTACTGTTGTCTTGCCTTTTTCTGCGGGTAATATTATGATGTCTTTATTCTGATTGAGTTCTTTAATTGCTGTTTTCTTGTTTTGTTAAGTTTGAGGAGGGAAGTTGGGTTTAGCATAAGATGTTGGCCGTCCTATGACGTATGTTATTCGCTTTTTCGGGTCCCTGGCGGACCGAACGAACGGAGCGGATACGCTACAGCGTATCCTCACAGTATCCACATCGTATCCTCTCCGTATCATGCAAGAAAAACTCATTAAAAAAGGAAGATGAACATTTCACTTGTTGAAATTCGGATTCTACGTGAAATTTTGCGTTAAAAGGTCACGGAGTAATCGCAATAGTTTTTCTTGCAACATTAAAAACTTTGAAAAAATATAATACTTATCGATAACGTGGGCTGAAGGCGACTTCAAACGCATCGTCGACGGATAACGCCTATTAACTGCTACTGAACGACGATGCGTTTGAAGTCGCCTTCAGCGCACGTCATCGATAAGTATTATATTTCTTAAAAGTTTTTAATGTTGCAAGAAAAACTATTGCGATTACTCTGTGACCTTTTAACTCAAAATTTCACGTAGAATCCGAATTTCAACAAGTGAAATGTTAATCTTTCTTTTTTAATGAGTTTTTCTTGCATGATACGGAGAGGATACAATGTGGATACTATAAGGATACGCTGTAGCGTATCCGATCCGTTCGTTCGGTCCGCCAGGGGTGGAAGGGTATATATTGTGGATTCCAAATTACTGCAAAATTATGTCCTTTAGATAAGGCTAAAATCATTTCATTGCTGAGAGGATGTTTAGCGATGTTTTTTACTGTGTTAGTTAATGGTGTGTGCCTTACTGGAAGTAATTTGCCAAATTAAATTTTTTGTCTTTGAGTGGAAAGATCTTTAATCCGTTGGGATTGGTCAACTGATATGCGGCCCAATGTAGACCAAATGTGAAATCTGAGAGTGTTTGATAGGAAAAGGTGAAGTTTTAATAGTTTTTTGAAGGTAGTGTGTAAGACAAATTTGGTATGTTGTATTCTTTCTTTCAAGAGAAACAAACTTGTTTTATGTAGAATTGATTCAGATTTAGGTGTTCCCAAATGGTTTTTCAACTGTTAAAATTTTGGGATGATGTTGTTGTCCCTACACCGTTTTAAGAAAGCTAAAAATGTTAGTAGCTTAGCTTGCGAAGACCTGAGCTTACTAAAAGTGTTAGTTTTATTAAGAAAACTCTCCCCGTAGAGTTCTTTAATAATATATTTAATGCTTTCACGATGATTCATTATAATAAATGTAAAGGAGGTTTTTCGGGTTTCAATCGTGAGCAAAACTACGAATCTTGCCAATGTTTCGTGAACGTTGCAGTTCACTTCTTCAGGGCAGACCTGAAATTTATATATTTATTTAATATATAGTTTATTTTCCATTATTTACTATTTTAATACCAAAATTTCACACTGCTCGAGATATAGGTTTAACACTGCCCGTTTTTCATTCAACACTGCCCTTAGAATACGCCCTGTTTTTAACATTTGCGCAGAGATTCAAAAAACCCGCCATTACTTATTGCTGCGTATATTTCTACTGCGGCAGTACTGCGAAACTTCATTTCCCCGCCGAGCGACCTCGATAACCTGCAGTGGGACTCCGATGCTGTTTCGAAGTCGAAAATCGAACGAATCTGTCTTCCCGGTAACAAGGGGTTCATTGGAACGCATTGGAACGTTTCAATGCGTTTTAATTGCATTTTTGTCTGAATGCTTATTAATGCGCAAGGCGCAATGAAACGCATTAAAATAAAAACTTAAAATAAACAGCATTAAAAGGCATTGGCATGAATGTGAAGTTAATGAAAAGGCATTTAATGGCATTGAAATGAAGGAAACTGAGTATATGCTACATAACGGAATAATTATGAAAAAAGCAAACTAAACAATTTTCAAAAAAAAACTTTTTTATAATTATAAAAATTTAGGACCAGACAAACGTTTCTTAGTGCTTCTCATTTGATTTCCCAAATTTTCAACTCGATATCGCGTTTCGTGTGAACGTAAGTTGGTTTTGAAAAAAATGTCAAAAAAAATGTTGAGGTTATGCTCACATGGCCTTAAATTGAAAAGCTTTTCAACTTACCCGCTGATTTTAATATTACTCCCTCCTGTATGTCGGCCTTTCCGCCGTTATTCAGAGAGACGAGAATGTGGTATTTTTGCGTTGGCGAATGCTTCACGGCATCAGATTTTTTATTCTTGACGTATGAACTTTTGTTGAAACGTTTCGCGAGAGTAAAAGCACATACGCGAACATCTTGCAGTTATCACTAAAAAATATCAAAATGCGAGAATGTTCCACAACGAAATACAATGACCATGCTCACTTTTCGGCTACTATATCACTTTCGCGTCTGTTCCTCAGTTCCTATATGGTTCCTATTCTTCTTAAATGGTATTAGCCTTGTCAATGCAATCTGCCGCAGAAGGCATTGTATGGCATTCAACTGAAAAGATCTCGAAACAGCATTGAATGGCATTAACCCGATTCAATACTTTGTGTCATGAAAGACATTGTATGGCATTCAGGTGGGTGGCTCGGCGAACCGCATTAAATGGCATTAACCCAATTCAATACTTTGTGTCATGAAAGGCATTGTATGGCATTCAAGTGGGTGGCTCGGCGAAACGCATTAAATAGCATTAACGCCAATTCACTTAACAGTATTACCATGACGTCAGTTTAATGCCTTTTCATTTGTGCGCATTGAAAATGATTGGAACGAGACAAGATTCAAGCCATAAAACGCATTTAATGGCATTTGGGACAAAAATGCAATTAGTACGCATTTCAAGGCATCGAAGTGTCTACTTTTTTAAATGCCATTCTATGCGTCTCAATGAACTCCTTGTTACCGGGTTTCTATCTCCACACGTTAGAAAAAGAGGTCCGTTCGATTTTCGACTTTCGACACGGTATCGGAGGCCCACTGCTGAACTACAGAGGGTCCAGAGACAGTGTGGCAACCTACGGTACCTCTCGCTGATTGGCTCAGTTTTCTTATGCATATACTATAGACATATCTGCTATAGATCAGATATATATATATATATATATATATATATATATATATATATAGAAAGAAAGGAGGAGAGGTATCAAGACCTTAAAAGAGAGCTGCAACGACTGTACCCAAAAAATTCGGTACAAGTAATTGTCCTTGTGATAGGTGCTCTCGGAGGTGCGAAACTATCACTGGGTGGTAACCTTAAAGCCATACCCGCGTGCCTAAAATATGCCAGGGCACTTGCGAGATGGATGCAGAAAGCTGTCATCCTTGGGTCGCTTCGTGTCCTCAAGACACACGAGGGTTTCGCCCGCCTGTCGTTGTGATTTCATCGTGCCCTGTGACCACCCATCTCGCGGTTGTGAGACGTGGCCATAAGTGTGATTTACCGCGGTTCTACTGGGAGCTGGTGTCATTTTTTAGATGGCAGTTGCGCTCAGTGGAACCCTGCGGTGGTTGTTTAACCCTTTTTTTTAAATTATATATATACTACACTATAGATAACTAGTGCTTAAAATGATAGCATTCGGCCTTACAATGGCGGCATCCGGCTAGGTTGCCACACTGTCTCTGTCCCTCTCTAACCTGAACCGCTCCCCCCGAAAAGTTCATGGAATCGAGGTCCGAGGTCCGACTGTAATTTGCCGTTTTATGCGAAAAGTTGAAATTTGGCAACGCTGCTACTGAAAAGTGCTCTATCTGTTTACGTTTTTCTATTTTCCATTCCTTCGTGGTTTTTACGTGCACAGTACACTCTGCCCAGAACTTCTAGTATGGTGTGTGGTGGGGCGCGTAGATCACAGTGGCGTGCGCGGCGTTCCTTAATTGTGTGTTGTGTGATCAGCCTTTGAAAAGATAGTTCGTAGCTCGTAGTTTTTCGTTGTTTGAACGTGTGAGTACTTGTGAATTATAAGCCTTTACCCAGAATGAATTGAACTTCATGTGGAAAAATTTTCTCTCAGAAACAAGGTAGTGCCATAGTTTTCACAGTTATCGGATAGACTTAAAAGTGTTAATCTTCGAAAATAAAACTTGTGATAAAATAATCGACGGATTATTTTGATAGTCTACAAAGCTTTCTCCATGAAATAATGGCGGATCAAGGTTAGACTTCGCTTTTCTATTATATTTTCCTAATTTATTTTTAATTACTCATTTAAAAATAAAAATAGCGATTCAGAAATCAGTATATTTTATTCGACACACAAGACATTTCTTGAAGGTAACACACTAAAAAATGCAAAATTTTAAATGAATATTTATGAATCATGTATTGTTAATTCTTGTAAACCTTTTTATTTTTGTTTATTTGTCAGATGGTTTGAATGCTTTGAAGGATAAGCTTCTAGAGCTTGAATGTCCATTCACATGGGATATGATTGATTACGATACAGACACAGACGTTAATCGTAATTATGATGAGGATTATATACCAGAAATGAAATTTATGAGATTGATTGTATCTGCGTTCAACCATACGACCAAAGTTGAGTATGTGGAAGCTGAAAATAAACTCAGAGAAGCAGAGGAAGTGGGGATAGCATTAGAGAGGTAAGAAATACAAAATATTAATTAGGTAAGATTTTAAGAGATCTTTTTGTTTGACCAAGAATCGAATTTTTAAGAACTGTAAAAGAACAGAACTCTAGAGAACGACACAGGGTCTATGGCTTAATGTCTGTTTATTATATTTGAAAATACGTTTTTTAAACAAACATAAACTTAAAAAAAATCAAATTGTTCAACAAAATTGCATAAGAAGGCTTAAAAATAATTATGTTCTTTAAAAAACTGTTTTTTAAAAACAAATACTCAAGAAAATCAATTTGTGCAAAATAATTGCAGAAAAAGAGTTAAAATAAGAGAAATATTTTTTCAAATGACATTGTAAATCTGCTCATTCGAGACAGATATATATTAATTCCGACTTTGTTATCATTATTGAGCAGCAAAATTGAAGTATCCAAGCACATATTTGAGGCAACGAAACTCCACTTTCTGATAGTCAAAGGCGAAAATTTCGAAGACGTGAAAGAGTTGTTGGAAAAAATAGCAAACATCAAGGGTGATGAATACAGTTACCAGTTAAACGAATTTAAATCTGCCGGATGGCATTGCTGCAAAAATTACGACTCTGCTCTCGGAAACGCCTTAAAATTTGCCCAACTTGCCCTTGAGAATAATCCGGACTCTGCCCTATCTCATTTTCTCATCGCTAATACAATGAAACGTCGGAGGAAACTTGAATCAATCCGCAGTTATTCTACTTCGGCAGAAAGGAAACATTTCGGGAAAGCTTACGATCTATCGAAAAATCCTCATATCGGTATTACTTTTGCTGTGGTTCTTCGACAGGATGGAGACTTCAAGAAAACTCTGGAAATTTGTAGGGAGATATATGATTTGAATTTGGAGAGTACTACTATGCAACTGCGACTGGCAGCTAATTTTACCAACACGAATGAGCATGAGCTAGCACGAAAATGTTTGGATTTTGTTGAACAAAAGACTCCAGAAGATACAGTGTTCCTTCATTACAAAGGACAGTATTTATTGAAAACAGGAAATTTCTTAGTAAGTATTTTCTGTTAAACCCTATATTGTTTTTATTTGTACATATGGAAAGAAATTCGTGATGAATTAAAGCATAAAATTTCATTTATTTTTCAGGCAGCCGCAATGCTGCTTAAGAAAGCTTGCGATGGAGGAAAAAACTATGCAGTGGAAATGGCTTATGCAAATTGCATCAAAAAAACAAAATTCCCATTTAATTTTGTCGCCTTTTTCAAGGAGGTTTACGATAAGTATTCCGAGGATTGTGAGGACTCAAGGAAGCAAGAAATGTTTTTGCACATAGCGTTTAGCAATTTTTTTGATAATATGAACATTCGCAAAGCAACGAAATATTTTTTGAGAGCATTTGAAGTTAATGCCGAAAGCGAAGTTCTAAGGGTATGTATTTTTGTATTAGGTCTTTTAAATTTCATCGCAGTTGTTGACAAAGTATTATGTGAACCTAGTGGGAGACGGCGATTCGACTCGTGTGATTGCCGAACTCGCTGCGCTCCGTGGCGGACCGAACGAACGGAGCGGATACGCTACAGCGTATCCTTATAGTATCCACATCGTATCTTCTCCGTATCATGCAAGAAAAACTCATTAAAAAAGAAAGATTAACATTTCACTTGTTGAAATTCGGATTCTACGTGCCATTTTGAGTTAAAAGGTCACAGAGTAATCGCAATAGTTTTTCTTGCAACATTAAAAAATAAAAAAAAATATAATACTTATCGATAACGTGGGCTGAAGGCGACTTCAAACGCATCGTCGACGGATAACGCCTATTAACTGTTACTGAACGACTATGCGTTTGAAGTCGCTTCAGCGCACGTCATCGATAAGTATTATATTTTTTTAAAGTTTTTAATATTGCAAGAAAAACTATTGCGATTACTCTGTGACCTTTTAACTCAAAATTTCACGTAGAATCCGAATTTCAACAAGTGAAATGTTAATCTTTCTTTTTTAATGAGTTTTTCTTGCATGATACGGCTGTTTCCGATATTAGTGCTCAGAGCGCGCTCTGAGCGTGATAGGATATTCTCAACTGATTTAAAAGAGCCAGTCGCCCATTTGTCAATGTCGGTCAATGAGTACTCTATCACGTTCAGAGCGCGCTCTGGAGCACTAATATCGGCAACAACCTCTGTCGCGCCATGTCGCCACCTATATGTGACGTCATACGCTTTCAATACTTTCTAAATAAGCTGGAGGCTCATGCTTTTTCTTAACAAAATTGAAATAAATAAGTGCTATGACTGGTTTTCTTTGCGCCTAAATGTGCAAATTCCAGTGTTAAAAATCCTGAAAATATATCTTTATGTATATCCAATAGAGAGGAACGGAAAAAATTGATAAAAATTCTCGGCGTGACATGTGCGTTACAAAATTAACAGTACAAGTATATTGTAACTAAGAATTCAGGCAAATCTCGTTGAATTATTTTTAGTTTTGTCAATCGGAACGACATTTACTGGCTGAATTGTGTGAAATATAAGAAACTCAGCAGGTAAATGTCGTTATGATAGTTCCGATAAAAAAAAAAAGAAAAGTAATTCAACGAAATTTGCCTCAATCGGTGGTTACTATATGGTGACCGATTTAAGTGATTACCGAAAGGCATCAGCAATTTTGAGGTTATGTTTTGTGGTTAATATTATAATCCATCTTTTATTTATATACAACAATCTATTTTTTAAATACTTTTATTATTTTAATTATACTCAAGCATTTACAGTTTTTTATGCAATAATCCTTTTTCGCCTGACAGAACGATACATTAAATATGCGATCTTTTCCAATATATGCAAAAGCTCAAAATTCAATTTTCATTTTAATGCAAATATATATTACATTTACATTTTTCACATTGTAGAGGTACTTCTGTTTAAAAAAATTCACTGCAAAATGGCTTAATTCTTAATTTTAATACTGTTTGCATGATACCGCAAGGCATTAAGTTCATATATTTGAGGGTAGAATATTTATTTTACATTTTGTATGAGAACTAAAAGCAATATGGAGCACTTCGCGAAAAAATAACTTATTATTATTGTGCTGACTTTTGGTGAATTATGCGAATTATTGACTTTAATGTATCCATGTATGATGCACCACGTGTTTCGACCTGCTATAGAGTATTCAAGCAGAGATGAGGTGGGAGATTGCTCATGCCGTGTATTTGATCAGAGATCTCTGATTCAAGTATGTTGGCAGCGCCATCAGACGGCGAAATTTTTGAACGGCTGGGTGAGTCATTCTGCCGTGTTGTGCAATTACCATGGATAACAATGTAAATATTTGAGGGGTTTCAGCTTAAAAAACCGGATCAAGAAGAATTTTTTGCATAGTAGGTTGCTCAAATACGGAGCATAAGAATGCACATATAATCTCTTAAAAACAAACATAGGCTTCACATAGTCCCTCTGGGATAAAATATAGGGACCAAAGGGTACTTTTTGACATCCTTATAGGGTACTTTTTCGCGCTCAAAGGATGACAAATTCAGGATAAATTCATAAGACTTCAAACAAATTCAAGATAAATTCCAAACAATTCAAATGAATTGGAAGCAATTTAAAAATATTTTTAAAAAAACTTAATTGAAATCTGTAAATTTGAAATGACAAGGGAATTCAAAAGAATTTGATGAAATGCCTACGAATTAAAGGTGAGGTTAAAAGACTTAAGGATCAATTAAATTGGAACTTTAAAAAATGGTTAAAGTCCGTTTAATTCAATAGAATTAAGTGAATTTAGAATAATTAAAGCCAATTAGAAAAATTCAAGAGAATTCCACAAAATTTAAAAGAATTCAGGGTGATTTAAAAAAAAACTTAAAATCTTTGAAATCCTAGTAATTTCTAACCAAACAAGTAACTAATGGCTACAAAACAATTCAAGAGAATTCAAATGAATTGGAAGATTCTTTATAATCGAAAAAATCTATCTCAGTAAAAATTGAGTGAATTTTGAGGAATTTATGGGAAATGAGAAGAATTCGATGATATTCATAAAAAGTCCAGCTAAATTTAAAAAGCAATTAAGTGAATTGAAAACATTTCAAAAATATGAAAAAATGTATTGAATTAAATTTGAGATGAGTTTGAATAAAATTAAAGAGAATTTCATGAAATGCCTACGAATTCAAGGTGAGTTATAGAGACTTCAAGATGAATTATATAAAATCTTTTTAAAAATCCATTGAATTGAGTCAAGTTGAGTGCAGTTAGAAGAATTCAAAAGAATTTGAAAGAATTTAGAGTAATTAATAAGAATTCCAAATGCATTGCAAAAAATATTTGAAAATCTCTTGAAATCTTTGAAACCCTACAAAATCCCTCACTTCTTGTGAATAAATTCTTCGAAATATATTAAAATATGTATTATTATATCCTGTGAATTTCTATTAAATTTGATAATATTTCTAGAGATCCTGAAGAATTAATTAAAATACCTTGAAAGCTTTTAAAATTTCTTGAAATCATTGAAATCCTTAGGAAATCTTATAAAATCCCTTAGAATCTTTTTAAAATATCTTAAAACCTTACAGGTCCTGTAAAATTCATTCATATCTTCCAAAATTCTAGAAAATTCTTTAAAACCGCATACAATTTTTTTTAAATCCCTTCAAATTATCAAAACCCTTAGAAATGCCTTGAAATTGTTTAAAGCTCTTGAAAATTCCTGAGAATCTTTTAAAATACCCTAAAATATTTCAAATTCCATTAAATTACTGAAATCAATTAAAAATTACTTGTAATTTGTTAAAATAACCTAAAATATCTCAAATCCTTTAAAATATTTTTCAATTCTCTAAATTTTTGTGAAGCTTTTGAAAATGCCAAGGAATTAAAAAAAAATACATTGAAATATTTCAATCATTGTATCAATTAATCCTCAGGATCATTTAAATAAAAACTTTTAAAAATTCATAAAAATTCCATTGAATCCACTAAAATATTATAAAATCCCGTGAAATTCTATGATGAGATTTCCTGAAATCCTGGAAAAAATAATTAAAATATATTAAGAGCTTTAGAATCCCTTAAAACCATTGCACTCCTCGGAAATATTATAAAATCTTGTGCAATCTTTTAAAATATCTTAAAACCTTATAGGTCCTGAAAAATTGATCCATATCTTCTGAAATTCTAGAAAACTCTTTATCCTAAAATAGTCCAAGCGCTTTGAAATTGTCAAGTTTTACTGCTTGAAAGCCACTTTCAATTATAATTACCATTTTTTATTATGTATTTTATGTATTATTTTATTTTTATTTCTCGCCTGTTTACATACAGCCACATATAGGCCTTCAGCTTAACTCACCTACCCGTTTGAAAAAAAAACCATCAGGCGGCGCCACGTGCGTCCCACCAGAGATACTTGGGAGCTCTATAGGGTCGCCACAGGTTTCGTTTAAAAAATCGATATTTCCGGTTGATCTATTTTTTTACTTTTTAATTATTAAAAATTATTGAACAAATAAAATGAAGTTTCAATTTCACATTTAAATTCTTTGGGAGTCAAAGTTTATAAGAAAACCTAACTTTAAGCAAAAGAAGATGTTTGTGGATGATCCTATTAAATTAAATTTTCTTTTAAATTACTCAACTGAATTTTTATTTTAGAAATACCGCTGTCCACTCACTGGCTACGTTTGTAATGTGTACCGATTTTTGATAAACGATTTATTTCCAAAAATTAACGAGTCGGAGCGACAAGCCGAGGAAACAATCGCAGCTTTGGGTAAGCTTCAAAATTGCTGTGATCACTTTAAAGCTGCCAGAAATGCCAGACGACGACAAGAAATGGAGGAAGGTATGGCTCGTCTGACCGTAGATTCTAGCGCTTCGACATCACTCTGAATTTGGTTTTGTTTAAAAAACAAATATTGAGAAACGTTTTCAGAGTCGTTACTGCATTTTTGAGTACATTATAAGAAAGTATATATTCATAGAACTATATACATTTGTAATTCATTCATTTTCGCACTAAACAATGTAATGGTGGTGTATGGTGCAATAAATTCGTAAAATCATTGGCTGAGTTCTCTTCATATTTTTAGAAAATATATAGTTAATTATGCCATTGCCAAGTACGTACAAATTCAGTAAAATACGACTCATTCTGATTTGTTTCCAATTCGCCATTTCTCGAATAAATTGCAGTTTGTCTAAATTTCCTGTTGAAGATTCAATGTCGCAAATATTAACACTCGACTGTATAAACATTGTTTTTGCATTTGAATTGCAAATTGTAATTGAGTCAACTTTAATTTACTAGAATTCAATTTTACTTTATTATTTTTCAATTTATATTTCCATAATACGCTTGAATTTACATCAATTAAAAATTGAATTTAAGTTGACATTAACCTAAATGAACTAAAATGTACTTTACATTGCTAAAAATATTCAATTTTAGTTTAATTCAATATTTGAATGTGCGAATTCATTCAAGTATTAATAAATATTTCATTGTTTAATTTAAACATTTATGTTTTAATAACAATTATATCAGTTGAAGAATATTGATTATTATTGTTTAAATCCAGTAATAATGTTAACATGATCTTGATCTGAAAAAATTATTTTGTATCACGAACTTTATTCCAAGAAGTCTGTTAAGCCCTATAAGACATTCAATTTGTAAGTGTATATACGATTTAGCGGTTGAAATTGTCTCATTTATAAACTGTCAGTCTAAAACTATTTAATTTTGAAAGTTTTCAATAAGATTATTTAACACTGAAAAGAACATTTTTCTGTGAACCAGCGCTGAACTCTGATTCAAATTAATCTAGTTGAACTGTCTCGAATGTTGCTAGAGTTAATACAATATTTCTTGGGATTTTTAAAGTCGAATGCGTTTGTTCCTTCTACGTATACGTACATACATTGATTAGCAGTTCGAACTCGAAAGTTCATTGCCTCACTATCCGATTCGGAAAGTGTTTCTAGGTGGATATTTACTACCAATGTGGGCCCACCACACCCACGACGGGCCAACAGCACGCAGGTATTCCTGAACGGTTACCCATCCAAGTGCTAACCGCGCCCAACAATGCTTAACTTCAGTGATCTTACGAGAACTGGTGTTTTCAGCGTGGTATGGCCGTTGGCGTTCCTTCTAAGTATAAGATTTAAAAATAACATTCTCTAGTATACCATTGATTCAGGCAAATTTCGTTGAAATATTTTTTTTTAATCGGAATAATCGGAACGACCGATAGCGGCTGAGTTTCTCATATATCAGAAAGCTCGGACAGTAAATGTCGTTCTGATTGAAAAACAAAAAAAAACTGAAAAATAATTCAACGATGTTTGCCTAAACTAGTGGTGACTGTTTGGTGACCGATTGAAATTAATCAAATTCGCGTGAATCAGCATTCTTAAGTTCTTCGATTCAAATCATTTCCGTCCAGTCGATTCTTTTTTCCTGGGTAGGCATCATAAATGGATTGATACCTTTAGGGAGGGTCTTGATTTTTAATGCTGTACTGGCGCGAGCTGGCACAACTACACCAAACTCTCGGTTTCAGTCCCCCCGGTTTCCGCCTACCTAGAACTGCTGCTTCAGGCGAAAGAACGGTTGCGACGTTTGTCGCAACGCCTCTCGTCAACGGTTGTTTACGTTTGGATCAACCCAATTTGGGACCGAAGACAACCCCCGACACTGGACTGAAACCGTGAGTTTGATGTACCTTGTAGAAGATGTTGGGACCACATCACCCAGAAGTACCTCGATCCTATTGACCGATTTTATGAGTTCCATTCCCAAATACTCAATGGGAATAAAAAGTTACAAATCAATTTTGTTTTAAATTCTTATATTAGCGTTTTAAAAGTCTTAAATTCTATATCTGTGCCTTTTTTGCGATTACATATATCTAAAATTGTTCACGGGATGTTAAAAATCAATTTTTTGATGAGATATAGAGAAAATTGAATTCCAAGCTAAAAGTGTTATTGTCCGCAGATCTTGAATTTTCAAGTTACAAAATGCTAATTTTGAAATTTGTGTATTTTTTATTTTGAATTTTAATGCCCATTACTCGAACCGCTTAACGAAGAAAGCTCATAGGACGGGCTAGGTGACGGACAACTGAAGGATCGGGGAACAAAAGGGCCCATCCCACAAATTTTTCGAAATTGACTTTTACACATTTTTGGACTCCTCAACCAAACGCCGTTTCGAGGGTGTAAACCAAAAAAATTATAAAATTTTTTTTCATTTTTTAAAAATTCATCAAAGTCAGTCAAGGTCCTAACCCAAGGGATACCGAACGAACAAAAGGGCCTAACCCCACATTGCGCCTTATGTAAAAACGATTTTTTCATTCGGTTCGTCTAGGTTTATTGCCATTTTATAGGTATGTGGTGCCATGTAGCGTGACTAGGTTGTATCAAAGGCTTTGGGGTAACTAATCGCGGTCGATATTATCGATTTTACATCATATGTTGCACGTGTTGATCGACAAGGAGAGCAAGGTAAGTAAACATTGTTTGGCTTCTTGTTTCTCATTTTTCTTTTAGAGATAGAATTTCGACAAATTTCAAACGGGCGTTTGTTCAGTAAAGTCTTACGGTCATTTTGATATTTTTTCTAAGTGAATAAATTGGTGGAGTATGCCGCGAAAGCAAGCCGAGCGTCGCGAGATGCGGCGCTGGAGTATGTGACGGCAAAGGGAAAACTCGTACGTGGGAAAACTCCTCCTGTCCAATTCGATTATTTTTATCAATATAAAAACAGCACAAATTCATTGTTTGCCTAATATCTGAACCTGAATCCCAAAAATCATTATCATTTTCAACAGCAATAACAATAAACGATAGCAAAATCAATAATAATATAACGAAAATGAAGTATCAATCAATATAATAGATATGGTTCAAAAAAATGTACTAGACAGTAAATAATGAATTGTTCACAACATAGCAAATATATTCATTGCAAAATTATTATTGTATTTGCTAGTATTTATTCATAGAATTGCACCGCAGACCAGGCGGCACTAAGCCGAGTGAATGCTTGCTGCTCGGGGTTAGGCCTTTTTGTTCGCATGTATCTCCTTGGGTTAGGCCCGTGCATAACTTTGGTGTCTCACAAATCGAAAACTGTTTGACGGGTTCGCATGAAATTTGAAAGAACAACGTTTAAGAGTGGAGATTATCGATCACATATATCCAATATATTTTTCTCGGCAACTCGCAAAATACAAACGTTTTTCTGGCGTCCTGAAAAATTTGGAGAAACGGGTTAGGCCCTTTTGTTCCCCGATCCTTAAACTGTGCACGATGCCCAGGGCGGATTTAAGCATGGGTAAATGCCCAGGGCGGCAAATTTTTGTTGCAAAGATGTTATTCTAATCTTAGAACAGCAAAAGCTAAATCAATCATGCATTTTTTTCTACCTAATGGTACAATTTCACAGCGTGATCTTTTCAAAACATGTTGTCAGTTAACTCAGTATCCCTTTATTTATACATTGCGCAGTAGAAATTCAAACTTTCGGTGTCCCTGGCAGCCATATTGTTTTGAAGGATTATTCCATCTTGCGTGTTTCTCGTTACATAATCGTCTCGTGGTGTCAATTTCAGAAAAACCGTGTTTATTAATCATAACAGGAAAACGTTACGTATTAAAATGAATGATAATCGAAAAAAACTGAGCGGCGCTGCATATAAAAAGCGAGCGGCCGAAAAATCACAAAAAGAACAGGAAGTGTTGCAGAAAACTCGTGAACTCGATTCTTTTTTCAAAGAAAAACAAATTGATGAAAAATGCGTATTATATGACACGAATGAAAAGTATTCTGAAAAACGAGGTGAGCTTTATATAATATTATAACATTAAATGTATAATTCCGATGTTTTGTGTGTGTAAAATTACTAACTTTAATTGATGTATTATTAACTATTTATTATTTACAATTTAAATATGTAGCTATGGTTGGAGATTCCAATGACTTGCGTCGAAAGGAACCCGCACCAAATGTATGGGAAAATGGCTTTCGGTTAATTTGGCTGAAACTTGGTAAATATGTAGATTAAAAGGGCCTAATGAAAGATCCGACAAAAAATTTTTTTTAAAATGGACAGTTTTTGCGCTATACGGAGCTAAGCGCTCAATTTCGTGAAAACAATGAATCCCCATATATGCTGGAAGGGGAGAGACGACTGCAGAGCTGGTCAGTACCAAGTGCGAGTTCGACAATTATCTATGTTGCGCGCATCCCAAAACTGGCGAACGCTAAGCGCTCAAGATTTGAATTTAATGAAACGTCACTGCTATAACGTTGAAAATGGTGCCCCGGTAAGGTCAATATCAAATGAGGTTAATGTTACCATGATATACTTCGCGCGCTAGTCTAACCCACCGAACGCTAAGCGCTCGAGATGTAGTCTAAAATTCAAAACATGCTTCCGTGAGCGCAGATAAGGTGACAACGTCCGGTCGAAAAAAAGCGTCGTTATTTCAAAGATATATATAGCGTGCTTCTTAAAACAACCGAACGCTAAGCGCTCAAGATTTGAATTTAATAAAACGTAACTGCTCTTACGTTGAAAACGGTGCCCCGGTGAGTTCAATAACAAATGAGGTTATTATTACCGTAATATACTTCGCGCGCTAGTCTAACCGACCGAACGCTAAGCGCTCGAAATGTAGTCTAAAATTCACAACATGCTTCCGTGAGCGCAGATAAAGTGACAATGTCCGGTCGAAACAAAGCAAAGTTATGTTAAATATATATATCGCGCGCTTCTAAAAACACCCGAACGCTGAGCGCTCAAGATTTTAATTTAATAAAACGTCACTGCTTTAACGTTGAAAACGGTGCCCTTGGTGAGATCAATATCAAATGAGGTTAATATTACATTCATATACTTCGCGCGCTAGTCTAACAGTCCGAACGCTAAGCGCTCGAGATGTAGTTTAAAATTCAAAATATGCTTCCGTGAGCGCAGATAAGGTGCCAATGCTTAGCGTTCGGTCGGTTAGACCTGCGCGCGACGTATATCATTGTAAAATTAACCTTATTTGATATTCATCTCACAGGGGGCACCGTTTTCAACGTTATAGCAGTGACGTTTTATCAAATTCAAAACTTGAGCGCTTAGCGTTCGGCTGTTTTAAGAAGAGCGCGATATATATATTCAAAATAACCTTGCTCTGTTTTAACCAGACATTGTCACCTTATCTGCGCTCGCGCAAGCATGTTTTGAATTTTAGACTACATCTCGAGCGCTTATTTGATATTGATCTCACCGGGGGCACCGTTTTCAACGTTATAGCAGTGACGTTTTATTAAATTCAAATCTTGAGCGCTTAGCGTTCGCCAGTTTTGGGATGCGCGCAACATAGATCATTATCAAACTCGCATTTGGTACTGACCGCGCTCTGCCGTCGTCTTTCCCCTTCCAGCACATATTGGGATTCATTATTTTCACCAAATTGAGCGCTTAGCTCCGTATAGCGAAAAAACTGTCCATTTTTCTTAATTTTTTGCCGGATCTTTTATAAGGCCCTTATAATCTACATATTTACGAAGTTTCAGCCAAATCCACCGAAAGCCATTTTCCCATACATTTGGTGCGGGGTCCTTTATTGAATGACTGTTCAAAAACGACTGAAAACAATGGAGAACGATCAAGTTATAATCGGGAAAATAATTCAGTAGAATGAGGTAAAAGTTACACCTGTTTAATGTAGAGTAATAGTGAAAATGTTTGAATAGGTTTCTCTGTCCATGTGTAATTCCTGTTTTCGGGCTTATGTAAAAGATTATTATTTCGATTATTTACAGAGCGCGATGACGTGTGCGAAAGTTTGACAGAAAACGATTCAGAAACAGCTGAGAAATACCAAGATAGTAACGAATCTTTAAAAGATTCAGTAACAGGTATATATTTCATATTTTTCTGACGATAATTTGTATGTTTTCATAAAAGTAGAGATTATATCAGTTGATCTAAATTTACTGATGCTGCTTTCAATTTATGTTCTCAACAAAAAGGAGATGCACAGAAATAATATATTGATTTGTATAACCTTTATGAAAATCAAAGAAAAATCCTCAAATTTATATTTTAATATTTTTGTAATTGATCTATTAGGTTTTTTTAATCGTTAAAATGCGTGACCAACTGTAGCGCAGAAAGATCGTTTTCTTGTTTGAAAAGAATAAAAAACTATTTGCGTTCCATAATGACAGAAGATCGCTTTAACAGCTTAGCAATTTTGTGTATCGAATCTAAGTTACTTCGTTCTTTAGACTTCGACAACTTAATCACGCAATTTGCCAATAACTGATAACAGATTTTCATGCAAATGTTAAACAACAAACGATTTTGTGCGCATTGGTTTTTGTCAACAAAATTCGGGACCAAAATAAAAAGGGGGGGGCGGCAATTTCACTACTGTCCAGTGGCGGCAAGAAGGTTAAATCAGGCCCTGACGATGCCCATCTGTGCACATATTGTACCCTGCTAACGGTTCACGTTCACATATGGGTTACTCCCAAATGTGCACGTCGAAATTTAGACATGTACCGATTGTACCCTACCAACGGTTCACGTGTACAGATGAGAGACTCCCAACTGTGCACGTTCACAGATGGTAAACTCCCAACTGTGCACGTCTCAATTTGCGAGGGGTACAACTGTGCACGAGTCCAACTGTGCACGAGTCCAACTGTACACGTCGAGGGCCGGTGGTACAATCGTGCACGTTGTTGGCCACTGACTCAACTGTGCACGCGCATAGATTGGAAACTCCCAACTGTGCACGTCGAGGGTCAGTGGTACAACTGTGCACGTTGTTGGCCACTGAATGATCTGTGCACGTGGACTTGTGCGTGGTAAACCTGATCGGGTGACGGAAAACTGTTCACGAAGCAACTGTGCACGAGCCCATCTGTGCACGTTGTTGGCCACAGGTGCAACCATACACCGACCCATCTGTGCACGTCTACATTTCGACGTGCACAGATGGGACACTCCCAACTGTGCACGTCGAAATGTCGACGTTCACAGATGGTACCCTAGCGACAGTTCAGGTACACACATGGGAGACTCCCAAATGTGCACGTTGAAATTTAGACGTAACGCTTTACGTGCACAGATGAGAGACTTCCAACTGTGCACGTGCCCAGATGGTACCCTGCCAACGGTTCACGTGCACAGATGGGAGACTCCCAACTGGGCACGTCTCAGTTGATACAATACTCAGTGGGGAGATTATAATGACCCTCGATGAAAATAATTGTTTATAATATTGGATGGTAATTTTGGCTTTAGGGTCAGAATAAATAATTCAATTAATTTTTTATTTAACCAAACGTTTCGGCGCACAATGGTGGCCCTCATCAGTGGTTAATTTTTATTCTAAAAAAGAGAGTTACAAAAAATATTTATAAGGGACGTAGTGTAAAAATTTAGTTTAAATAAGAAAATTATTTCAAATTTGGTTTAGTACAGTATTGAATGTCTTCGGTAATGTTTGCATAAATTTAAAATGTGTTTTGCCCTTACAATAATTGGATAAATTACTAAAATTTGTAATATAATCTAAAGAAGTGTGTTGTCCTTACAATAATTGGACAAATTAATAAAATAAAATTTGTAATATAATATAAGAGTCTAGTGCAGTCTTATGTGATAATAAGCTTTGGTAACTTTGGTACAGTTCTTAGAAATTGAAAAGTGTCTTGTCATTATAATAGTTGGGTGAACTTATTTGTTATAAGCAGCGAATAAAATTTACAATGCAATGAAATTAACTGGTAAATGTGAGATTTTATCTAAATTTGAAATTCGAACTGTAATTGAACAGATTTTTGTCAACTAACCTTGTGAAAATTCCAATGCGTATGCATTCTAACAGACTGAAATGTGGAGCAGTTCAGTTTGGACGTCTATTTCGTTTGAAAAATTAACGGTTTAACGCGATAAGTGGAAGAAGTTTTTTCACCATAGAGTTTTGTAAGGAGAGAAAAAGTGGACCTTTTTTGAAGGCAGCGGGGTAAGGAGTAAGTTGGTGTCTTGGACAGGAAGGGACAGCTATACAAATGTGAGAGAAACGACTCTTCGATACATGTACATAATATTAAAGGAAAGTTATTTGTCATCGATTTTAATTTCATTTTACTAAGTTATTTTTATTTTATTTTAATAAGTTATCTTGTTATTAATAAAACATTTTAACAACAAAATTTTTTTTCAAGTTATCTTGTTAGCAATAAGAAATTTTTAGGAACACAAAAAAGTTTTTTGGTTGAAACAACTTGTTTTTGTAAGTGTAGAAAAGTAATCTCATTAGTTGAAACTTCATCTTTTTTGGTTCAAATATCATTTCTTTGGTAGAAAATTTAACTGTTTTATTGAAATTTCGTTTATATATATATATATATATATATATATATATATTTAAAAATATATATATATATTTAAATATATATATATATATATATATATATTTTGTTTGTTTGTTATTTTTTAAACATTTTTTAGTGAAAATTTAACTATTATATTTTTGGTATGTTGTTTTTTATCTAAATGTAGAAAAGTAATCTTATTAGTTGAAACTTCATCTTTTTTGGTTCAAATTTCATTTCTGTGGTTGAAAATTTAACTATTTTGTTGAAAATTAGTTTTTTCCCAACATTTTTTTAAGTGAAAAGTCAACATTTAACTATTATACCAACAAAATTTTTTCTGATTCAACCAAATCGTATTCTAAGTGCAGAAAAGTAATCTTATTAGTTGGAATTTCATCTTTTTGGTTCAAAATTCATTTCTTTGGTTGAAAATTTAATTTTTTGTTGAAAATGCGTTTTTTTCAAACATTTTTTAAGTGAAAATTTAACTATTATATTTTTGGTATGTTGACTTTTATCTAAATGTAGAAAAGTAATCTTATTAATTGAAACTTCATCTTTTTTTTCAAAATTAATTTCTTTGGTTGAAAATTTAACTTTTTTGTTGATGATTCGTTTATTTTTTTATATAAAAGAACATTTTTCAAGTGAACATTTAACTATGATTATATTTTTGGTATGTTGCCTTTTATCTAAATGTAGAAAGGTAATCTTATTTTAGTGGCAACTTCATATTTTTGGTTCAAATTTAATTTCTTTGGTTGAAAGTTACCTATTTCGTTGAAATTTTGTTTTTTCAAAACATTTTTTAGGTGAAAATTTAACTTTTATATTTTTTTGGTATGTTGTTTTTATCTACATTTAGAAAAGTAATCTTAGTTAGAAAAGTAATCTTATTAGATGAAATTTAGATTTTTGGTTAAAATTACATTTCCTTGGTTGACAATTTGAACTATTTTGTTGAAAATTCGGTTTTTTAAAACATATTTTAAGTGAAAATTTAACTATTATATTTTTGGTATGTTGTCTTTCATCTAAATCTATTTTATTATTAGATCTGGGTTGAGACCGTAACAGCCCCTGACGCTTGGGTAATCCCGTTGCGTCCCCTTGTAAGCCTAGGCATGGCCCCATAGCCCTCTCCATAGGGAGAGGACCGCAGCCACGCTGTTGGCTGCTATCTCTGACTCACTGATGCAGTAGTTGCCTGTGAGTGCTAGACGTTTCCCCGCAACCGCGGGGCAGTGACAAAGGATGTGAGTAGCTGTCTCATTATCCTTTCCTCACAGAGGACAGAGAGGACTTTCTGCAAGCCCTATCTTATGTCTATGAGATCCTAAGTTCCCGTGTCCTATAAACAGTTCTGTTAGGACTTTGATTTCATTCCTCCCGAGCTTGAGTAATTCCCTAGCTCGGTTAGAGTTAAGCTTTGAGCCCAAGAGTGTTTTGGCCTGTCTGCAACCAGAGACCAAATCCATTTCATTCTGATGTTCCTCAGTCAGCCAACTGTTAATTTCTTCAGTGACTGACCTGCTGGAAATACCTACAACAGGTTCAGGTCCAGTAAAATTTCTTCCTGCTGCTACCTTGGCTAGCCTATCCAATATCTCATTGCCCTTGATACCACTGTGTCCAGGGATCCATAGCAGAGTGACTCGGTTTTCCGTCGCTAACATATTTAGTGCCTCAAAGCATTCCCATACTAATAGCGACGTGGTCGTTGTTCCATTCAAGGCCAATATAGCAGCCCTGCTGTCTGAGCAGATACGAATGTTCCTTTTATTGTCATACTCTTTTGCCTTGTAGGCGCACTGGAGTATGGCCATAATCTCAGATTGTAGAACTGTGGCGTAGGACCCCATCTCAATTGTGAAGCCCATTCCATTCCTTCTACGATATACGCTGGCTCCTGCATCCTCCTTGTTCCTGGAGCCATCTGTAAACCAATTGTCTCCACCACTGGGCAGGTTTGCGTCGCCGTTAACCCATTCTTCCTTCGTGGATAGGCTACCTCGATACTTCTTGTCGAAGAGGTAGCGAGTGACCGTTTTGTCCCTGAGCATATTCAGGGTCGGCCTTCTAGCGATGTCGACTGGGATCTTCACTGCTGTCAAGAACCTTCTGTCATTTACCAAATTTATCCTCCAGGCCGCCTTCGCAGCCACGGCCTTGATGGTAAGATGGAGGGGCTCCAAACCTGTTAGTGCCCACAGTGCAATCGTGGGTGTCGACTTCGAGGCGGCAGTGACGCCTCTCAAAATCAGTCCCCTGATCCTTTCCAGTCGAGACTTCACAGTGGACAGCTCGACCCTGCTCCATCAGACCACCGCCGCATAGGTTAGCCTGGGTCGCAAGATCGCTGTGTAGATCCACATAAGTGTCTCCGGTTTCAAGCCCCAGCTTTTCCCTATGGCTCTCCTACAGAGCCATAGAGTCGCTACTAGCTTCTTGCACTGGTTTTCCAGGTGCTAGTTCCATAACAGCTTCTTATCCAGAATGACTCCTAGATATCTAGCTCGTTCTTTGATTTCCAGTTGTTGTCCTCCAAGTTTCAATGTACTCGTAGTTCCCCACTTGTACCTTCTGGTGAAAACAACCGCGTCTGTCTTACTCGGATTAACCGATAATCCAGTTTTCTTGCACCATGAATCCACTATCATCAGTGCTTGCTGCCTTACTCCGAAGAGCGCATCCAGAAGCTGGCTGCGCACAATAACCAGTATATCGACCGCATAGCCTATGACGTGGTAGCCTTGACTCGAGAGTAGATGAAGCAATTCATCCACTACTAGGCACCACAGCAAGGGCGATAAAACTCCTCCCTGCGGACATCCCGAGTCAATGGTTCCACATAGAGTGGCATCACCCTTAGGCATGGTTAGATTCCTGTTGGCCAGCATGTAGCACGTCCATTCCAGGACTGCAATAGGCACACCATTTGTAATCATGGCCGCCCTGATCACCTCTCCAGAGGTGTTATTGAAGGATCCTTCGATGTCCATAAAGGTTCCAATCGCGAGGCCTTTCTCCTTCAGTTGACCTTCAGTTAGGTTCACTGCTCCACTTAGGGCCGGCTTCGTCGAGTGACCAGCCCTGTATGCGTGTTGCTCCTTGTGGAGTGGCCTACTTGACAAGACCTTATCGCGGATATATCTATCCACAAGTCTTTCCACTGCTTTTAGTAGGAAACATGTTAGGCTGATGGGCCGGAAATCCCTGGGTGAGGTATAACCAATCCTACCTGCTTTCGGAATAAAGACTACTATCGTACCCCTCCTAGCGGCCCGATGATGATCTCTCCAGCCCTCTGTAAGAGGACTGGATATATGTCATCTGGTCCAGGAGATTTGTAAGGACTGAAATATTTCAGGGCCCACCTGACCCTGGCGGGGGTGACAATCTCGTTGGCCAGCCACCGTTTCAGGCCCAGTTGGGCCGCAGACGACTTATCTTGCCTCTGAGGTGCCATCCCTTTTTCTGCAAACCTTGAAAGGCCCGGAAAATGTGATTAATCAGGTGAGCCAAGGTATCCCCGTCCGACTCTGAGTATCCCCCTCCGGGCAATTCCAGAGTGTCGAGAATAGCGTCCGGGTTTCGAGAAAGCAGCCTATCCAGTCTAGCCGCCTCAGCTCCCTTCTCGATGTCTGTGCAAAAGTTGGCCAGCTCTCCTGCTTTGCCTTACGTATTGCACCCCTGTCATCCCTCATTGCATCCCTCATCGTTGTGAATGACTTCCATAGTTTCTTCGTTTTGCCACTACTGGCACGTCTGAACCTCTCTCTGGTTTCCCTGCGAAGCTCTTTGAGTTTCCCATTCCACCAGTGTGTCTCCCCGGCCTTTCGGGCTCTTATAGGTCGACAATTACTTTCATAGCTAGCTTTGATGGCTTCTGTAAAATTTTTGGCTGCTATCTCCAGGGTACCCACGTCTCGAATTGAGCTGGGAACCTCTGAAAGTGCACATCTTAGTTCCGTAAAAGCTGAACCCAGTCCGTTCTTCTTGGATTTCTGACCCGTTTAGGGCCAGTGGGTACTACGGATTCCAACACGAACTCTATCTGTGAGTGATCTGAGAGAGTGGGTTCATCTGAAACCCTCCACTTCCTGACATTATCCCTAAAACAACTGGTGCAGAGAGTGATGTCAATGACTTCCTCCCTGTTCGAATTACGGAACTTCGGGGTGTTCCCGTGTTAAGAATATCCAAATCAGTGGTGATTAGATATTCCAATAGGTTTTTAAAAAACAAAAACAAAATAATTTTATTGCTAAAAGTTGTATTAATGTAATTTATCTATATTATTATAAATAATGTATTAATCAATGAGTTCAAATTTAAAAAAAATTATTATAAAAATTCCCTTTGCCTACCTCTTGAGTTGATGTCCGTGCTGCCCCACAAAGTATGGTGGGAATTAGCATCACATCCCAGCAGAAGAGGAATACCCCTTACCTTCCAGTATTCCACCAGTGTACGTACCTCCACTGATGGGTTGGTATCGCTGTCATAAGGAAAATAAGCCGATCCCAAAACTAGCCTCCCTATTCCTTTGAGATCCGTGGCTATCACCATCAGGTCTCTCGAACATAGTTCAACCAGCGGGACAGCGTTAACTCCCTTCGCCAGTATGCAGGCCCTTGGTTTGGCCGCCTTGGGGTCCCTATAACAAAAAAGACCAGCCCCCTAATCCCCTTATGGTATCTCGAACTAACCACGGTTCTTGTACTAGCGAGATATCTGTGTGCATCGCAGCCATGCCCCTCTGCAAAACTGCAGAGGCGCCTTTGCTGTGATGCAAGTTAATCTGGGTAATGGTTAGACCAGGAGCAGTTATTTAGGTCTGCTCCCGATCTTCCTGCGTCTCAACAGGCTCCTCCTGTCCCTGGCCGGCAACCTTAAAGTTGACCTGACCGAAGTGATAGAAGGGCCTGTTGTTGAGGGCCGCAAGAGCCCTCGTTTGTGACTCAGGAATTTGCACGACTAGGAGATTCCTAGTGCCTCCTAGTGTGTCCTCTTCCTAAAGCCTATCGTGCCTGACGATTCGCCAGGAACCTGTCTTAAGTGAGGGGTTGAATTTCTCCAACTGACGGAGCACCTCAGACGGGTCTTCCGGTTTGCCCGGGAACCACGCCGTAGCCCTCACCATCTTCTGAGCAACTCAACCCCACCCACCTTAAGAGATGCACCTTCCCACGACTCCGTCTCGACCACTGCTGTGAGTAGCCAAGCTTTAGCCGCTAGGTCGGCTGCCACAAATACGAAGACCCCTCTCCTGCAGAAGGAGGTCACGAATTTTGGCAGTTGATTTGGGGACACTCTTTCGAGCGCCCTCCAGTTAGCCTCCCTAAAGATCTCGTACTGCTCCGTAGTGAGCAACGAGTTCGGGTCGTTGGTGTCGGTCACCACCATCGTCAGGGGGTTGGTCCTCTGAGCGGCCGTCAGTCCAGCTCCCGACGACTCTCTGTTCGTCGGCTGCTGGGCCGCCTTGTGCCTCTTCAAACGCTTAGCCACTTCCGGTGGGGTGCCCGCCGAGCCCCTTCTAAAATCATTCTTTTACCATAGTGTTCTGTTTTTTTTTTTAATAGTTGTGATTTTAAAATCAAACCGATGGTCTTCTATCCATGCGTGTTTTGTCACTGCTGTCCATTTGTTTGGGGGTTTGTAAACGTCTTTTGTGTGTTCTGTTATGCGTGTATGTAGCGGTCGTTTTGTGGTGCCTATGTATACTGCCTCACAGTCAATGCAGGGGGTGCTGCAGACAACATTTGACGTTTTTTCTTTAGGAATTGGATCCTTTTTTTATTTGAAAATTGGTTTGAGGTAATTAACATTACGGAAGGCGATTTTAATGTTAAAGGGTTTGACAATGCTAGACATTTTTTCTGACAAACCTTGAACATAAGGTAAAGACATGTATGTGGGTGATATCTGTGTTTCGTTGGTGCTGTTATGTCCTGCTGTGCCTGGGTCGGGTATTGGATTGTGTGTGTCGTCAGTTCGTGTATGCGTCATTCGTTGGAGCGCCTGTGTGTTTGTATTTTTGTGATGTACGAAAGTTAGCCTTTTTTTGATGACAGTGTTGATAAACGTTAGAGGGTAGTTGTTGTTTATTAATATTGTTTTAATTCTTTTTAGATTTTTTTCATGAAAGTCTTGATGAGCTAAAGTGATGCTTCTGTCCACGAAATTGTTGATCACGTTGATTTTGTATTGCTGTGGGTGGTGTGAGAAATAATTAAGGCACTGACCTGAGGCTGTTGGTTTCTGATACCAATCGGTTTTTAATTGATCCCTTCTCTTATGACATATTTTTCACTAACCAGTCCACGTACACAGATGAGAGACTCCCAATATTGCACGTCTTAATTAATGCAATCAGTTTTTTTCATTTAAAAGTGTTAAAATCATCAATTTCACTTAACACGTGTACTGCTGGTACCTTTCCAATTGTGCACGTCTCGATTAATAAAATCATTTTTCACCTAAAAGTATACGTGCACAGATGGTAACCTCCCAACTGTGCATATCCTAATTACTGCAATTAGATTTTCCACTTAAAAGCCCACATGCACAGTGATTTGGAAGTTCTGTAACGCTGTTACAGAACTATGTTCTGTCAGAGATCTGTAACAATCCACATTCTGTCAATCAATACAATCCACGTTGTCAATTCATTCCATTGTCTATTGTGAATTCAATCCACGTTCGGTGATCGTTCTGTAACAATTCTGGAATAGCGTTATAGGTCAAAAAATATTTTTAGAACAACTTAGGAACAGGGTTACAGAGTGACGTTGTTCTGTAATAATGCCGTAGCACATATCTAACAGTGTTACGATGTAAATTTGTTCTGTCATCGTTCTGTAACAATTCTGAAACAGCGCTATATGTTAAAAAATATTTTGAGAATAATTTAGGAACAGGACTACATAGTAACATTGTTCTGTAATAGTGTCGTAACACATATGTAACAGTGTGACGATGTACATTTTTTCTGTGGTCGTTCTGTAACAATTCCAGAACAGTGTTACAAGGATATGTGACAAAAGAAATGTGTTTTGTATTATCGCTGCAATTCTTCATATTTTAAATAACACAATTTCACTCGCGGTCCCTTACATCTATAATCGCGCACTTAAACCCGTTCCAAAATTTCACTCGCTGGAGATTTGAACCATACTTAAACTACCTAACCCGTATGTACCTAGCCGATTCCTTAGCCGATTGCGCTATCAAACCGCTTGAACGTTCGTGACAAATCTCGACCATGCTTTTTTGCTGAAAATCCCAGGGTCCTCTCAGAAATATATTCATTATTTTTATATTTTCGACATATTATGAGAAGGTGAGTTTTTAAAATTGTAACGTGCGAATTTTAAAATGAAAGGCCCGACCGTCGGAACAAAACTGGTCTAAAATCGTTACAGAACAGTGTGCCCTTAATGTTCCATTTCTGTAAAACGTGTGATATTCTAGTGACGTAGCGGTTAGGGGCCATTCACAAAATATGTGATACATTTTTCAGGGACTTATGCCTCCCCCCCCCCCGCGTGATACTTTCTCCATTGTTATTAACATGGAGAATGATACTTCGACAGACTCCCTCCACCCTTCACGTATCACGTATTTTGTGAATGACGGCTAGTGATGCCGTTCGATACGAGACTGTCTCGATATCGTATCGAAAAATCTCGGTTTTTTCTCGTATCGGTATCGTTTTCTGAGACTCCAGTCTCGGTGTTGTCTCCTCCCTGTCCGAATTACGGAACGTCGGGGTGTTACCCGTGTTAAGAATATCCAAATCAGTGGTGATTAGATATTCCAATCCTCTTGAGTTGATGTCCGTGCTGCCCCACAAAGTATGGTGGGAATTAGCATCACATCCCAGCAGAAGAGGAATACCCCTTGACAGATGGAGAACCGATATATCGCTCGGATCGTCTCGGGATTTTGAGACTAGACAGCCAGATGGTGGTTTCCTACGGAACAACAGTAGAAGGGGAACGGCGACAAGTTTTAACTACCTGAGTTCCAATGAACCTTTTCTTGTAATTTAAAGTTCTGAACCTTTAAATGAATGAAATATATTTTCCCAATTCTATTATATCTAGAAATATTTTTCGACTGCAGATAAAAATATGCATTATAAGTTTCTTTTATAATTAAATTATTTTCAATGTAATGAACCATTATATTTTTGCACTGTTTCTAGATTATGAAGCATAATTAATGAAAAATGTTCATTTGAACGTTAAAAACTTCAAGCATATTACCTTTTAAATTTTCAAGCTTTGAAACTTCTAAAATTCCTACATGTCTTTTAAACAAAATCGAATTTTTCTCAAAAAATTGGAAAAACTTTCAAAATTACAAAAGCGGAAAATGTGAAGGTGTCTCAATATAAGAACACAAATTTTTATTGTAGTAGAAAGGTGGCAGTACAGAACTGGATAACCAACATGGGAATTTTTCAAAACAACGGAAAAAGAGCCTTTAAAATCGAAATCATCATTAAAAGATGAAGCCAGTATCCAATTGCGAGCTAAAATATTAGTTTTTCTATAATTCGCGAAAAAGTGCCAGTTTTTCCACCTGTTTTTGGTGTAAAAAGTTACCGATTTTTGCTCGATGACGTGGCGCATGCGCAGTGCCGACCTTTCCGGGCAACAGTGACAAAAGTGGACAGATGCAGTGGAAAAAGTAAATGGACAGTGATAAAAGTGAGGCACAGTGGAAAAAGTAAATGTTATTTCGGGTGGGTTCGTGCTGCCTCGGGTAGACTCGTGCATCGTGCGCAGCCAACTTCATTCTATTTTCCGACTGTCGTCCCTAACCTAAAAGCAATTTCCTGAAAAGTCTCGAGTTGTGTATTTTGTATGTACTTTTGTCACTTGGAAAAAGCAAAAAAACACCGTCAGTTCCCCCGAAAATACTGTGCTTGGTTTTTTTCACGAAAAATCGGAAGTTTTGAAGCCCTCAACTTTATGGGCCAACTATTCAATTGTGAGAACCAGCTTATTATTACTGCCATATTATTGCCATGGTTTTGATAATAGCCATTGTCATTGTTGCGTCAATCGACAAAAAATCGCCTTCTTTTTACACAAAAAACAGGTAAACAAAAACTAGCACTTTTTAACAAATTATAGAAAAAGTATCGTGTCCCACACATTGAAAAAGCGACGATTTTTCAACTTGTAGCACAATATACTATTATTTAGGTCCAAACAGTCTTATTACAAAAATTATCCACGTCCGATGAAGTGGATGATGAAGTTGACAATCTTAAAGTGACACTAACCTAAAATTGGAGCAGACTCGACTGCAGATTGCAATACAAAATTCAATGTTGAAGTTTAAAAAAAGGGAAAAAATGCTCCCGAGATATGAACCTTGTGCATATGGTAAATGAAGTTTAATGTAAAATACTTAGCTAATTCCGAGAAAAACGACCGAGAATTTGGAGATTAAAATTTCACGGGTTTTCAAAATCGGTTTTAGATAGCGATTCAAAATAGAATTTTCCATTTTGTTTCAGAAACAAAAACTTATTCCCGAGATATGGGTATCTGCTGAATGATAATAACAAAAAAGTATTCTCTTAAAAAATAAGAATATATATGATTTCTTTTGTGATTAAATTATAATAATTTGAAGAAATATCGATAAAATAAAATATTATTAAAAATTATGAATGATAATGAAATTATATTCCAAACAATCCTTTTACCACAATACGTAATTGATTTTTATACATTTTTTATGCAATAACCCCATTTTTGTGCTGCTAGTTTTGAGTTATGCTTTTCTAAAAGAGTGAATTATGAGTAAGTTTCGATGTAAAGCTTTTATTGATTTTTTCCGTAAAATGTCAATTTCTTTTTTTATTTGGATAATTAGAACATTCACAATTTTCTGATTAAGTTTGTCTACATATTTTTCAATAATTATGAAGATAATATTAATATAAGTAAATTAAAAAACTTAAAAAGGAAGTGAAATTGTAAGAGATTACAACTAAAATATATCTTCTGATAATAACCTGTTATACATATTAAAATAAAATAGTACAATATAGTATTGGGAAAAACGTACCCAGATAACAATCGTGCGACGCATTGAACCCGCACGTCATGCGAGGCACGTCGTGCATGCGAAAATGCATTAATTTTGCCAACACGTGCCTCGTTCAAGTGATGGGCACCAGAGTGCGAGCAGAATGCGTCGCATTTCGCTGTCACGCATGCAGTCACGCAGTGTTGATATTACGCGACGCACATCGTGTAGGCACGGTGATGGCCAGGGATGACGTAAATTTACGGAAATTTAAAATGATCAAAATTAAAAATTCACGTAATATTAAAAATATTTAAAAACTAATTATTGAACCGGGCTTAACATGTTTTGGTCCAAGCGCAATGGTGTTTCACCGCTTTTGAAAATTCTTGTGAACTTTAATTTTTGGAAATTGAATTTAATGAATAATATCAAAAAATATTTGTTAAATAATAATTTTATCATTTTCAGGGACCGTTTGCTCTCTGACCAAAAAATTGTATACCCTCTTCTACCATGCGGCGGTTCAATTATAAATAAAAAATTTGTAGATACATTAAGTTTTGAAAAAATGTTAATTGATTAAATCACTTAAGCATAATTTTTATCATTATACATGAAAATATATATAATCGTTTAAATAATATCAATAATAATATAAGTTTAAAATGCACTGAGCGAAATCTTTATTGAAATATATAATCATTTTCAAAAAGCTCGCTTGACTAGTGCGTAATGTGTCATTTTTCCTCCATTTGCAAAGAAGAAGAAGTCATTGACTTTTCCTGCTCCCGGCGTCTCATTATTGTGTCCAGTTTTATGCGTTTTATCAAATATATCGCAATATAATCCATAATTGAATTCTTGGATTTTAAATTATTGTGAATTTTTTTGTTCGTTAAGCTTTTCGAATAATTTTGCCAAAGTTTGAGACTGAAGTAAACTTTATTATAATATTCTTTAACGAATTGCGTTTAACTTTACCAAAGATTTGCGATAAGTGAGTTATATGTAGATCCACGACGTTAATAAAATAATAAACGATATAAAATCCATTTTCCACTTGCTATTTTACATTTAAAAACAATTAAATTAATTATTTATTAACCCTCCCATTGGACCTGCACTTCGTGCGTGCAATCTGCCCGCGCGCATTGTGACTGCACGACGTGCGACCCATGTGTGCATCAATTGATGTCGCAGATGTGTGATTATATGCGTGCACGATGTGCGGGGTAACCCGCACAATGGGCGCATCGTGCGTGCACAATTGTTATCTGGGTATTTATTAAAGAAAGGACTTATCACTTTCAGAAAAGAGGAAGTTTTTTAATTTGTGGGGAAAATAATTTGTCATACAGAATACACAATTCGAATAACAATTTATTTGTTTTAAATTTTTTGAACACTCAAATTCTAGCTGAGAGAGATTCTGAGATATGAGAAGCAGGATAATCAGTGTTATGACGTCGATTTTAAAGTATGAATCTAATTTTCCTACGATTTTGCAGAAAATTTAAAAAGATATCTGAAGATTTCAAATATGTTGAAAATAAATCCAAAAAATTGTAAAGAAAATTTCGTTATTTTATAGGATGTTACAAAATCTGAGGAATAATAATTGGCGTCAGTTGAGATCGGTAGAGGGCGTGATGGTGTATGGTCGTGCGAAAAAAAGCTCTGCTATTTTAAGCGAATTGTGGTTAGCATAGAATGTTTCGTAATACGAAAAACTGAGTTTTTCATTAAATAAGGTGTGGAGAGTGCGTGGAGTAATACAGAAAGTGTGGATGAGCAAAAGCTGAGAAAAGAAAGGTAAGCGAAGTTTGGCGTCATTATTCGAGGTTAGGAAGCGTGGTTGGAAGCGTGAACGTGCGGCATGGCGGGTAGGGGTAGGAGGGGAGAGAAAGGAAGCGCGGCCGACGTTCGGAAGCAACGGAAATTAAATATGAAAAAGGTGTCATTTGGGGGTTCCAGCACCTCTGACGAGGCGGCGATTAAGGCTTTGGAATTCGAGGTAGGGAAATTAAATGAAGAAAAACGCGCTATGAGTAAAGTAATCGAAGAACTAAGAGGTAAAGATATTGAAAAAGAAGTCAGAATGAAAGAGCTAGAAGGGAAAATGATGAAAATGGAGGAGGCATTGAAAGCGATTGAAATCTCCGCGGTCAGGGGTGGCGGTGGCTTACGGGGCAGCTCGGGTTCGACGAGCGAGAGTAGCGAAAGGGGGGAGGAGTGGGAAGGAAGGCAGAGTAGGACAGCGGGATCCGAGTGGAGCCTGAACTCGGCTGCGAGCTGCCTAAGCGAGAGAGAGGTAGGGATGGTGAAAAGACTCATCGCGAACAGAGACAGAGAGAGTAGACGAGAAAATATTGTATTGAAGGGCGCGAAAGTGGCAGAAGGAGATGTCAAAAAATGGATAAGCGAATTTATTAACGATAGATTGGGGGTGAGGGCTTCTTTCGCGGAAGCGTGGAAAGCGGGGCCAGTGGTAGTAGCGAAGTGTGCGACAGCGGAAAGTAAGAAAGAAATCATGAAGAACAAAGCCAAGCTAAAGGGAAGTAAAATTGTTATAGAGCAGGACCTTTCGTACGATGAGAGAAAAACGCAAGAGAAAATTAGTCGCTGGGTGAAAAGTCAAAAAGAAAAAGGGATGAATGTGAAGGCGGGTCTTGGCAAAGTTCAAATTGAAGGGGAATGGAAAAAATGGGAAGATGTGAAAGGCGAAGGGGAGAGGGGCGATGAGAATGCTAATACAAATTTTTAATTAAAAGGGAATGGTTAGAGGGAAAGAAGAAAAGAAAAAAGAGCAAAAGTAAAGTTAAAAAGAAGAAAGGGGTAGGAGGGGGTAGGAGGGGGTAGAAAGGTAGAATGTGCAGCAACAAATGTACCGAATGGGTGGCAAGCTTTATTTTGGAATGTAGCGGGTATATGGAACAAAGATAGAGATTTTTGGGAATATATAGAGGGGTTTGATTTCATAAGTTTAACGGAGACATGGGTGGAGGAGAAAGATTGGGAAAAATTAAAAAGTAAACTAATTCTGTTTGAATTGGAATATAAAGGTAACGTATACAAAGTTTGGTCAGTTTACAATTCAGGAGATTTAAAAATGGTTAACGAATTTTTATCAAGGGAAGAAGACCCAAGGGAGGAACGATTATGCATTATGGGAGGAGACTTTAACATAAGAATCGCGGAATTGGGAGGGTGTATAAGTACGTACGAGGGAGGGGATATGAGTGGGAGGGAATTAGTAAACAATTTGCAGAACAAAGGTTGGATAATTTTAAAAGGGTCGGAGAGGTATGATTCTGAAGGCGAATATACATATGTGGGAGCGAGAGGCTGTACGATCATCGACTATGTGATTGTTAATGCGAAATGTGTAGAACAAATTGTGAATTTCAACGTTGATGTAAGAGTGGAATCGGACCACATGCCCCTGCGAATACTAGTCGGGGAGGAGAATGAAGAATGGAGAAGAAGAGCGACACCGAAGAAGTTGAAGAAAGAGACCATAGTGTGGAACCAAGAGGCGAGAAGCAAATATACATACGAGACAAATATACCAGAGGAAGACCCCGGTATACAAGAAGTGACAATAGAAGAAAAGTAGGAGAAGCTAAAAGAAATAGTTAAGAATGCGTTGGTGAAAGAGGAATATTATCCTAAGACATGGAAGCTGGGTAACAAGAGATGGTGGGACCGCAGATGTACTAGAATGAAGAGGAAGCTAAGAAGAACGTACATGAAATGGAGAAAGGGCAGGATAAGAAGAGAAGAATTGCTGCAGCAGAGAAGAAAAGTGAAGGAAGAATTCAAGGCGAAAGAAAAACAGAAGAAAAAAGAAGAAGAGGGTGAGTTAAGAAGTTTGAGAAGAGAATCTGATGTATGGAAAGGCCGTAGCAGGATAAGCATGGTCTGGGTGCCCCCGCATGGATTTGCTTCATATTTAGGGGATAAGTTTCTTTCATTATGAAACTGATTTACCCCAAGTGCCAAGTTCAAAAAAAATTTTTTACAGCAATTATAAATAAATTTTGAAAAATTAAAAAAATCAATTTTCTCAAAATTGGCTCAACCGATTTTGATGGTTCAAATATATATTATAGAAGGTACTAAGACAATTTCAAAAAAAAATTGACACCTAATTCCTTTCAGGAGAAGGGTGTGAAAAAAATTATTGTAATTTTGTAACAATTTTTTTAAAATGAAGTAGTTCTTGCACACCTACCATTTTTTGCCTATATTATGCTCACATTCAAGGCTCCAAAATATATTGTTGCGGAAATGATCACAGCATTACTTCATAGTTTAAAAAAATAAAAACTACTTATTGGCCCCTCACATGTATGCAATTCCATGAGAATGAGGGGCCAACTTAAGTTTCAGCTTATGACGCAATAAGTTATACTCAATGGTATAATAAAAACCAGATGCAACAGCATTATTCAATGTCAATTCACAGTGTGAATTGATTATAAGTAGATAGAAAAATACTTCTCTTCGTTTACTGCTGACATTCGCCTAACTAATTTCATGTCTGCCCAGGATGCACCACGTGGAGGTTGTCAGTCAGATTAGCATCCCTTACTTTATTTACACCAGACATG
>CAKNYM010050341.1:4130-21162 GCA_932195095.1 Andricus curvator
AAAAGAGTTTAATTTGCAACCCAAGAAGTCGAATTTTCAACAAAACTGTCGGATTTTCAACCCCAAAGACGATTTCTCAACAAAATAGTTAAAATCGCAACCCAAAAAATTTTTTTGAAAAAACATTAAAATTTTTAACCACAAAGACGATTTTTCAACAAAATATTCGAACTTTCAACCCCAGAGACTATTTTTCAACAAAACAGGTGAATTTTCAAACCTAAAGACGATTTTTCATCAAAAATGTTGAATTTGCAACCCAAAAAGATAAATTTTGAAAAAAATGATCAAATTTTCAACTACAAAAACGCTTTTTTTTAAAAGTCGAATTTTTAACCAGAAAGACTATTTCTCAACAAAAAAGTTGAATTTTGAACCCAGGAAGATGAATAAAAAAGAAAACTACAAATTTTCAACCACAAAGACGAATTTCAAACCAAACAGTTGAATTTTTAAACCTAAGGATTCGTAAACAAAACACGATTTCTCAACAAAGTGGTTGAATTTGTAACCTAAAAAGATAAATTTGGAAAAGGTTAATTGAATTTTCCACCACCAAGACGATTTTTGAACAAAAGAGTCGAATTTTTAACCCAAAAGACGATTTCTCAACAAAACAGTTGAATTTTCAATCCAGAAAGAAAAATTTAAAAATAAAACATTCAAATTTTCAACTTCAAAGACGAATTTTCAACCAAACTGTCGAATTTTCAAACCTAAGGATTCGTGAACCAAACACGATTTCTCAACAAAATGGTTGAATTTGTAACCTAAAAACATGAATTTTGAAAAAATAGTCCAATTTTCAACCACAAAGAGGATTTCTCAACAAAACAGTTGGATCTCATACCCAAAATGAGGAATTGAAAAAAAAAATTCAAATTTTTAACCTCAAAGACGAATTTTTAACCAATCAGGCGCATTTTTAAACCTTAAGACGATTTTTCAACAAAACAGTTGAATTTTTAATGAAAAAAAAAGAATGTTCAACAAAACATTCAAATTTTCAACCACAAAGACGATTTTCGAACAAAGAAATTGAATTTGCAATAAAAAAAGACAAGGTTTAAACAAAACAGTCAAATTTTCACTCACAAAAGCGATTTTTCCACAAAACAGTTAAATTTGCAACCCAAAATTACGAATTTTCAACAGAAAATTCAAATTTTCAACAGCAGAGACGATTACTCACATAAATATTTGATCTTGCAACCCGAAACGACAAAATTTCAACTAAACAGTCAATTTTTCAGTTTCAAAAACGATTTTTCAGTGAGACAGTTGAATTTGTAACCCAAACAGACGAATTTTTAACGAAACTGTCGAATTTTGAACCGCAAAACCAAATTTTCTGCACAATGGTTGAATTTTCAACACGAAAAGACACATTTTTAACAAAACAGTCTAATTTGAATTTCCGAAGATGATTTTTCAACGACAGTTGAATTCGCAACCCAAAAAGATAAATTTTCAACAGAAGAGTCGAATTTTGAAAACTAAGAGACGATTTTCCAAAAACGCAGTGGAACTTGAAACCCGAAAAGATGAACTTTCAACAAAACATTCGAATTCTTAACCCTGAAGACAGTCCAATTTTCAACCAGAAAGATTTCTCAACAATAATTTGAATTTTCTACCCAAAATGAGGAATTTAAAAAAAACATTTAAATTTTAAATCTCAAAGACGAATTTTCAACCGAACAGGCGAATTTTCAAACCTAAAGAAAAAAAACCTTTCAACAAAAAAATTGAATTTGTGATAAAAAAAAAGAATTTCCAACAAAACATTCAAATTTTCAACCACAAAGAGAATTTTTCAAAAAAGAAATTGAATTTGCAAACCAAAAAGATAAGGTTTAAAAAAAACAGTCAAATTTTCATTCACAAAAACGATTTTTCAACAAGTAAAACCCAAAAAGGTTTTCTTGCAACCCAAAAAGACGAATTTTAAACAAAAAATTCAAATTTTCAACAGCAAAGACGATTTGTCAACAAAATATTTGAATTTGCAACCCAAAACGACGAATTTTTAACAAAACAAGTGATTTTTCAACCCAAAAAGATGAAGTTCCGACAAAACATGTAAATTTTGCACCCAAGAGATGGACTTTTAACAAAATTGTTGAATTTCCAAAAAAATAACAAAAATTTGTAAGAAAAGAGATGACTTATCAGCCAAAATTATAATAATAGTCTTTTAAACCAAAAAGAATGAACTTTCAGACAAAAATAGTTGGATTTTTTTATTTGGTTCTATTAATTCAGGTCGAATATAAACAAAAAAGGGAGAGAAAAGGGAGAAAAATGGGAAAAAGGAGATGTTTCTTGAAAACAGCATACAGAAGAAGAATTATCTTTCAAGCAGGGTGAAAGAGGGGAAAGAGAAATCAGTATAAAGTATGTTTATTCTGTATTTAATTCCCTGAATTTCAATTGATAAAATAATCATTTTCTCTAAGAAATTTCTTTCTACTTATCAATATCACACTTTGGACTTCTGTTGACGTTGAAAACGATTTGTCTCGTATTTGTAGAGAAGTAAAAGCTTTCTAAGTGCAGTGCCGAGCCGAATCGTATTGGCTAACGTCAAAGTCAGTCACTTATTATATATAGTTCCTTGAAAAATCGACTCAAAAGTACGAGGAGTCGAATAGCGTCAAGCGAAATCGTTTTTATCCTCCATTTTCCTATTTCACTATTTTCCTGAAAGAATTTTTTGCATTCCTGCACTACTTGTGTGAGATAATCGAATTCCAAGCTGGACTGGAACCAATTTGAACGTGATTTTGCTCTGAACTATCACGAGTGGTATCCAGCAATATTAGTCGAGAATGCTTGTTCCTCACGACATTCAACCTCCTGAAAAGTAGAGAAATGGAAAATGGAAATATAAAACCAGAGAGGGTAGAATTTATTGACAGGTACTTGATTTTCCATACTGAATTTTCCATTTTGTGGTCTACTTCTCACGAATATGTTCCAGGGAGGAATTTAATACACTATTCAAGAAAATCATTTTTGCTTCCTCATAGAGGAAGCTTTGTAATGGTAACATTTTCCAAAATTTTCAAATTCTTTTGATTAAACCTTCCTCAATTTAAAAATGTCTAATACAATGTTCTAGGCAATTGTCCGGATGTGCGTGTGTCAATGTGTGTGTGTGTGTGTGGATGTCACACTTTTTTGTGAACACTATGACCAGAAGCCGGTTGCAAATAAATTGATGAAATTTAGAGAGCTTATTTTCATCACTAATATCTTAAAACTGACCAAAGGATTTCTAAAAATATTCATTGCATTTTTTTTAGCGCTCTATAATATTTTAAAAATCGGTTTTTTATGTTGAACTTTTTTCATTAGCAGAATTCAAAGTTGATGCAGGAACATAAAAGATTCCTTGCTTCGAGAAGAATCGACTGAACTATGATAATAATACATTTTATTAAAGAGTAGGGAAGCTATGGTAATGCATAATATTTGAAAATATGGTTTTTTATAGTAAAACTTTTTTATTCAACATAATTCAAAGTTGACGCAACAATATAAAAGATTCCTTGGTTCTAGACGAATCGATTGACATACAATATCAATACATTTTATTAAAGCGTAGGGAATTTATGGTAGTGTATATATTTTTAAAATCGATTTTTATAGTAAAAACTTTCTCATTCTCATAATTTAAAGTTGCTGAAAGAATACAAAAGATTCCTTGATTCGAAACGAATCGATTGACCTATATTATGAATACATTTCATTAAAGAGTAGGTAAGTTATGGTAATTTATATAAGTTTAAAATCGATTTTTATAGTAAAACTTTTTTCATTAACATAATTCAAAGTTGATGCAAGAACAGAAAAGATGTGTTGATTCGAGACAAATCGATTTACCTATATTATTAATACATTTTATTGAAGAGTAAGGAAGATATGGTCATGCATAATATTTAAAAATACGGTTTTTTATAGTAAAACTTTTTTCTTCAACATACTTCAAAGTTGATGCACCAATATAAAAGATTCATTGGTTCGAGACAAATGGATTGACCTATAAAATTAATACATTTTATCAAAGAGTAGGGAAGTTATGGTAATTTAAATATGTTTAAAATCGATTTTTATAGTAAAAATGTTCTCCATCTCATAATTCAAAGTTGATGCAAGAACATAGAACACGGTGAGCCTCGACTGCCTTAAACCCAAAAGGGCTTGCATATGCCGGTTTTTTTCTTAATATACTTCTGGGATGCCCCACGGTCATTTTGAGCCCAAAAAGAAAAAAATCGTTTGGGCCCTTTTTGAGAAAACTCTTTTTTTTTATTTTTTGGAAGGGGTTAATCAACATATTTTAATGAAAATAAGTTAAACGGGGAATTTCGTTGGCTCAAACCATTCAGTTTGGCATCCAAGAAAGGGCTACAGGTGCTGAACATCTTACGAGAACTGAAACCCTTCAATATTTTTGAAAAATGGTGAAAAAAGTGGGAAAAAATCAGTTTTTTGAAAATTGCCTTATTCCAGTTCATCCTATGTCCCGAACACTTTGACAAGAATTAAAGTGTTTGCAATTTTCTGCAAAATGAAAAAAAAATCGAATGTTCTATCTCTAAAAGTTTGGGAGTTATAGTCCTAAGAAGTTGATTTTAAGCGAATAATTTGAATGAAAAAAAAAATATATATATAGTTTTGGGGAAATAACTTATTCCCTATGCATATCTGGTAAAAATTGCCGAATAATTAATTAAAGGCGACTTAATTTTGAGTAGATCTAAAAAAAAACATTGCTTTAGCTCTAATAGAACCAAAATGATGACTTTTTGAATATGACCCTTTTTTATGAAATTTTGTTTGACATCACTTTTATAAATAAAATTTGTCGTTTTTCAAAAGAACTCATTTCCTCAGCGTTTTAGGTGAAAGTTGTCAGTAAGTTATTTAAAAAAGGTTTAATTTTGAGTAGATCTAAAAAAACAATGCTCTAGCTGTAATAGAACCAAAATTATGGCCTTCTGAATATGGCCCTTTTTTATAAAATTTTGTTCAATAGAAATTTTTTAAATAAAATTTATCGTTTTCCAAAAGAACTCATTTCCCGAGCAATTCAGGAGAAAGTTGCCACCAGATAGGTTAAGGAGGACCTGATTTTTATCAAATAGAAAAAAATGCTCTAGCTCTAATCGCATCGAAATTATGGCCTCCAGAAAATTACGCTTTTTATGGAATTTTGTTGAAATTTTTTTTTTTAATTTTTCATTTCTGGAGGATGAGACATGGACAAATGTTTTTATCATATTGTGTATCTTGTGCTTCAATTAAATGAAGACTTAATTAATTTAATTATGAACTGAAAACTTTTATTAAGGATATTATGAAAACATGATTGTGAGCTTAAAATGAGTGAAGGCTATTATATTCATATATTACACGTTGTAGCCTGATTGCGTAGTCTGGGTGATTCTTAGAGATTTTATATTTTGTCCAGACGGCTTTAAAATCTGAGTGAACAGACTCCAGCATGTCCAGTGCACAGGATCTTATTTATTTTTAAAAAGGAGATATTTTATTTTAAAAATTGATAAGATTTTGATTTTGTATTTAATTCGTTAAAAAAATGATGATTAACATAATTTCATGACAAAGGGATCATATTCAGAAGGCCATAATTTCGATGCGATTAGAGCTAGAGCATTATTTTTTTTAGATTTGCTAAAAATCAGGTCCTCCTTAACCTATCTGGTGGCAACTTTCTCCTGTATTGCTCGGGAAATGAGTTCTTTTGGAAAACGATAAATTTTATTTAAAAAATTGATGTTGAACAAAATTTCATAAAAAAGGGCCATATTCAGAAGGCCATCATCTTGGTTCTATTAGAGCTAGAGCAATGTTTTTTTTAGATCTACTCAAAATTAATTCGTCTTTAATTAATTATTCGGCAATTTTTACCAGATATGCATAGGAAATAAGTTATTTCCCCAAAACTATATACATTTTTTTTTTCATTCAAATTATTCGCTTAAAATTGACTACTCAGGACCATAACGCCCAAACTCTAAGAGATAGAACATTCGATTTTTTTTTCATTTTGCAGAAAATTTCAAGCACTTTAATTCTTGTCAAGGTGTTTGGGACGTAGGATAAACTTGGAATAAGGGAATTTTCAAAAAAATTATTTTTCCCCACACACCGTGAGAAGTTGTGTGAATTCAAGACGTGTCGATTGACCTATAACATTGATACCTTTTATTGAAGAGTGAGGAAGCTATGGTAATGCATAATATTTGAAAATACGGTTTTTTACAGAGAAAATGTTTTCTTCAACATACTTCAAAGCTAATGCAAGAATATGAAAGATTCTTTGGTTCGAGACGAATCGATTGACCTTCAATTATACGACATTTTACTAAAGAGAAGGGAAGTTATGGTAATTTATATATTTTAAAACTCGATTTATATAGTAAAAATTTTCTCATTCTCATAATTTAAAGTTGCTGGAAGAATATAAAATATTCTTTGGTTCGAAACGAATCGATTGACCCATAATATGAATACATTTCATCAAAGAGTAGGTGAGTTATGGTAATTTATATATTTTGAAAATCAGTTTTTTCGAGTAAAAATTTTGTCATTCTCATAATTTAAAGTTAATGCAGGAATATAAAAGATTCCTTGGTTCTAGACGAATCGATATACCTACAATATTAATACATTTTATCAAAGAGTAGGGAAGTTATCGTAATTTATATATTTCTAAAATCGATTTTTATAGTAAATATTTTCTCAGTCTCATAATTTAAAGTTGATGCTAGAATAGAAAAGTTGTGTTGATTCCAGACGAATCGATTGACCTATAATATGAATACATTTTATTGAAGAGTAAGGAAGCTACGGTAATGCGTAATATTTCAAAATACGGTTTTTTATAGTAAAACTTTTTTTTTCAACATACTTAAAAGTTGATGCAAGGATATGAAAGATTTCTTGGTTCTGGACGAATCGATTGACCTATAATATTAATACATTTTATGAAATAGTAGGAAAGTTTTGGTAATTTAAATATGTTTAAAATCGATTTTTATGGTAAAACTTTTTTCATTAACATAATTCAAAGTTGATGCAAGAACAGAAAAGATGTGTTGATTCGAGATAAATTGATTGACCCATATTATTTATACATTTTATTGAAGAGTAAGGAAGCTATGGTAATGCATAATATTAAAAAATACGGTTTTTTATAGTAAAATTTTTTCCTTCGACATAATTCAAAGTTGATGCAGGAATATAAAAGCTTTCTTGGTTCGATACGAATCGATTGACCTGCCACATTAATACAGTTTATTAAAGAGCAGGGAAGTTGTAGTAATTTGTATATTTTCAAAATCGGTTTTTTATAGTGAAACTTTTTTTCATTAACATGATTCAAGGTTGATGCGAGAATAGAAAAGTTGTGTTGATTCAAGACGAATCAATTGACCTATCACATTGATACATTTTATTGAATAGTAAGGAAGCTATGACAATACATAATATTTGAAAACACGATTTTTGATAGTAAAAGTTTTTTCACTAACATAATTCAAAATTGATGCAAGAACGGGAAAGATTCCTTGATTCGAGGCAAATCGATTGATCTATAATATTAATACACTTTGTTGAAGATTAAGGAAGTTATGCTCATTTATAATATTTGAATCATCTGTTTCAAACAGAAAAACTTTTTTCATCGACATAATTCAGAGTTGACGCATGAATATAAAAGACTTTTTGATCATAAATTTTCAAATAGAATAATTCTGAGAATTTTTGAAAATGAATCATAAAGCTGGGAAAGGGATAGGATGCGACAGAACTTTTTCCTTCCCTTTTCCAGCTCGAAAAATTATCATTTCGAATACAAAATTTGATTTGTCTGATTTGTCTTTGTATTTCAAAAAATTCTTGTATTATTTTGTAATTTTATATTTTTTTTAAGTTCTATATTTAAATTGATCAAAATGAACTCTTTGTTTTGTGTATTATTGAAAAAAAATAACTAATGCTTCCTCTATGAGGAAGCAAATACTTTTGCTAACAGGAAGCAAAGTTCTCATGAAATGAGCACCATATCATTATAAATAAAACCAAAGTGGAAAGACTCGAGATCGAATTTACAGTTAGTTTACATTCTCATCATTTATGATTGAGAAAGTATTAGAATTGTCCGAAATTTGACACCATACTTTTTCAACGGATCTTCACGTTTTGAGACCCCCTGTAGCCGAAAATCAAGTTTTTGTGATAACGTCTGTCTGTCTGTCGGTCCATCCGTGAACACGATACGATCAGTAAAAAAGTTTACAAGAAGAATTGTAGCTTTTAGAGAGACCTATAATTTTGCCCTGAACTATTTCTTTAATGACTTGACATTTTGGTTTTATTTTCGATTATACTATGAAAAAAATTTGAAAGTTCAAATTTTGAGCCAAACGACGAAAAATATGGGAAAAAGTCTCGGAAAGTAATTATAGCTTTTGAAAAGTCCTATGATATTTGCAGGAACTAGTTTTTGATAGGATTTGGCATTTCAATTTTTTTTATCTTAAATACATTGAAAGAAGTAGATAGTACTTTTCATTTCTGTTTTATTTATTGAAAATACTATGGAAAAATCCAAAATTCAAATTTTAGTTGGAAATTCATCTCTTTAGTTAAAAATATAAATATTTCGATAAAAATATGTATAAAATTAATCAGATACATTCGTCTATTATGCATGATTTCGACTATTTTTTATTTAAAAAATCTTTTCATTTAAATCTTTTCTGATTAAAATGTCAAACATTAAATTTTTTGTTGATAATTCATATTTTTTGGTTTAAAAAGTAACTATTTGGTTAAAATTTAAACTACTTTGTTAAAAATTCATTTTTTTGTTAAAGATTCTTCACATTAGATAAAAATTAATCTGTTTCGTTAAAAATGTAACTATTTCCTTATAAATGTATCTTTTTCGTAGAGAATTTATCTTCTGGGTACAAAATTTATCTATTTTCTTGAAAATTCGTATTTTATAGATAAATTGTACTCTTTCTGGTTTAAATAAAAATATTCCCAAAATAAAACAAGAACTATTACAGTTTTTGTTAAGTATTAATATTTTTTGGTCGCAAATTAAACTCTTTGTTTAAAAATGAACTAATTTGTTAAAAATGCGACTTTTATGGATATATTCAACTTCTTCAAATTAAAAATTAAAAGCTTTTTTGATTAAAATGTCAAATATTTTATTTTTCGTTAAGCATTCCTTTTTTTTGCTTCAAGATTCAGCTATTTGGTTGAGAATAAAATTTTTGTTAGAAATTATTACATTTTTTGTTGAAATCTTTTATATTTTACTGTTAAAATTTTTGGATATTTTGCAGTAATTTCGTCTCTTGTGTTAAGAATTTGATCTTTTCTGTTTAAAAATACAACTAGTTGAAAATTAATCTATTTTGGTTGAGAATTCAACTATTGTGTTGAAAATTCACCTTTTTTTTGTGAATTGGGACTCTTTTATTCAAAATAAGAACTTTTTTTTTGTCGAAATATCAACTATTCCACTTTTTGTTCAGAATTTATCTGTTTTGGTTGAAAATTCAACAATTTGGTTAAAATTAACTTTTTTTTTTTAATTCGTATCTTCGGGTTGAAAAATAAATCATTTTTTAAAAAATTCCTCTCCTTTGGTAAAAATTTAGTCTTTTTCGATTAAAAATGCAACTGGTTTAAAATTAATTTGCTTTGGTTGAGGATTCAATTATTTTGTTGAAAATTCGTCTTTAGTGCATGAATTCAACTATTTTTTAATTAAAATATATTTATACATGCATACATACATACATAAAATCAACTTTGTTTCTGTTTTGAATAACAACTTTTAAATTTCCTTGGTTGAAAATCGAACTATTTTGTAAAAAATTCGTCTTTTTTGATTAAAATATCAACTTTTACGTTTGTAGTTGAGAATTGATATTTTTTGGTTCAGAATATAATTATTTTGTTGCAAATTATCATTTTTTTGTAGAAAACTAATCTTCTTTGTAAAAAACTTATTACTTTGTTTAAAAATTCAATTTAAAATGAAGTTTTTTGTTCAAAATTTATATTTTCCAATTAAAAAATTAAACTATTTTGCAAAAAATTTGCCTCTTTTGGTAAAAGTTTCATCTATTTTGCCTGAAAATGCAACTAGTTAAAGTAAACTTTTTAGTTGAAGATTTAACTAACTTAATAAAGTATCGTCTTTCATGCATTATTTCAACTGTTTTTTATTTGAAAATAAAATCTCGAAAAGTAAAGAAATGGAAAATGAAAATATAAAAAGAAGGTAGAATTTATTTATAGATAATTGATTCCTCATACTGAATTTTCCATATCATGTTGTGATTCTCAACAAACGTTTTTGCAGGTCAATTTTAAGCTTGAAAATATTTGAACACATTTTTTTCAAATTGTAGATTTTTAAAGATTTTGAACAAAAAATGTAGAAACTTTGAAAGCATTTCTAAAAGCTTTAAGAAAAAAAACTGATTAAAAATGGATGAAAAATTGATATTATTTTGCCTGATTTGGTCGAAAATTAATGCTTTCGTTTGAAAATTTATTTATTTGGTGGAAAAGGAACTTTTTCCTTGAAAAAAATCTTTTTTGTTTGAAATATCAAATATGCATTGCATAATTCGTTGGAAATTCTTTTTTCCTTTTTTGTTTAAAAATACAATTATTTGCTTAAAAGTTAACTATTTAGTCAAAAATTTGTCTTTTATGGATAAATTCAACTCTTTTTGATTTGAAATTAATATCTTTTTTGATTGAAATGATAAATATGTCTATCAGTAAATGTGCACGTTCGCGTCTCTGGATCTTTATTAATTTTTGTTGCCCAACATTAAAAATATAAACAATTGAAAAATCCATTGTCAAAAAAACTTGTGAATATTAACTAGAAAAAGATCTTGAAACAATAATTAAAGCAATAAATATAATTTTTTAAAAAGGACAAATTATTTCTAAATAAAAGCACTGAAAATTGATAAATTTTAGATTAAATTTTAAAAAATAGACAATTTCGTTAGAATGGGAATGAAATTTAATCATTTCTAATTAAAAGCATTCAGAATGGAACAATTTTATCCTGAAGTTGAGAATTTTAAAAGTGAATCATTTAAGATTGAAATTTTGAAAATTAAAATCAAAGGAATTCAAATTGTATTATTTTCAAAAAAAAGTCACTGAACAAAAAATATAAGAAAAAATACCATTTTGGGAAAAATTGAAGAAAGGGTGAGAAATATAAATTAATATTTTGCAGCCCTTGAAACCCATATTAGGTATTTTTGATTGTGTAATTTTAGTTTGTTATGTAAAATTGCACAAAAATTAATTTAAAAAAAAATGCAATGAAATTTTTTCTCTGAATCCCTGGTGGAACATCTTTTGCAAATAAATACAAAAAACAGCAACCATATTTAAAAACATACAAATAAATACAATGAATTACAACAAAAATGACAGGAAATTAGAAATTTTGTCTAATATTTGAACTTTTTTGTATTTTTTTTTTCATATTTTTGTACGTCATTGTATTTCATTGTTGGTTTAATATTTTAAACAAAATTATACTAGTAACTGAAATTAAAAAAGGTCACTGATATTGAATAAATATGAAAAAAATTGTTTGTACTCTTTTTACTGTTTTTCTAAATTCTTCTCGAAAAGGGTTGTTTTAATACAAAAACTAATACAAAAAAATATGTACTTCATAGAGGTCTGCAACCTTTATTCGAATACTTTTTCTATACAGCCAATAATTTTAAATTAAATCTAAAAAACATCGTTTTTTAGAATTTTCCGGGCAATTTTGGAATATTTTATCAGAATTTTTTTCGAGTGAGACCAAATTCTACACAGTTCTTTGTTATTTAAAAAGAAAAATAATAGCACCACAGACTTCTTCATTAGAAATTCTAAAAGTGAAGCTTTTTTGTGGAATTTCCGGAGATTAAATTCAGGAATAATATCTTCTTCTATAGTTATTTAATTAAATTTTTCTTTTTTTCTTTTATGGAAATTACAAAGAGAGCCGTTTAGAATTGGATTGTAAGGCAAAAAAAATAAAAACACTCAAAATAAAAACAACGGGGAAAGTCTTTGTTGGAACTACTTGCGGCTCACAAAGGTGCTTTTGAACTCTTGGTATGCCTTCTGCAACTGCATTCAAAGGAAAGTGTCAAAAAGAAATTCTGTAAATGAAAAGCCCTATTCAAAATATTTTACTTGTTCCTTCAAATTAAATTCTTTGAAAAGCTTCTACAAACCAGGATGCTCTTTTTATTAATAATAAGTAATAAAAAATGCAAAGATCCTAAATAAAGTTGTCAAAGGCTTGATTGAGATACTTAAGAATTTTTGGAATCAAACATTTAAGAAATTAAATTCAAATTTATTTGAGTAAATAATTTCTACTGTAGGACAGAAGTTCTTAGGACAGATTTATAATTTTGAGTTTAGCAGAGAAGATTTTAGTAAATAAATATAATTGAGGCCCCGGATGCAATAACTGACGGATGCTCCGCTTTCTATTTATCACTCCCCATTCGAGATAAAATGACGCGAAAAGTTATATGAAACTCAAATTAAAAAAAAAAACATTCGGAAAAAAATATGAACATAGAGAGTATTCTTTAATTATTGTTATTTCAAATTTAAACAATAATTCTATAAACCTTGAACATTGAGAATAATTTGCTTTCTTAAAAATATTTGATTATTGTCCAAAAAAGAAAGTCGATTGTGGTACAAAACGAACAGTGAATGAAAAATCTTCGAAACACAACATCACGGAACACTCTCGAAATCACATATGTGAATCATTTGATTGTAAAAAAAAAGTATTGTTGATGAATTTTTTGAGAAAATTGAAGGGTGAAACATTATTAATTTTTTCATAATTATTATCATCACTGGCGGATGTGCGGCTGTGGTTTTTGGCGTTAAACCCCCTCCCCCTTTCCACTGACAATCGTTTGTAGTTTCATAATTATAAAAAATACATCAAAATTCCAGTTTTATGAGATAATAAATTAAATGAAATTCCGTTCTTCAAAATTTTTAGTTTATATTTTATTTTTCACAAAGTTGAAATCGCACAAAAAAATTTTCTACAGAAAATTATGCTCTTTATTAAGCTCTATGTGCTCATATTTTTTTCGAGTGGTTTTTTACAATTTGAGTTTCATTTTATCTCAAAAAAAAAAGTGGGAAGCGAGAAATACAAAGCCGAGCGTCTCGTCGGTTATTGCATCCGGGGCCTCAATTTTGACAAATGGGACAGGGACGTTTTTGGAGTTGGAATTTTTGGGTGTGAAACGAGAATTTTTAAAAAGAATTTTCATTTTGATTGAGAAAAAGGGAATTTAAAAAAGGAGGCAAAATTCCTGACAATTTGAAAATTCCCTCTTCCAAATTTTGGACACAGAAAGTTACTATATGTCTGAATTACAATAGAAAATATTGTAAATAAATACGATTATGATTCGGAACAGGACATTTTATAAATGAATGTTATTGTAATTTGATATGAAGAATTTAAAAGAAGAATTATCATTCTGAGTTTGCATGGGAAATATACAAATAAAATATATAAAATCACGTAAAAAATTTAAATTTTGACTTTTGAACAGAGATATTCGTAAGAAATTATAATTTAGCCTTCAAACAGGTGATTTTTGAGATGGAACTGGTATTTTTTGGGAATAATTTTGATTCTGATTTATAAAAAGAGAAGTCACAAAAACAATCCCTGTTTCGAATCAGAATTCGGCAAAATTATAAAATTCCTCATTCCTAATCGGAATTTCTTTGTATTTAAGAATTCGTTTTTTGTTTTGCAAATAAAAATATAATTCTGACTTGGTGCAGAAATTTTTTGAAAATGAATGTAATTGTTACTTGGAAGAGAAAATTTTTGGCATGTAACGGGAATTTCATAAATGAATGTAATTGTAATTTGATATCAGGAATTTTAAAAAAGAATTATCATTCTGAGCTTGGATGGGAAATATACAAATAAAATATATAAAAAAAATCCCTTCAAAAATTAAAATTTTGACTTTTGAACAGAGCATTTTGTGAGAAATTATAATTTGGCCTTCAAACATGTAATTTTTGAGATGGAGCTGATATTTTTTGAAAATAATTTCAATTCTGATTTATAAAAAAGGAATGTACAAAAAAAAATCCCTGTTTCGAATCAGAATTCGGCAAAATTCTAAAATTCCTCATTCCTAATCGGAATTTCTTTGTGTTTAAGAACTCATTTTCATTTTGCAAATAAAAATATAAATCTGACTTGCTGCAGAAAATTCTTGAAAATAAATGTAATTGTTACTTGAAAGAGAACATTTTTGGCATGGAACAGGAATTTTGAAAAAGAATTTTAATTTTCGTGTGAAAAATTTTATAAACGAATGTAATTGTAATTTAATGTAAAGAATTAGAAAAAAAAAGAATTATCATTCTGAATTTGGATGGGGACTATACAAATTAAATATTTTAAAAAATTACCGTAAAAATTAAAATTTTGACGTTTCAACCGAGAGTTTTCTGAAAATCTATAATTTTGTCTCGAAACAGGTAATTTTTTAAATGAAATGGAAATTTTTTCAAAATAATTTTAATTTCGATTTATAAAAAGGAAATTTACAAAATCTATCCCTGTTTCAAATCAGAATTCGTCAGATTTTTAAGGTATATTTGTTATCTAAATTGGATGAAAAAAATGTAAATTATTGTGTAGCAATATTTGTTTTGAATTTCGCTTAAATTGCAAGACTTTTATAAAAAAAAATGCATTCGTTTACTAAATTATTACAAACAGTAAATAATTATTGCCTAACAGAAAAAGGTGTATAGAAGCAAAGTAGTTGATTCTTATGAAAAAAAAGGAAATTTTCTGCTAGAAAATGTCAAAATCATGTATTTGTTATTAAATTTGTTTAAACAATACACAATTAAGGTTTAACTGCAAATCATTTCAGCAAAGGGACATCGGTATAAAACTTACAGCTAATTCGTCTAAAATAATGAAATCTAACTATTGTATGATTGCTTGATTCCGTATTTGTTTAAAAAATGTTTATTTGCAATTATCAATTGACCATATTTTTCTTAAAATATAGTTTCAGTGTATTTAAATATCGCGAATAATGAAAATAAAATTTTTGTTTACTAATTTGTTTTGTAACACTGTGTAAAATAATTATATCTAATTACTACTGGTAGGCTTATTTAGAATGATGGAATGTGCAAGAAAATTGTTTGCAACGAATAATACTTGTTCAATTATTATAACTAATTATTTGATCACAAAATAGATTTATTATCCAAAAAGTAAAATAATTATTTGATTTTTATTTCTTAAAAATAAGCAATCGATTTCAAATTTTTGAATGAATGCCTTTTTTAGCACAAATTTGAATTTGAAACATCCAAAGAAAATTTTTTTTTTAAATGGCTCATTTTGCAATGAAAGTTGAAAAATGAATATTCAACGAAATAGTTAAATTTTCAACTTAAAAAAGACAAATTTTTATTTTTAATATCTTCACGCACTTTAAAATTATTATTTGTTGTAAACAATTATAAAGAAAAACAAAACAAAATTGATCTTTTCAAATAAGCGCGCTAACAGTAACCAATTCAGTTGTTGACGCGACGCATGCGCAATACGAAAAGATCCCAAAATTGGGAGGACTACTACTAGGCTTCATTTTTGATGAGTTTCTGTATAGATTCTGACAATTTGCAATTTAATGAATTTTTTTCTAAATAGCAACCTTTAAAGTCAATTTTTTCAAAATATTTTGTTTGTTAAATAAAAAGTTGTTGGTATTTTTTTTAGAGTATGCTCCACCACGGAGATGGGGAATTTCATTATCTTTGATTTAAAAAAAAATTGCAAATCGGACTAGCACCTTTGACTGAATATTGATCTGTCTCGAGAAACTTTTTTTGCACAGTGAGTGAGTGGGAGGAGGAGGAAATGAGTTGTGGGGAGTGATGAGCCAGGGAAAGCAATGGCAAAGAAATGAAAAGGAGGTAATGGGAGGTGATGAAAGGGGAAGGACAAGAGGTTTGGAGGGGGAACTGAAGTACGGAAACGAGGGTTGGAAGAGGAGAGGACAGGAAGAAATTGAGGGAGGGGAATGGACAAGAATAGCAAAATAAAAGCGGTTGTAGGAAGGAGGAACTGGACGAGTAGAAGAAGTAGGAAGAAGAAGAGGATGAATTATGGGAAGTGATGAGGCAGGGAAAGCAATGGTGAAGGAAACAAAAGGAGGTAATGGGAGGTGATGACAGGGGAAGGAAAAGAGGTTCAGAGGGGGGAGTGATGCACGGAAAGGAGAGGGAGAAATGGAGCGAAGGGAATGGGCAAGTGTAGCAAAATAAAAGGGTGGGGTTAGGGCGGAGAAGGAGGAGGAGAAAAAGAAGTAGGAAGAAGAAGGAGAGAAGGTTGAGGAAAGCATTTGCATTGAGGGTGAGGGAGTGAAGAAAAGGAGGGCGATGAAGGTGGGTGAGATGGGGAAAAGGGTTTGGTGGGGGGAAGTGTAGTAAGAAAAGAAGGGTTGGAAGAGGAGAGGAGATGAAGGAATGCAGGGAAGAAAACTGGCAAGAGTGGCAGAAGAAAAGGGGTAGGGAAAGGAGGAGTAAGAGAAGAAAATCAGTTGCAGTGAGGATGAGGGAGTGAAAAAAGGAGTTTGGTAAAAGTTGGAAAGGGACTGGTAGGTGGAGGAAAGCATTTGCAGTGAGGGCGAGGGAGTGAAGGAAAGGAGGGTGATGAATGTGGGCAGTATGGAAAAATATTTTCGGAGGAGGGAAGTGTAGTGAGAAAAGGAGGGTTGGAAGAGAAAAGGAGAGGAAGGAATGAAGGGAAGGAAATGGGCAAGATTAGAAAAAGAAAAGGAGTATGCAGAAGGAGAAGGAGAAGGAGAAGGAGAAGGAGAAGGAGAAGGAGAAG
>CAKNYM010050341.1:21172-35834 GCA_932195095.1 Andricus curvator
GAGAAGGAGAAGGAGAAGGAGAAGGAGAAGGAGAAGGAGAAGGAGAAAATCAGTCGCATTGAGGGTTAGAGAGTGAAGGAAAGGATGTTGATGAAGGTGGATAGGATGGAGTGGGCGAAGGATGGAGGGGATACTTAAAAGACATAATTGATAACTAAATAGGCTACGAAACCCTTTTTCATAGGAGCACCTCGTCTCCTTTAATTAATTTCCTCATTTTGCTTACTTTACTTCAAATGGAGAAATTTCAGAGCTTCTTATCCACATTTGATTATCGGATTAAAGAAAAGTTGCAGAAGAATTTAAATGTGGATTTATTCAGAACTTAATTTCTTAAATTTACTTCCAAGAATATTATCTGTGGTGAATAATATGAAATGGACCATATGTGTCCGTCATAAACTAAATGAAATTTCACTAGCGAAAGCACCTATTAATTCCGGACGTTAGCTTACATTCTTCTCTTATCTTTCTCAACACCGTCTCGAATTTTTGCTTTGCAAAATCGTTACAGTTCATTTCACGGTCGGCGCTTGTGCAAGCCATTCTACTATATAGAGTTTATTGTCTGGGTTAAAGCTTCATAAAATATTTTTAACCATGATCGAGATGTTCTCACGACACCGTGAATAGAAGGTTTTATGAGCTGTATTTTTTCATCGTTAGCAGTGTTATCGACGCTTACGGTTAAATTGTTTTCGAATTGGATGCAGTCCATTCCCAAAGAACTTCAGATAAATGTCTTTTTTATCGTTGAAAGCTGCACTACTTGGATGACGATTTTATGCTTCAGAATTTAGATTTAAAGTTTTATAATCTAAAACTTTTATTTAAAGAAAAAAACTCTTACGGAAAATTTTTTTAACTTAGAATGTTGAAAGAACTAATCTACATTTTGATTTGAATACCGAAATTCTCTGAATTTCTAAATTCCCTGAATTCTCTGAGTCTATGAATAATATGAATTCTCTGAATCCCTAAATAATTTGAATTTTCTGAATTCCTCGAATTCTTTGAATTCCATAAATTCTCTGAATTGCCTTATTTGTCTAAAATCTCTCAATTCTTTAAAATCCCTGGAACTTCTGAATTGAACGAATTCTCTGAGTCCTATGAATTCCCTAAACTCTATGAACTCCACATATTCTCTGAATTATATGAACCCTAATAATTCCCATAACCCTAATAGTTCCCTGAATTCTCTGAATTGAATCAATTCTATTCGTTCCGCGAATTCTATTTTTCCGTGAATCCTGGTTATTCCATGAATTCCATAAATCTTTTAACTCATATTATTTCTACGAATTCCCTGAATTCCATGAATTCCATGAACCCTGATGACTCCCTGAATTATCTGAATTCCATAAGTTCCAAAAATTCCTTAGTTAAATAACAAATTTCCTGATATCAAAGAATTTAATGAATTAAGAGAATTCAAAGGATTCAAAGAATTTAATGAATTCCAAGGATTGAATGAATTCAAAGATTGCAATAAATTCAAAGAATTTGATGAATTTAAACATTTGAATAAACTCCAAGAATTGTAGGAATACTAATAATTTAAGGAATTCAAAAGATTCAAGGAATTCCAAGAATTCAAGGAATTCAATTAATACAAGGAATCCAATAAAACCAATTCAAGGAATTCAGGAAATTCAAAGAACTCGGAGAATCAAGGGAATTAGAGGAATTCAGGGAATTTATGGAATTCAAGCAATTGAGCATTTTCAAGGAATTGACGAAATTCAAGGAATTCAAGGAATTCAAGGAATTCAGAGAATTCAAGGAATTCAGAGATTCAAGGAATTCGTATAACTCACAGGAATCATACATAGAATTCACAAAATTCAAGGAATTTAGAGACTTTTTAAAGAAGTCAAAGATATCTAGAGATTAATTGAATTGGAAGAATTTAGAGAGTTCAAAGGATTCCCTGAATTCATGAAATTCATCAAATTCAAGAAATTCAAATAGTTTAACTAATTCAGATACTTCAAATAATTCAGAGCGTACAAGGAATTCAGAGAGTTAAGGCAATTCATAGAGTTCAAGGTATTCATTGAATTTGAGGAATTCAGAGTCTTCAAGGAATCAATTGAATTCAAGGAATTCAGAAAATTCAAGGGACTGAGTGAATTCAAGGAAATAAAAAAATTCAAGGGATTCGTTGTATCCAAAGAATTCAGAGTTTTCAAGGAATTAGTTCAATTCAAGGAATTTAGAGATTTCAAAGGACTAAGTGAACTCAAGGAAATCAGAGAGTTCAAGGGATTACTTCAATTCTAGAAATTCAGAGAGAAATTCAGGTAATTTAAGGAACTCAGAGTGTTGAAAGGATTTATTGAATTCAAAGTATTCAGAGAGTTCAAAGGAGTAAGTGAGTTCAAAGAAATCAGAGAGTTCAAGGGATTCATTCAATGCAAGTATTTCAGATTGTTCAAGGAATTCAGAGTCTTCAAAGAGTGTTCAGAGTTTTTGAGGAATTAATTGAATTCAAGGAATTCAGAGAGTTCAAGGGAGTAAGTGAGTTCAAGGAAATTGGAGAGTTCAAGGGATTTATCGAATGCAACGATATCAGATTGTTCAAGGATTTCAAGGAGTTCAAAGGATTACTGAATTTAAGGAATTCGGAGTTTTTAAGGAATTAATTGAATTCAAGGAATTCAGAGAGTTGAAGGAACTCATCAAATTCAAGAATCTCAGAGAGTCCAAGGAAGTTAGAGAGCTCAACGGATTCATTAAATTCAAGGAATTAAGAGTTTTTAAGGAATTAACTGAATTCAAGGAATTAAGAGAGTTCAAGGGAGTAAGTGAGTTTAAGGAAATTGGAGAAATCGAAGGATTCATCGAATTTAAGGACTTCCGATTGTTCAAGGAATTCAGAGTTTTTGAAGAATTCAGAAAGTTCAAGGGATTCATCGAATTCAATTAATCCATAGTTTGCAAGGAATTAATTGAATTTAAGGAATTCCAAAGGTTTAAGGAATTCATCAAATTCAAGAACTTCAGAGAATCCGAGGAATTTAGAGAGTTTAAATAATTCAGAGATTTCAAGGAATTCAGAGTTTTTAAGGGAGTGAGTGAGTTCAAGGAAATTGGAGAGTTCGAGAGATTCATCGAATGCAAGGAGATCAAAGTTTTTAAGTAAATAATTGAATTCAAGGAATTCAGAGTTCAAGGAATTCATCAAATTCAAGAAATTCAGAAATTTCAAGAAATTCAGAGAATCCAAGGTATTCAGATTTTTTAAGGAATTAACTGAATTCAAGGAATTCAGAAAGTTCAAGGGAGTGAGTTCAAGGAAATCAGAGAGTTCAAGGGATTCCTCGAATGCAAGGATTTCAGATTGTTCAAGGAATTCAGAAAGCTCAAGGAATTCATTGAATTAGCGGGATTCAAAGAGTTTACGAAACTCATCAAATTCAAGGAATGAAGTGACTTCAAGGGATTTATTGAATCCAAGAAATTCAGAGTTTTTAAGGAATTAATTGAATTCAAGGAATTCAGAAAGTTCAAGGGAGTAAGTGAGTTCAAGGAAATTGGAGAGTTCAAGGGAATTAATCGAATGCAAGGATTTCCGATTGTTTAAGGAATTCAGAGTGTTTAAAGAATTCAGAAAGTTCGAGGGCTTCATCGAATTCAATTAATCCATAGTTTTTAAGGAATTAATTGACTTTAAGGAATTCGAAAGGTTTAAGGAATTCATCAAATTCAAGAAATTCAGAGAATCCGAGGAATTTAGAGAGTTTAAATAATTCAGAGATTTCAAGGAATTCAGAGTTTTTAAGGGAGTGAGTGAGTTCAAGGAAATTGGAGAGTTCGAGAGATTCATCGAATGCAACGAGATCAAAGTTTTCAAGTAAATAATTGAATTCAAGGAATTCAGAGTTTAAGGAATTCATCAAATTCAAGAAATTCAGAAATTTCAAGAAATTCAGAGAATCCAAGGTATTCAGATTTTTTAAGGAATTAACTGAATTCAAGGAATTCAGAGAGTTCAAGGGAGTGAGTTCAAGGAAATCAGAGAGTTCAAGGGATTCCTCGAATGCAAGGATTTCAGATTGTTCAAGGAATTCAGAGAGCTCAAGGAATTCATTGAAATAGCGGAATTCAAAGACTTTACGAAACTCATCAAATTCAAGGAATGAAGTGAGTTCAAGGGATTTATTGAATCCAAGAAATTCAGAGTTTTTAAGGAATTAATTGAATTTAAGGAATTCAGAGAGTTCAAGGGAGTAAGTGAGTTCAAGGAAATTGGAGAGTTCAAGGGAATTAATCGAATGCAAGGATTTCCGATTGTTTGAGGAATTCAGAGTGTATAAAGACTTCAGAAAGTTCAAGGGATTCATCGAATTCAATTAATTCATAGCTTTTAAGGAATTTATTGAATTTAAGGAATTCAGAGAGTTTAAGGAATTCATCAAATTCAAGCAATTCAGAAATTTCAAGAAATTCAGAGTTTTTAAGGAATTAATTGAATTTAAGGAATTCAGAGAGTTTAAGGAATTCATCAAATTCAAGAAATTCCAAAATTTCGAGAAATTAAGAAATTTCAAGAAATTCAGAGAATTCAAGGAATTCAGAGTTTTTAAGGAATTGATTGAATTCAAGGAATTCAAAGAGTTCAAGGGAGTGAGTGAGTTTTAGGAGATCAGAGAGTTCAAGGGATTCAGAGAGTTTAAGGAATTCAGAGAATTTAAGGAATTCATTGAATTCATTGAATTCAAGGAATTCAAAGTTTTCAAGGAAATAATTTAATTCAAAGAATTCAGAGAGTTCAAGGTAGTGAGTGAGTTCCTGATAATCAGAGAGTCCAAGGGATTCATCTAATGCAAGGTTTTCAGAAATTTCAAGAAATTCAGAGAATTCAACGAATTCAGAGTTATTTAGGAATTATTGGCCAACGGCCAAACCATGCTGAAAAAGCCAGTTCTCGTCAGATCACTGAAGTTAAGCAGCGTTAGGCGCGGTTAGTACTTGGATGGGTGACCATTCGAGAATACTGCGTGCTGTTCGCATATCGTGGGTGTAGTGAGCCCAACTTGTAGTTATTTACTACAAGAAACTATCCACCTAGAAACACTACCCAGATCGGGTAGTGTCACGCCTACCCTGAAGGGGAAATGGCTTAATGGTATAGAATTGAATTCAAGGATTTCAGAGAGTTCAAGGGATTAATTGAGTCCAAGGAAATCAGAGAGTTCAAGGGATTCATCGAATGCAAGGATTTCGAATTGTTCAAGGAATTCAGAATGTTCAAGGAATTCAGAAAGCTCAAGGAATTCATAGAATCAGAGGAATTCAAAGAGTTTAGGGCACTCATCAAATGCAAGAAATTCAGAGAGTCCAAGGAATTCAGAGAGCTTAAATAATACAAAGAGTTCAAGAGATTCACTGTGTTCAAGGTATTCAGATTTTCTAAGGAATTAATTGAATTTAAGGAATTCAGAGAGTTTAAGGAACTCATCAAATTCAAGGAATTCAGAAAGCTTAAGGATTTCATAGAATACAAGGAATTCAAATATTTTAGGGAACTCATCAAATTCAAGAAATTCGGAGAGTCCAAGGAATTCAGAGAGTTTGAAGAATTTAGAGAGTTCAAGGGATTCATTGAATTCAAGGAATTCAGAGTTTTTGAGTAATTAATTGAATTCAAGGAATTCAGAGTGTTCAAGGAACTCATCAAATTCAAGAAATGCAGAAAGTTCAAGGTATTTAGAGAGTTTAAAGAATTCAGAGAGCTTAAGGGATTCATTAAATTCAAGGAATTCGAAGTTTTCAAGGAATTCATTGAATTCAAGGAATTCGAAGTTTTCAAGGAATTCATTGAATTCAAGGAATTGAATTATCATTTGAACAATATATCTCTGTACATGCCAATCTGAGGTATTAAGTTCACTTTTGAACCAAACCTTCTTCTTTCCTCAGGATTTGAAGATTTTTTTTTCACATTAGGTATTTGATATTGAGGTTGAATCAACCTTCTTCCACGGAAAGTAAGACTTTCATTATAAAAGGTCCAGACAATCGCACCTGGGTTATGGACCGGATAAATCCCTATTGTGCCATTTTCTTTGAAAACGATAGGAATGGAGTGTTAAAGTTTTATGTAATCCTTGCCAACAAAAAGAAGTCTTCATGACGTCGATCAACTCCAACGAAAACTATCAGGAAAGGGATTATCTTTTATAGCCGTACGATAGCACATTATTATCAGCCCCCATTTCTGCAGATCATACCAAGTCAGGATTAGGCTCTAGATAATGATTGAAATTCTGCAATATACACCAAAAAATATTCGTGCAACCAAGTTTTTGTTTAACTGAACAAAATTTTCTCTGGCTCACTGAAACGTTTTGTTGTACCAACAAAACTTGTTGATAAGCTAACAAAAATGTGGTTGAAGCAAAAACAAAAAGTATCACAAAGAGCAGCAAAATTATCTTTCTCTTCTCCCTGTTAAAAATGTATTTTTTCAAAATGAAAATTATTAATTTATTAAAAATCTTTAGGTGTTAATATTTCCAAATATGAGTGTGCAAGTGGTGCTTTAAAAAAACAAGGCTAACAATTAAGTAAATCAACGCATGATCGTTTGGCATCCGAAAAAAGGAAGAACAATTTTTGAGATCCGATAATACCTTCTGCTTTTTTTTTATTTCAAAAATTAAAAAAAAATTTGAGCAAATAAACAAAATTTTAAAAATTTGGCACCTGGCTCCTTAGGCTTATGCGCCCTTCATTTCAATACATGAAAACCAGAAGAAAATGTTTTCAAAAAGTAAAGGGAACAAGTATCTAGAAAAAAAAAGATAAACATATAAAACCGCGAATTTCGTATTGAAGAGAAGTGTTAAAAAATATTATATTTACATAATTTCACAAAATTTAACACCGGGATTTAATAAATAAACATTTCAATACGTAACATTTTTTTAAGTCTTTTTTTTTCAACGCGTCGCCATTGGTAAATAATATTTTAGCCAATTAAAAGTTACCCAATAGACACTTACTAGGTAATTTACGAGATTTAAAATTGATCCAATTGATTTTTTAGTTTTTCATTATTTTGTGATCTTTCAAAAAATGCTAAAAAAATTTTGTAGCTAGATTCTAATTTAAAAAATTCAACATAATGAAAAAGATACTACTTTTATAAAAATAAGAGTTCATTTTTTTACTCACATAATCCTTAAAAGAGAGAAAATAAATTCGCTCACCTGAAAAAGAAAAAAAATTATTAGTTATGGTAGAAGGAAATAAATTAATATAAATTGTTATAAAGTTTGAAGAAATATTTTTTTGAATCTTTATTAAAATTTTGATCACAAGTAAACTGACTTCCAGAGATATCACCGCAACAAAATTTTCAGTGAATTTCCATCAAAATCATTGTAACGCAAAATAATGCTAAACTTTGAGAATTTTCTCTAGTAAATTTTCGGAAAATTTACTCAAGACATATCCAGGAATATTTAAACAAAATATCTTGAAAAATATTTCTTAAAATTTGGGTAGATTTCCACAAATGTTGTGCTTAAAAATTTCAGATTTAGGGAAAGTTCCCAAAATTTTAAGAAATATTTATTAAGATATTTTGATGAAATTTCAGCATCAGGGTGGTCGAAAAATGCATTGGAATTTATTTTTTGAATGAAACAAAACAGGTTCATTTTCAAGCAAAAAGTTCAATTTTCAAATAAGAAAGATGTCATTTTTACCAAGAGAGATGAATTTTTGAGTAAAAAAAAAAATAATTTGCAAGAAGGGTTGAAATTTCAGCTAAGAAAGATTTTTTAGTCAATAGAGAAGAAAAATTTCTCACAAAATGTAGAATTTTTTGGCCAAAAAGACAATCTTTCTACAAAAAAGTTTAATTTTCTACCAAATAATCAAATTTTTAACCAAAAAGAGGAATTTTCAACAAACAAGATTAATTTTTAACTAAAAAAGACAAATTTTCCACAAAATGAAAACATTTGTAACCAAATAGTTAAATTTTTGAACTCATGATCACAAAAGAGTTACATTTTTTACCAAATTCTACATTTTTAAAGCCAAAACGACGAATTTTTGACAAAAAAATTAAATTTCTAACGAAAAATATTGATTTTCAAGAAAAAATTTTAACAAATAAACGCATAAGCTTGTAACCAAATGTTTGAATTTTCAACCAAGAAGATTAATTTTCTACAAAAAGCGCAAATGTACATCAATTTATATACATTTTCAACGAGATAGTTTAATTTTTATACTAAAAATGACTAAACTATTAAATTTTCTACAAATTCTACAATTTCCAAGCCAAGAAGAGAAATTCTCATGAGAATAAATGAATTTTTAAACAAACAGTTGAATTTTCAACCATTAAAATTAATTTCCTACCAAAAAAGACGAGTTGTCAACAAAAGAAATAAATTTTTATAAAAATAGTTGAATTTTCAAAATAAAATAGATCCATTTTTAACAAAAAATGCAATATTTAAATTTTTGTTACAAAAAATTAATTTCCAACAAAAAAATTAATTTTCTACAAAACAGGTTAATTTTAAATCAAACATTTGAAGTTTCAATGAAATTATTAAATTTGCAGTACAATTTATTTCTAACAAAAAAAAAACTAATTTTCCACAAAGTAGTTGAATTTTCAGGCCGAAAAGAAAAATTCTCTACAAGGTAAATACATTTTTAACGAAATAGTTGAATTTTGAACTACTGAGATTCATTTTCTACCAAAAAGGTGATGTTTAAAAAAATGAGATGAATTTTTAACCAAATAGTTGAATTTTCAAAATAAAAAAGATCAATTTTCAAGAAAAAATTCAATTTTTAAATTTTTATTACAAAAAATGAATTTCCAACAAAAAAATTAATTTTCTCTAAAGCAGGTTGATTTTCAATCAAGCATTTAATGTTTTAAACAAATGATTGAATTTTCAGTAAAATTTATTTTCAAACAAAAAAATGAATTTTCAACAAAGTAGTTGAATTTTCAAGCCAAAAAGAAAAATTCTCCACAAGATAAATACATTTTCAACAAAATAGTTGAATTTTTAACCACTAAGATTAATTTTCCAACAAAAAAGACGAGTTACCAAGAAATGTCATAAATTTTCAACCAAATAGTTGAATTTTCAGAATACAAACGACCCATTTTTCAACAAAAAATGCAATAATTAAATTTTTATTACAAAAGATTTATTTTCTAAAAAAAAAATTTATTTTCTAAAAAACAGGTTAATTTTCAATCAAACATTTGAATTTTCAATCAAATTATTAGATTTTCAGTAAAAATTATTTTTAACAAAAAGAAACTAATTTTCAAAAAAATAGTTGAATTTTCAAGCCAAAAAGACAATTTCTCCACAAGATAAATAAATCTTCAACCAAATAGTTGAAGTTTTAAACACTAAGATTAATTTTCTACCAAAACCGACGAGTTTTCAACAAATGAGATGAATTTTTAACCAAATATTTGAATTTTCAAAATAAAAAGATCAATTTTTAAGAAAAAGTACAATATTTAAATTTTTATTCGAAAAAATGAATTTCCAACAAAAAAAATAATTTTCTTTAAAACAGGTTGATTTTCAGTCAAGCATTTAATGTTTTAAACAAACTATTGAATTTTCAGTAAAATTTATTTTTAACCAAAAAAAATGAATTTTCAACAAAGTAGTTGAATTTTCAAAATAAAATAGATCCATGTTTAACAAAAAATGCAATATTTTATATTTTTATTACAAAAAATGAATTTCCAAAAAAAAAAAAATAATTTTCTACAAAACAGATTAATTTTAAATGAAACATTTGAATGTTTAATCAAATTATTAAATTTGCAGTAAAATTTATTTTTAACAAAAAAAACGAATTTTTAACAAAGTAGTTGAATTTTCAAGCCAAAAAAGATCAATTCTCCACAAGATAAATAAATTTTCAACCAAATAGTTGAATTTTTAACCACTGAGATTAATTTTCTACAAAAAAAAGCGAGCTTTTAATAAATGACATAAATTTTCAACCAAATATAGTTTAATTTTCAAAATAAAGAAGACCCTTTTTTAACAAAAAATGCAATATTTAAATTTTTGTTACAAAAAATGAATTTCCAAAAAAAAATTTAAATTTTTTTGGAACCAATTGATTTTCAATCAAGAATTTGAATTTTTAACCAAATTATTGACTTTTCAGTAAAATTTATTTTTAACAAAAAAAAAAAAAATTTTCAACAAAGTGGTTGAATTTTCAAGCCGAAAAGATAAATTCTGCACAAGATGAATAAATTTTGAACCAAATAGTTGAACTTTTAACCACTGAGATTAATTTTTCACCGAAAAGTGCAATACTTAAATTTTTATTACAAAAAGTGAATTTCCAAAAAAAAATTTATTTTCTACAAAACAGGTTAATTTTCAATCAAACATTTTAATTTTCAAACAAATTATTAGATTCTCAGTAAACTTTATTTTTAACAAAAAAAAAACAACTAATTTTCAACAAAGCAGTTGAATTTTCAAGTCAAAAAGACAATTTCTCCACAAGATAAATACATTTTTAACCAAAGACTTGAATTTTTAACCCATAAGATTAATTTTCTACCAAAATAGATGAGTTTTCAACAAATGAGATGAATTTTTAATGAAATATTTGAATTCTCAAAATAAAAAAGATAAATTTTTAAGAAAAAATACAATATATAAATTTTTTATTAGAAAAAATGAATTTCCAACAAACAAAAAAATTAATTTTTTACAAAACAGGTTAATTTTCAATCCAACATTTGAATTTTCAACCAAATTGTGAAATTTTCAGTAAAATTTATTTGTAATAAAAAAAACGAATTTTCAACAATGTAGTTGAATTTCCAGGCCAAAAAGACAAATTTTCAAAAAAATAAATAAATGTTCAACCAAACAGTTGAATTTTCAACCACTAAGAATAATGTTCTATCAAAAGGACGAATTTTCAACAAAACTACTAGATTTTAAACCAAATAGTTAAATTACCAACCAAGAAGATTAGTTTTCTACCAAAAAAAAAGACCACACTAAAAAAATTCATAAATTTTAAAACAAATATTAGAATTTTGAAACTAGAAAGATCAATGTTTAACCCAAAATGCCATATTTAAATTTTTATCACAAAAAATTAATTTTCAACAAAATAAAAACGAGTTTTCTACAAAACAGGGGAATTTTCTACCCAATAGTTGAATTTTCTACTAAATTGTTGATTTGGCTAGTCATCAAGACAAGTTCCTACAAAAGAGTTGAATTTTCAACCCAAAAATATAAATATTCAACAAAAAAGTTAATTTTCAATTAAACATTTAAATTTCCAACCAAATTGTTAAATTCTTAATAAAAAAATTAATTTATAATAAAAAACAATGTCAACAAAGCACATCAACTTACAACTAAATATTTGAAGTTTTATCTAAAAAAGATTTTTATTCTAAAAATAGAATATTTAAATTTCCAGTTGAAAAAATTAATTTTTATCCAAAAAGATTAATTCCCAACAGAAAATGTAATAATTGATATTTCTACCAAAAAATATTCGAATTTTAAGTTTAGAACAGTTGATTTGAATAAAAGTACGTATTTTCAAGAAACCAGTTTAATCCTCAACTAAAACAGATTAGTTTTTTACCAAAACATTTCATTTTTAATCAAAAAGGATTAATTTCTACAAAAAAAGAGGAATTTTTAACAAAGTACGTCAATTTTCAACCAAATAGTTAAATATCGAATCAAGAGGATTAAAATTCTACAAAAAAAAAGAACACGAATTTTCAACCAAATAGTTGAATTTTCAACTAAAAAAAAATAAATTTTCTACCTAAAATGGTAAAGTTAAATTTTCAAGAAAAAAAACAAATTTTGAACCAAATTTGTTAATTTTGGGCCAAAGAAATGAATTTTTAGGTAAAATGATGAATCTTCCAACAAAAACAAAAAATTGTAACAAATCAGTTTATCTTTTGACTGAATATTTGAATTTTCAATCAAATTTTTGAACTTTGGTTTTTAAGTGATTCACAGTCATTAAAATATGTTTCATAAAAAATAATTTTAGCCACGTCTATACAAATTATGATTAAGCAGCCGTAGTGATGCATTCGAGACGATTCCAAGAAAATTCGAGACGATTTCGAGAAAATTCAAGACGATTTCGAGAAAATTCGAGACGATTTCGAGAAAATTCGAGATTTTCTTGAAACATGTTCAGGTGAACTCAAAACTTCATCGAGATCGAGAATCCCAAATGAAAGAATTGGAGATCTAGAGTCGAGAATCTCGAAACTTTTTATTTGACCCCTGGAGGCTTTCAAAAACGTTACCAAATTTTAATTTTTGAAGGCTATATCTCGATGTGAAATTTCATTGCGCGTTTTTTTTCTTTCAGAAAAAAAATTGTGGATATTTTAGTTTTCTAATTAAAGCCAAAAAACTGTCTTTCTGGGAAGAATCTATTTTAATTCGTTTTTCACTTCAACTCGTGCGTTTCGTTTATTGAGTGAATTTTGAGCAATGAAAATGTTCCAGCTAAAAAGTTGATAATTACAGTACAAAGAAGTTTTTTGGAAAATGTTAGCTCAAAATTCGCGCCGAGCATCAGAAAAAAAAATTAATTAATTTTTTTTCTATTAAGTATTGTTAATTCCGCTTGCTAAGCGCATTCCCTAAAAATTTTATTCAAAAATTTCAAAAACAGATTCTTCCAAAAAAGTAAGTTTTTCGGCTTTATTTAGAAGCCGATTAATGTTACAACTTTTTACCTAGAGAAAAAAATATGTGTAATGAAATTTCAAATCTAGATATAGCTTTTAAAAATTAAAATTCGAAAATGTTTTCGAAAGTCTCCAGGGGTCTTCCCACTCCCAGCGAAACAATTTTATGCGCCATTATTCGATCCGATTGCATCTCTGCGATAGAATTTTTGTTGCTTTTGCAGGAACAAAATAAAATTTCCCATAAAAGAAAAAAAAACTGTACATTTTTTCTGGGTAATGGTGCCAATAATTTTCACAAAAGCCGGGACTTTAATTTAACGGTCAAGTCGTTACTTCCTAATTTAGTGGTCTGAATATTACAGTAATAAAAAACACTTGACAGGACATCGGGTTACGAAATCTTTTTTTTAATATTTTATTGCTTCCGCAGATCTGTAGTTTTAAACTTGAGATGCAGGATTTTTTTTACGACTCTTCGTAAAAGGAGATTTGTGGGAAAAAGTGAAAAGAGTCGACACTGCCGTAGGGACCAAACGAGAATGGAACTTGAAACTACAATTACACTGCAAATAAAACTTCTCTACCTGCAAGACAAATTTCTCTTCTTTGAAAACCAAAGATATTTTTTTTCTCTAGTTCTAAAGAAATCTTTGAAAATAATTCCAACTCTGCTTTTTAATTTGGGTCCTTGTTTTTATTACAAATACGTTGAAATTAAATTTCCATCAGAAAATATTTTAATTTCCAATAAAAAAACTGTTAAATTAAACAAACAAAATACGAATCTCCAACCAAGAAAGATTTTTTAATCAGTAAAAGAAATCTCATCCAAAATGTTGAGTTTTTACCAAAATAATTAAATTTTAGACTAAAAAAGACAAGTTTTCAAAATAATAAGTGAATTTATCATTGAAAAAGATCAATTTTGTATTAAAAATAAAGTAACAAAATTTTTAGTTGAAAAAGTTCATTTTCAACAAAATTGATCAATTTTCAACTTAAAAAGATGAATTTTTAACAAAAAATAGAATAGTTTAATTTCAAGTCAGAGAAATAAGATTTTAACAAAATAAAATAAATTTTCAACAAAATAGTTAAATTTTCAACCAAATAAATGAATTTTCCACCAAAAATATTAAGTGTCTATGAAAAAAAAAACAAATTCCACAAAAAAAGGAACAGTTGAATTTTTAGTTAAAAAATGAATTTTCAATAAAAAAAAATAAATTTTTATCTAACTAGTTGAGTTTTCATCCCAGAAGATGAATTTTCTATAAAAAATGACAAATTTTCAACAAAATGGATGAATTTGCAACTAGAAAATGTAAATTTTTAACAAAAAATTGAATAGTTTGATTTCAAGTCAGAGAAATAAGATTTCAACCAAATAAAATGAATTTTCAGCCAAACAAATAAATCTTCAACAAAATAGTTGAATTTTCAACCAAACAGATACATTTTTAACAAAACAGTTAAATTTCTATCATAAAAAAGTGGACGGAAAATGATATAGTTTAATTTTTAGTTTAAATAATCAATTTTCAATAAAAAAAAAAAAACTAATTTTCGAGCCAAGAAATGAAATTTCAACCAAAAAGGTTGATTTTCATTGTCAACATAATAGATCAACTTTCAAGTAAAAAATATAAATTATTAACAAAAAATAGAATAGTTTAATTTCACGTCAGAAATAAGATTTCAACCGAATAAAATAAATTTTCAACAAAATAGTTAAATTTTCAAGCAAACAAATGAATTTTCTACCAAAAAGATTATGTGTCTATGAAAAAAAAATTTCGACAAAAAATGGAATAGTTGAATTTTTAGTTCAAAAATGAATTTTCAATAAAAAAAATAAGTTTGTAACCAAATAGTTGAATTTTCATCCCAGAAGATGAATTTTCTATAAAAAATGACAAATTTTCA
>CAKNYM010050341.1:35844-55589 GCA_932195095.1 Andricus curvator
TCTATAAAAAATGACAAATTTTCAACAAAATGGATGAATTTGCAACTTAAAAATGTACATTTTTAACAAAAAATAAAATAGTTTGATTTCAAGTTAGAGAAATAAGATTTCAACCAAATAAAATAAATTTCCAACAAAATAGTTAAATTTTCAGCCAAACAAATATATTTTCAACAAATTACTTAAATTTTCAACCAAACAAATAATTTTTCTACCAAAAAGACTAAATGTCTATCATAAAAAAGTCGACGGAAAATTATTTAGTTGAATTTTTATTTAAAAAAATCAATTTTCAATTTCAAAAAAAAACTAATTTTCGAACCAAGAAATGAAATTTCAACCAAAAAGATTAATTTTCTACCAAGAAGAATAATTTTTAATAAAATACATGAATTTGCAAACAAATATTTTAATTTTTAATAGAATCTTCAACCTAATAGTTGAATTTTCAATAAAAATGATACATTTTTAACAAGAAATAGAATAGTTTAATTTCAAGTCAGAGAAATAATACTTCAACCTAATGAAATAAATTTTCAACAAAAACGTTAAATTTTCAACAAAACAAATGAATTTTCAGAAAAAAAGATTAAGTGTTTATGAAAACAAAAATAACGACAAAAATGGAATAGTTGAATTTTTAGTTAAAAAATTGACATTCAATAAAAAAAAATTTGTAACAAAATAGTTGAATTTTCTATCAAAAAAGACAAATTTTAAACAAAATAGATGAATTTGCAACTAAAAAAGATAAATTTTCGACTAAAAATACAATAGTTTAATTTTAAGTTAGAGAAATAATATTTTAAGCAGACAAAATAAATTTTTAACGAAATAGTTAAATTTTCAACCAAACAAATAAATTTTTTCTACAAAAAAGATTAAGTGTCTATGAAAAAAAGTCGACGAAAAATGGTATAGTTGAATTTTTAGTTAAAAAAATCAATTTTCAGTTTCAAAAATCTAATTTTCAAACAAATAAATGAAATTTCAACCAAAGAGGTTGATTTTCTACCAAAAGAAGACAAATTTCCAACAAAATAAATTACTTTTAAACTTAAAAGGATACATTTTTAATAAAAAAAAAGAATAGTTTGAATTTAATTAAGAGAAATAAGTTCTTTACCAAATGAAATAAACTTGCAGCAAAGTAGTTCAATTCTCAACGAGACAGATGAATTTTCAACCAAAAATATTAAATATAGATGAAAAGAAAATTCGGCTGAAAATTGAATAATTAAATTTATAGTTGAAAAAATTAATTTTCAATAGAAAAAAAAATTGCAACAAAAAAAATGAAATTTCAACCAAAAAGATTAATTTTCTGCCAAACAAGAATATTTTTTAACAAAATACATGAGTTTTCAACTAAATATTTCAATTTTCAATGAAATTTTGATCCTAATATGTTAATTTTCAACCAAAAAGTTTAATTTTCTACCAGAAAAGACCAATTCTTAAAAAATAGATGAATTTTCAACTAAAAATGATGAATTTTCAACAAAGAATAGAGTTCCTTGATTTTCAGTTAGATAAATAAGTTTTTGAACAATAAAAATAAATTTTCCACGAAATAGTTAAATTTTGTATCAAACAAATAATTTTTCCTACCAAAAAAATTAAATGTCTATAAAAAAAATCGACGACAAATGAAATAGTTGAATTTTTAGTTTAAAAAAATCAATTTTCAATTTAAAAAAAAAAAAATAATTTTCGAGCCAAGAAATGAAAATTCAACCAAAAAGGTTGATTTTCTACCAAAAAAAGAATAATTTTTAATAAAATACATGAATTTTCAACCAAATATTTTAATTTTTAATAGAATCCTCAACCTAATAGTTGAATTTTCAATAAAAAAGATAAATTTTTAACAAGAAATAGAATAGTTTAATTTCAAGTCAGAGAAATAAGACTTCAACCAAATAAAATAAATTTTCAACAAAACCGTTAAATTTTCAACCAAACAAATGATTTTTTTACCAAAAAGATTAAGTGTCTATGAAAACAAAAATTTCGACAAAAAATAGAATAGTTGAATTTTTATTTAAAAAATTAACTTTCAATTAAGAAAATAAATGCGTAACCAAATAGTTGAATTTTCTATAAAAAAAGACAAATTTTGAACAAAAAAGATGAATTTGCAACTAAAAAAGAGAAATTTTTAACAAAAAATAGAATAGTTTAATTTTAATTCAGAGAAATAAGATTTTAATTAGAGATTAAGTGTCTATCATGAAAAAATCGAAAAAAATGGTAGAGTTGAATTTTTAGTTAAAAAATCAATTTTCAATAAGAAAAAACTAATTTTCAGACAAAGAAATGAAATCTCAACCAAAAAGGTTCTTTTTCTACCAAAAAAGAATAATGTTTAATAAAATACATGAATTTTTAACCAAATATTTTAATTTTTAATAGAATCTTCAACCTAATAGTTGAATTTTCAATAAAAAAGATAAATTTTTAACAAGAAATAGAACAGTTTAATTTCAAGTCAGAGAAATAAGAATTCAACCTAATAAAATAAATTTTCAACAAAATCGTTAAATTTTCAACCAAACAAATGCTTTTTTTACCAAAAAGATTAAGTGTCTATGAAAACAAAAATTTCGACCAAAAATAGAATAGTTGAATTTCTATTTAAAAAATTAACTTTCAATTAAGAAAATAAATGTATAACCAAATAGTTGAATTTTCTATCGAAAGAGAGAAATTTTCAACAAAATAGATGAATTTGCAACTAAAAAAGATAAATTTTCAACAAAAAATACAGTAGCTTAATTTTAAGTTAGAGAAATAAGATTTTAGGCAGACAAAATAAATTTTCAAAGAAATAGTTAAATTTTCAACCAAACAAATAAATTTTCTACCAAAAAAACTAAATGTCTATCATGAAAAAATCGAAAAAAATGGTATAGTTGAATTTTTAGTTAAAAAATCAATTTTCAATAAAAAAAAACTAATTTTCAAACAAAGAAATGAAATCTCAACCAAAAAGGTTCATTTTCTATCAAAAAAGAATAATTTTTAATAAAATACATGAATTTTCAACCAAATATTTTGATTTTTAATGGAATCTTCAACCTAATAGTTGAATTTTCAACCAAAAAGATAAATTTTTAACAAAAAAATAGAATAGTTTAATTTCAAGTCAGAGAAATAAGACTTCAACCAAATAAAATAAATTTTCAACAAATTCGTTAAATTTTCAACCAAATAAATTAATTTTTTACCAAAAAGATGAAGTGTTTATGAAAAAAAATCCACAAGAAATTGAATAGTTGATTGTTTAGTTTAAAAATAAATTTTCAACCAAATAGTTGAATTTTCAAACCAGAAGATGAATTTTCTATCAAAAGAGAGAAATTTTTAACAAAATAGATGAATTTGCAACTGAGAAAGATAAATTATTAACGAAAAATAGAATAGTTTAATTTTAAGTTGGAGAAATAAGATTTTAAGCAGAAAAAATAACTTTTCAACGAAATAGTTAAATTTTCAATCAAACAAATTTTTCTACCAAAAAGAATAAATGTCTATCATGAAAAAAAAATGATTTTTAGTTACAAAAATCCATTTTCAATTAAAAAAGAAACAACTAATTTACGAGCAAATAAATGAAATTTCAACCAAAAAGGTTGATTTTCTACAAAGAAAGAATAATTTTTAATAAAATACATGTATTTTCAAACAAATATTTTAATTTTTAATAGAATCTTCATCCTAATAGTTGAATTTTCAAACAAAAAGGTTAATTTTCTACCAAAAGAAGATAAATTTCCAACAAAATGAATGAATTTTCAACTTGAAGGATAAATTTTCAATAAAAAATAGAATAGTTTGATTTCAAGTGAGATAAATAAGTTCTGTACCAAATAAAATAAATTTGCAATGAAGTAGTTCAATTCTGAACGAAACAGATGAATTTTCAACCAAACTGATGAGTCTTTGATAAAAAAAAATAAATTAAAAGAAAAAGTGCAATAGTTGAAATGATATTTCTATCAAAAAATATTTTAATTTCCAATAAAAAACTGTTAAATTAGACCAAAAAAAATACGAATTTTCAACCAAGAATGATTTTTCAATCAGTAAAGAAAAAAAATCTCATCGAGAATATGAAGTTTTTATGTCACGAAGACGTATTTTTGAAAAAAGTTGAATTTTCAACCCTAAACTATGAATTTGTTACCAAAATAATTCAATTTTCGACTAAAAAGACGAGTTTTTAACAAAATAAGTGAATTTTCAATTGAAAAAGATCAATTTTGTAGCAAAAATAAAATAACTGAATTTTTAGTTGAAAAAATTCATTTTCAAAACAATAGATCACTTTTCAACTGAAAAAGATAAATTTTTAACAAAAAATAGAACAGTTTAATTTCAAATCAGAGAAATAAGATTTCAACCAAATAAAAAATAATTCAACAAAATAGTTAAATTTTCAACCAAACAAATGAATTTTCTACCAAGATTAAGTGTCTATGAAAAAAAATTCGACAAGAAATTGAGTAGTTGAAGTTTTAGTTAAAAAATAAATTTTCACTAAAAAAATTAATTTAAAAAAAAATAGTTGAATTTTCAACCAAAAAGATTAATTTTCTACCAAAAGAAGACAAATTTTAAACATAATTGATGAATTTTCAACCTTAAAGAATAAATTTTCATTAAAAAATAGAACAGATTAATTTTAAGTGCGAGAAATAAGTTCTTTACCAAACAAAATAAATTTACAACGAAGTAGTGCAATTCTCAACGAAACAGATGAATTTTCAACCAAAAAGATTAAATGTCTATAAAAAAAATTTAGGACAAATGGAAAAGTTAAATTTTTAGTTTAAAAAATTAATTTTCAATATAAAGCTCATTTTCAAGCAAAGAAATGAATTCCCGAACAAAAATATTACTTTTCTACCAAAAAAAGATTAATTTTTAACAAAATACATGAATTTTCGGCGAAAAACGTGAATTAGTCATCAAGAAGATTAATTTTCTACAACAAAAGAGAAAGTATCAACCGAATACAGGAATTTTCAAACAAATGTATATTTTGTTTTACAAATTTTTTGAAAATATTAGAAGTACGGTTACAGATTATTACACACGCAGAGGGTCATATTTTGTTAATAAAAAAAATAATTCGCCAATTTTAAAGAATTCTAAGTAAGTGGAAAAAACTGTGCAATTCATATTGAATTTACTGGAATTTTCTCGCTATAATAAGGAATCTTCGGTAAATCCTATACAAGTTCTCAAATCATGTAAGATTTTCTATAAAATCCATAACAAAATTTTGGAAAATAAACCGAATCTTTTTTTTAAAGGAACTTCAGAGTTATTTTGAATTGCTTCAAATGCTTTGAAATATTTCAAATCCTTTTGAATTCCTTCAACTACTTTGAAATATTCTGAATTCCTAGAAATTTTCTGAATGATCTGAATTCCTTGAACTTGTTCAAGTTCCATAAATCATCATCATCTGAAATCATTGAATGCGTGGATTTCCCTCAAACATCTGAATTCCTTACATTCTTAGAATTCCTTAAATTCTTAGAATCCCTTGAATTCTTAGAATTTTCTGAATTCCAAGAAGTTTTAAATAATTCAAAGAGTTTTGCAGATTCTTAGGAATTTCAGAGCATTTGGAGAACGCAAGACAATACAGGATTTAATGAATTTGAGAAATTCAGTAAATTTGAGGAAGTGAGGTATTTGATAAAGTTAAAGAAATTTAGAGATTTTCAGGAATTCACGTAATTCAAGAAATTCAGAGAATTCAAAGAAATTGGAGGATTCAAAGAAATCAGAGAATTCAAGGAATTCCGAAAATTTGAGGAATTCAGAGAATTCAAGAAATTTACTGAATGCAGAGAATTGAAGAAAGTTGCTGAATGCAGTTCATTCGGAATATTCAATTCATTCATGGAAATCAGATTATTCAGGGAACTTCAAGAATTCAGTGAATGTAGGTAATTCGGAATATTTAAAGAATTCATGAAATTCAGAATATTAAAAACATTCAGGCTTTTCAGAATATTCATGGAATTCATGGAATTCAGATTATTCAAGGAATTCAGACAATTCAAAATATTCCAGGAATTTGTGAAATTAAGAATATTCAAGGAATTCAGAAAATTCATTGATTAAATCGATTCCAGAGAATTCCGAATATTAAAGCTGACCAGGATATTCAAGAAATTCAGAGAAATGAAGGATTTCAGATCAATTAAGAATTCCAGATAATTTAAGGAATTTAGAGATTTTCAGGAATTAAGGGAAAGCAGAATATTCAAAAAATTCAGTGAATTTAAAGATTTCAAGGAATCCAAAGGATTTTAGGAATCTCAGAGAATTTAGAAAATGCAACGAATTCAGGAAATTCAACGAATTTTAGGCATTGAAAATATTTAAGGAATTCAGTGAATTCAAGGATTTTAAGGAATATTCCTGGAACCTTTGGAATTGGAGATATTCAAGTATTTCAGAGTATTTTTAGAATTTTGAGATTCTTGAGAATTCAAGGAATTTAGAATAAGAATAGAATTTCAGGGGCTTTTGGAATTTAAAATATTCAAGTATTTCAGAGAATTTATGGAATTTTGAGATTCTTGAGAATTCATGGAATTCAAGGAATTTAGAATATTCGAGGAACTCAGAGGATTCCGAATATTCAAGGATTTCAGGAAATTCAAGGAATTCAGAGGTTTTCCGGAATGCAAAGAGAATTTCAGGGATTCAACTTCATTTAGGGAACTGAAGGAATTCTGTATATTTCAGGAATACAGGAATATCAGATTATTCAAGGATTTGAGGGAAGTCAGAGAAAATCAACGATTTTAAAAAAATCAAGGAAAAAAGAAATTTTCAGGAGCAAGAGAATTCCACGAATACAGAGAACTCAGAATGTGCAAGGTCATCAGGGAATTCAGGATATGAAATTAATTCAGAAAATTCAGTGAGTTTCGAATATTCAAGAAATTCAGGATTTTGAAACAATTCGAGGATTTCAGGGATTCCAGAGAATTCAGGGAATATAAAGGAATTCAGAAGATTAAAGCAATACAGCAAATTGGAGGACTTCAAAGAGTTCAGAGATTTCAAGGAATTCTGAGAAATCCAAGATTATAAATAATTGGAAATAATATCTTGAACCAGAGATTATTAATTATAGAACCTGTCTGTTGCTTTGGGCGTATAATGTGTGATAAAAACGAGGGGCGAACTTAATAAGCAAACGATTTTCAATAGATAACGATAATTTTGTATAAGTGATAAGTATTAAGTATAACTCAAGCTTTATAATAGTAACATTTTCAAAAAAATTTAAATTCATTTAAGTAAACGTTCATCAATTTAAAAATGTCTAATACAATGTTCTAAGCAATTTTCTGGATGTGTGTGTGGATGTTACACTTTTTTTTGAAAACGATAACTTGAAAACGGTTGCAGATAAATTGATAAAATTTGGAGGGCTTATTTACACCACTAATCTCTTGAAACTGACAGAAGATTCTTACGTTTTTGACGAATCAATTGACCCATAATATTAATACATTTTATTAAAGAGTAGGGAAGTTATGGTAATTTATATATTTTTGAAATCGATTTTTTATAGTAAAACTGTTTTCATTAACATAATTCAAAGTTGATGCAAGAACAGAAACGATGTGTAAATTCGAGACGAATCGATTGACCTATAATATTGATACATTTTATTGAAGAGTAAGAAAGATATGGTAATGCATAATATTTAAAAATACGGTTTTTATAGTAAAACTTTTTTCTTCAACATACTTCGAAGTTGATGCAAGGATATGAAAGATTTCTTGGTTCGAGACGAATCGATTGACCTACAATATTAATACACTTTATTAAAGAGTAGGGAAGTTATGGTAATTTATATATTTCTAAAATCGATTTTTATAGTAAATATTTTCTCAATCTCATAATTTAAAGTTGATGCGAGAATAGAAAAGTTGTGTTGATGTAAGAGGAATCGATTGACACATAACATTAATACATTTTATTTATTTATTTATTTATTTATGGCAACGGCCATACCACGCTGGAAACACCAGTTCCCGTTAGATCACTGAAGTTAAGCAGTGTTGGGCGCGGTTAGTACTTGGATGGGTGACCGTCTAATACTACTGCGTTGCTGTTGGCGGTGGTGGGTGTGGTGAGCCCACACTTGTAGTTATTTACTACAAGAAACTATCCACCTAGAAACACTACCCGAATCGGGTAGTGTCACGCTTACCCCTTGAGGCTCGCCGAAAGGGAAATAGCTTAATGGTATATATATATATATATATATATATATATATATATATATATATTTCTATTAATCCTTCTGTTTCAAAGCTTAACAATTCCATTCTTCGTTCAAAATTGATATTTTTTGGTTGAAAACTCAATTACTTGATGTAGAATTTGATAATTATTTCTTTTCTATAATGATTTTTTATGTTAATAAACATTCGGTCTGTTTGGTTTAAAATTCAACTTTTTTGTTGAAAATGCGTTCTTTTTTTGGTTTTTTTATCTGTTACTGATAAAAAAAATTAAAATATTTTTTGGCTAAAAGTTGAAGTAAATTGTAAAAAAAAATTTTTGTTTGTAGATTAACCTTTTTGTCTCAAAATTGAACTATTTTACTGGAAATTCTTTTTTTTTCAAATTAACTTTTTCAACTAAAAATGTAACTATTCCATTTTTGTTTCAAAATATCTCGTTTCTAGTTGAAAATTCCACTAATTCGTTAAAAGTTTAACTACTTTGTTGAAAACTTTTTTTTTGGATAATCATTCATTATTTTATTTGAAAATTTATCTCTTTAGTTAAAAATTTAACTAGTTTTTTGAAAAATTCTTCTTTTTCGTTTAAAAATTAATTTTTTTGGCAAAAAATTTGACAATTCTATTTTTGGTTCCAAAATTTTTTTCGGTTGAGAATTCAACTACTTGTTTTTAAGTGGAACTACTTTGTTGAAAATTTGTTTTTTTTTTCTTTGAAAATTCCTCATTTTCGATGACATTTTATCTGTTTCTTTAACAATTTATCTATTCTGTTGAAAATTCGTTTTTTTTTGTTTCATTCAATTATTATTGATATAAAATTGAAACATTTTTTGGTTGAAAATTCAACTAGTTGGTTAAAATTTGAACTAGCTTATTAAAAATTAATTTTTCTCTCTCTGACTGAAAATTTAAATATTTTTTGGAAATTCGAATTTCTTTTGGTTAAAAATTAACTTTTCTGACTGAAAATTTAACTTTTGCTGTTTTCGAAGAAAACTGTACTTTTTTAGTTGACAATTCGTCTTTTGTGTTTAAGAATCAATTTTTTTTTTTGAAAATTGTATTATTTGTATGAAATTTTCATTATTTTTATGAAAGTTCTATAATTTTATAAAAAGTCATCCTTTTTGGTAGAAACTTAAAATATTTGGTTGAAAATGTAATTATTTGGTAGAAAACTGAACTATTTGGTTGAATAATAATATTTTTGGTGAAGATTTATTTCAAATTGATGAAAAATTATTTATTTTAATAAATTTTTTGGTTGAAAATTAATTTTTTCAACTTAAAAATTTAATATTCCAGTTTTGGTAGATAGATGATATTTTTTAGTTGAAAATTAGTTTTTTTTCGTTTCATTCAACTTTGATATAAAATTGATTTTTTTTTTGGTTGAAACATCAACTATTACCTTTTCTGTTGAGAGTTAATCTTTTTTATTTGTTGAAAAATCATGTAAATAGTTGAAAATTGTACTTCTTTTTTTTAAATTAATTTTTTTGTTTGAAAATTTATCTCTTTGGCTGAAAATATAACTATTTTGTCGAAAAATAAATTTTTTTGTTGAAAATTAACTTTTTTAACTGGAAATTTAACTATTTATGTTTTGCTGGATAACTGATATTTTTCAGTTAAAAATTCGTTTTTTTTAAATATCATTCAACTGTTATGAATATAAAATAAAAATACTTTTTGCTTAAAACATCAACTATTACATTTTCCGTTGAAAGTTAATCGTTTTTGGTTGAAAATTCAACTGTTAGTCTAACTTAGTTAGAAATTAATTTTTTTTAGATTCATCTGGTTTGATTAAAATTTAACTATTTTGTTGAAAATTATTGTTATTTTTTTAATTAACTCTCTAACTACCAATCTAAATATTTCTGTTTGGTAGAAAATTGATCTTCAGTTGAAAATGCGTCTTTTTGGTTTGAAAAAACACCTTATTTCGTAGCAATTTCACTTTTTTGCAAAATAAACTTTTTCAGTTCAATATTCACGTATTTTTTTTAAGAATTTCATTTTAAAAAAATAGCGTTCTTGTTCAAAAATTCATCTTTTTATTTGGTATTTGGTTATAATCTATTTTGTTGAAATTTTTACTGGAAATTTTAGGAATTTAAAGCTTTTTAAACTAAATTTAATGTAGTGCTCATATTAATTTTATTTCAAAAAAGAATTAAGTTTCTATTTATATATACGGTTGCAAAAAATATTTTTTGGCTTCTTCTTGTAAGTTCGGGATAAGGTGAGTGTAGTAATGTATGTATATTTAATCTCTCCCTTTTACGGGTTTGAGGGCCTCCGCTCCCTGTACATATATTTACATTCCATCCTTAACATAACTTAACCGCTGCTTATATTATAATGCTTCGCCTTACTAATTATACTAATTACTAATAACTACCAATTACTAATAATTCTTAAAATTCTAAAAAAAGAGCGATCTTCCAGGGCTTCCGTTTCCTCTTACCATAAAGTACATTTTCAACGATTTAAAAATTTTACTTTTGCTAGTGATTTTCCTTTTTAGGATTAACCGTTTGGCTCTGCCCTGCTCCCTTGCTTTCTCTTATTTCTTCCAATTTCTTCATCCACGTCACTCCCTGTCCGTTACCATCCAAAATCCATCTCACACATTCATCCACACTCAACTGTCCATCTTCCTCTCCTGTACACCTCTCTAACACATGTGCCCATGACTCCATTTCGTATCCACATACTCTGCACAGATTGTCCTCTTCATCCATCCAATATCTACAAGCTCTCACTCCTTCTCCCATTCTAAACCGTACCACCCTGTTCCATTTGTCTTCCTTTTTTATTTTTTGCAAATATTCTGGTTCTGTTAACCCTTTGACCATCATATACCATCTATTATACTTCGAATCCATAATCTTTATCCATCTCTCTTCTCCTTGTTTTACTAATAACTCTAACTCTATGTTCTCCCACTCCAGTACCCCTTCTTGTATATCACAAGCCCTCCTCATTTTTTCCCTTTCTTCCTCCCATTTTGAATTTCCCAAATTGCCTCTCGTCTCCTTGTTTCGAACTTCGTCCAAGCATACTTGTGCTACTTTGATCCCCTCTCCCCTTTTCAACTTCTCTTCAAACCTCCAGGCTCTCTTAATTTGTCTAGTTACCATTTTTCCCTTCCTAATTCTTCCCTTAACATGTATCCTGGGCAACTCCAACTAACCCCCATTACCCATCTCAGAAATCTCTCATGCATGCTTTCCACTTTCCTATGTTCCTTCCATCCCCAGACCTCCACTCCATAACACAACACCGCCAAGACCAACGCATCAAACAACCAAACCCTCATTCTCCAATCGCCATTGAACCTTCTCTTTCCTATACCCCATACTTGGCCCATTACTTTACTCGCACATTCGATTCTTTTCCTCACCTGCACCTCGTTTCCCCCTCCGGCCTCAAACCAAAAACCTAAGTAACAGAACTCCTCCACCCTTTTCACTATTTGTCCGTTCATCTTCCAAACGTAGCCTATTTTGGTCTTTCTACTTCTAAAGCACATCACCTTGGTCTTCCCTACGTTCACCGTCAGTTCTTTTGATCCCACATACTCTTCGAAAATTCTCATCATTAGGTTCAACCCCTTCTCATCGTCTGCTAATAGAACTACGTCGTCCGCGTATGCTAGAGAGTATAGTTTGCTATTACCCAAAATCGTTCCCCCTTTCTCCTTTAGCTTCTCCTCTAAGTCTGCCAGTAGCATATTGAAGAGTAGCGGACTCAACGGGCACCCTTGCCTTAGACCTCTTCCTGTCCAGAAAACCTCCCCCTTCTTCCACCCCATCTTCACCCTAATCCTGGTTTCAGTAAAAATTTCCTTTATCCTCTCCACCAACCCTTCGTCTATTCCCCTCTCTTTCATTGCCTGCCATAGCACTTTTTTGTTCACTGAGTCGAAAGCTGCTTTAAAATCTACGAACAAGGCGACTAATTTCCCTCTTTTTCTCCCTAAATTTCTATTAACCAAGTAGTTGAGTACGTAAATGTTATCTATAGTCCCCTTCCCTCTTCTAAATCCCGTCTAATTGTGCGGGATACTTTCTTTTTCTTCTATCTGACTCTCTAACCTTTTTCTTAGAATTTCTGCATATATTTTATAGCCCACTGGCATGAGAGTGATCCCTCTGTACTCCTCTACCTTCTTGCCCTCCCCTTTCTTGACAAGCGGTACTACCAGCCCTGTCATCCACTCCTCCCGCCACCCTTCTCCTTTCCAGACCTTGTTGCAGATCTTCCACATCCCTTCCCTAACCCCTTCTCCTCCATATTTCATCGCTTCGTTCTTCATGCCATCCTTTCCTGTAGCCTTGTTTCTTTTTAGTCTATCTATTGCCTCATCCACTTCTTCTCTTGTTATTTCGTGCCCTTCCTCCATTTCTCCCTGAACTATCTTTCTATTTTCCCCCTTGATCCTATTTTGCTCACCCCCTAACAGACCCTTGAAATAATCCGTCCACTCACTCATTTCTATTTCTTCATTCACGCCCTTCCTTCCTCTTCTTTCCCTATTTATCACGTCCCAACCCTACCTTCTTTGATCGCTTTTTCTACTTCTTCCTTATATTTCTCTTTTCCCCTTTGCCTTTTTCTTTCCAGCATCCTCTAATGTTCTCTTTTTCTCCTGTTGTACTCCCCCTTCTCCATTTCCCCTTTTCTCCATTTTCTTACACACTCTTTCATTCTGTCTTTACTCTCCATGCATTCCTCGTCCCACCAGCCTCTCTTTCCCTCTTTTCTTTCTTCTTTTGTACCTATCGCATCCCTTACCTTCTCAATCGACCCTTTCAACCTTTCAATTAACGAGTCTATACCCTCCTCTTTTCATATCTAACATTCTCCTTTTCCATTTTTTGTTTAAACTCTTTTAATGTATCTACCCCCCAGCCACCCATTTTCGTGATCCTTTCTCCCCCTCTTTCCCTTCTCCCTCTGCCGCGCTTACGGATGCCACCTTTTAGTGTAGCTATTACTGGAAAGTGCTCGGACCCTATCTCATTCCCCACATTCATACTGCCTATCATATTCCTCATTCTTTCTTCCGCCAGGATGTAGTCTATTACTGTTTCTCCCTTACATGTAAATGTGATCTCTCCTTTCTCATCCCCTTTCATATTGTCATTACAAATAATCCATCCTGTTTCTCCTATTACGTCTAGTAACCTCCTCCCCTCCCGGTCTGTCTCTCTATGTTTGGAGCTCCTTATATAGGCCTCCTTTTCTTCGTCCCAGATCCCTCCCCCTTGCTCGCCAGTCCAGGCATTCAAGTCACCTCCTATCAAAACCAACCCTTCCTTCTTTTCCTCCCTCCACCTCCTTATTACTCACAACCTTCCTCTTCCCCTCTTCTTCTATATACACAAACCACCGCTATTTTGACTTTTCCAATTATAATCCTTCTTACCATTGTTCCATCCTTTTCCACCCTGTCCTCTTCTGTTGTCCCTTTTACTACCAATTCTTTTCTCACCCCAGAGACCATACGTTTCCATACGTGTTCCTTTCTTGCTTCTTGCATTTTCCACACATAACCTTTAGGTAACATCCTTTTCATCCCCTTCCAGTCCTTCTCATCCGCCCTTGTTTCACTCATCATAATCACATCCCACTTTTCTAACTCTCGCCAAAATCCTTCGTTCTTGTTCTTCAAGCCTGACACATTCCAGAAAGCTATTTTCACGGTTTTCTCTTCCCTTACCTCACCTATCCTCCTCACTTTTCTTCCGCCTTGCCGTTTGGAAATCCCTCTGTTTGATCTCTAAACTCTTTTGCCTCTTCCTTTTTTCTACCAATCTCAGTTCTTTTTCCCTTTTTCCTTATTTCTTCTAATTCTTCGTCCCAGAACCATTCCTCCCCATTTATACATAATCTGCCTCTCCCTATCCATACCATGCGCCCCTTTTTCCTCTCTACCCATGCCCTCTGCTCTATTTGCCATCTCCTTTTCCTCTCCCTCCATGTCAAATCCTCATCAATTCTTTCCCTTCTTCTGCTCAATATTTTTTTTCCCTCCATAATTGTCTTTTTCTCCTCCTCACTCCCTACTTTCACTAGAAAAATTCCTTCTTTTCCTTCTTTCGTCCATCCTATTCTCTTAACTCCTTCTACCCTTACTTGAACTCCAATATCTCTGATAAGATTTTTGATTTCCGCTTCCCCTGTTTCACTCTCCACTGTCAGTCCCTTAACTTCTATGTTATTTTTTCTCTTTGCCCGTTCTTCCCCTTCCAATCTCCTTTCAATTTCACTTAGTCTCTTCTTCAATCTTTCATTCTCATTTTGCACATTCTTATCACTCTCTTTTCCTATTTCCGCATTCTCTCTTTCTTTCCCCATATGCTCATTCCTGATTTCTAAGTTGTTTACCCGTTCTTCCAACTGTTTTATCTCACTATTTCTCTGTTCGGCAACCTCTCTCTGTCTACTCTCTATGCTCTCTAGTTTACCCCATACCTTGTCTTTCTCCTCTTTCCAGAGTTTATCCTACTCTTTCCACTTTTCTCTTACTTTTCTCACTTCCCCCCTTACGTCTTTCCCCTGCCTATTCATATCCCTATTCATATCATCCAGTCTCTTCCTGGTTTCCTCTCTAAACCCTTTGATGAGCGCCTCTAGTTTATCAAACATTTCCCCACCCCCCCCCCCTATCTCTTTCTGGTGTTCTCCGTTTATTCCTAACTTTCTTGCTTTCCTTGTCTCTTTCTAATTCATCGTCCCCTTCCTCTCTTTTTCTTTTATCTTCCCCTTCACTGCTAGTCGCGCTCACTTTTTTTTGCCATTCATCTAGACTCCTGTTCTAGCCCGCGCTACCTAGCTTGTTGAGGCGCTGTAAGTTTGAAGGTCTCCCACGACTATGGCCCGTGCCTGATCCCCTTCTCTCTGCCGTTCCGCCCCTGGTCAGCGTCACTAACGTCTCCTCGCAGCTACTGTCAACTTCCCCCTTCTCCCCACTATCCGCACTCTCAACCTGCTGTTCTGTGCAATCGTCTACGTCCAATAGCTGTCGCCCTCTGGCGCCTGTTTGTGGGCTTCGTTCCGTCGGCATCCTAACTACCCAGTGCTCCGCTACGTTTCCCGCTCCTTACTCTCCTACCTCTTGCCCCCACAGCTATTTTTCGACTCCTAACCTCAAAAATTTCGGACGCTCCAATTTTCACTTCACACAACTTACTTTCACCCTTTACACCTTTGCCTTCACTCACCCTCCTTCCTTTACCCCTGCTCTCCGCACTCACTGCCCTTTTTGCATTCACACACGCTGATTCCCTTCACCAAAGCCAAAAAACCAACACTTGACACAAAAGAGTTTTCTCACGATCGGTACCGGAAACAGAAGCCAAGGTGAGTGTAGTCGAAAATTTGAAAAATTGTAGGACCTGCTTCAGTTTGTTTCAAAATACGTATTTTTTAAAAATATAAACCTGAAAAACTGAACTATATGAAATTAGTTCAAAAAAAAACAGAAGTGGAACACAATGGAAAGTTTAACTGAATGAACTCTTCTATTTCAAATTTTCCTAACTTTTTCTAATTTTCACAACTATTTTACGTCCAATCGGTTGAACCTAGAAATTATTTAAATTTTGGAAAAGTTAAACCGGTCAAATGCCGAGCACTTACAAAAATCTATATTCCCTGGAGATTTTTACAAAAAAAAAAAGAATTTAAAATAATTACATTAAAACCCCAAAAAAGAAAAAGTGCAATAATTGTGAAAACCAATTTTTTCAACTGAAATATTTGGTAATATATATTTCTACTAGAAAAAAAAATTAAACAAAGTTTTAAAAAAATGATGATGTGAATGTCTGATTTGGATTAGTCCGGCATGGAATGTATTTATAGAGAAATATTTGATTAGTGTCAGTGTAAGTTGAGGGGATATATTTAAATTATGTTAAAGTTGTTAAAAGTTGAAAATTTAGGAGTATTAGTTTCAAATGCAATGAACTTCTCTGCTTTTGCAACTAACGCTTGCAGGCAACATGAAGGAAGCGATCTCTCTTAATTAGCTAATTAAGGAAGTAGCAACATCTTCACTTGTGTATAATTGACTATAGTACTGCACCTCATCATAAATGAGAGGTAAAATTGAAAATAAAGCTTGATTAATTGAAAATATTTAAAATTTGCTCCTGCTAATTTGATATATTTTTCCAATTATGTATTTTATAAGGAATCTGTATTATCATTAGAGAATAACCAAAATTATTAACGCCTTTTTCAGACTAGATGGAGCTATGAATTAAAAATTATTGTAATTAATTTTTTCTGAAAAAAGATCATCTCCTTCCGCTCTCTCTCTGGTAGCTTATTTGGAAAACACCTGACCGGAAATCAGAAGTTCTGTGGTTTGAGTCCCAGAAAAGCTGCGACTCAATTAATAGCTCCCTCTAGTCTGAAAAACACGTTAAAAATTTTGGTCTGATTTCCGGTCAGGTGCATTCCTATTAAGCTACTAAAGAGATCGTGAGAAAAAACGTTTTTCAAAACTACACGCATTATTATGCTAGATGGTACAAATCAAATTTTGCAAGGAATCTGTATTATCATTAAAGAATAACAGGAATTTTTAACATCTTTTTCAGACTAGATAGAGCTATGAATTGAAAATTATTTTAAATAATCTTCCCTGAAAAAGATCTTCTCCTATCACTCCGCTGGGAATCGAACCACAGAACATCTGATTTCCGGTCAGGTGCTTCCACATTAAGCTAATAGAGATATCAAGACAAGAAACCTTTTTCAGAAATACACGCATTATTATGCTAGATGGTACATATAAAATTTTTCAAGGCATCTCTATTATCATTAGAGAATAGCAGAAATTTTTAACATCTTTTTCGGACTAGATGAAGCTATGAATTAACAATTATTTTTATTAATTCTTTCTGAAAAAAGATCTTCTCCTTTCGCTCCGCTGGGAGTCGAACCACAGAACTTCTGATTTCCGGTCAGGTATACCATTAAACCATTTCCCTTTCAGGGTAGGCGTGACACTACCCGATTCGGGAAGTGTTTCTAGGTGGATAGTTTCTTGTAGTAAATAACTACAAGTGTGGGCTCACCACACTCACGATGTGCCAAAAGCACTCAGTTTTCTCGAATGGTCACCCATCCAAGTACTAACCGCGCCCAACGCTGCTCAACTTCAGTGATCTGACGAGAACTGGTTTTTTCAGCGTGGTATGGCTGTTGGCTGTTGGTGCTTTCTGATTAAGCTACTAGAGAGATCGAGATAGGAAATCTTTTTCAAAAATACACGCATTATTATGCTAGATGGTACAAATGAAATTTTTCAAAGAATCTGTATTATCATTACAGAATAACAGAAATTTGTAACGTCTTTTTCAGACTAGATAGTGCTATGAATTGAAAATTACTTTACTTAATTTTGTCTGAAAAAAGATCTTCTCCTCTCGCCCCGCTGGGAGTGGTACGACAGAACTTCTGATTTCCGGTGAGGTGCTTTCTGATTAAGCTACTACAGAGATCGAGAGAAGAAACCTTTTACAGAAATACACGCATTAATATGCTAGATGGCACAAATCAAATTTTGTAAGGAATCTGTATTATCATTAGAGAATAACAGAAATTTTTAAAATTTAGGAATTTTAAATTAGATTAAAATCGAATTCAAAATCCCATTTAACGTCCAATAATCAAGTCAAGGTATAGAATTCCTGAAAATAAAACAAGAATTCAACGATCAAATTTGGACAAACACTACAAAATGCTCCTATTGCAATTCCTAAAAACAAAAAAATTCGTTTCTTTGCACAAAAATAAAAAAGAGGAAATAAAAAAGAGAAGGAAGGGGATTTGGTTTGTTGCCTTATCATTTTTCTTTCCTCTTTTTTATTTTTGTGCAAAGAAACAAATTTTTTATTTTTAGGAATTGCAATAGGAGCATTTTGCGGTGTTTGTCAAAATTTCATCGTAGAATTCTTCTTTTATTTTCAGAAATTCTATACAGAAATTTTTAGCGTCTTTTTCAGACTAGATAGAGCTATGAATTAAAAATTATTTTAATTAATTTTTTCTGAAAAAAGATCTTCTCCTTTCGCTCTCTCTTGTAGCTTAATTGGAAAACACCTGACCGGAAATCAGAAGTTCTGTGGTTTGAGAATAGCTCCAACTAGTCTGAAAAAGACGTTAAAAATTTCGGTCTGATTTCCGGTCAGGTGCTTTCCCATTAAGCTACTAGAGAGATCGAGAGAAGAAACCTTTTACAGAAATACACGCATTATTATGCTGGATGGTACAAATCAAATTTTTCAAGGAATCTGCATTATCATGAGAGAATAACATAAATTTTCAAAGTCTTTGTCGGACTAGATAGAGCTATGAATTAAAAATTCTTTTAATTAATTTTTCCTGAAAAAATATCTTTTCCTTTCGCTCCGCTAGGAGTCGCACCCCAGAACCTGGAATCTATATTATCATAGAAAAGAACATACATTTTTAACGTATTTTTCAGACTAGATGGAGCTATGAATTAAAAATTAGTTTAATTGATTCTTTCTGAAAAAAGATCTTCTGCTTTCGCTTCGCTGGGTGTCGAACCACAGAACTTCTGATTTCCGGTCAGGTGCTTTCCCATTAAGCTACTACAGGGATCGTGAGAAGAAAACTTTTCAAAAATACACGCATTATTATGCTAGATGGTACAAATGAAATTTTTCAAGGAATCTGTATTATCATTAGAGAATAGCAGAAATTTTTAACATATTTTTCAGACTAGATGAAGCTATGAATTAACAATTATTTTAATTAATTCTTTCTGAAAAAAGATCTTCTCCTTTTTCTCCGCTGGGAATCGAACCACAGAACTTCTAATTTCCGGTCAGGTGCTTTCTGATTAAGCTACTAGAGAGATCGAGATAGGAAATCTTTTTCAAAAATACACGCATTATAATGCTAGATGGTACAAATGAAATTTTTCAAGGAATCTGTATTATCATTAGAGAATAACAGAAATTTTTAACGTCTTTTTCAGACTAGATAGTGCTATAAATTAAAAATTATTTTAATTAATTTTTTCTGAAAAAAGATCTTCTCCTCTCGCCCTGCTGGGAGTGGTACGTCAGAACTTCTGATTTCCGGTCAGGTGCTTTCTGATTAAGCTACTAGAGAGATCGAGAGAAGAATCCTTTCACAGAAATACACGCATTATTATGCTAGATGGTACAAATCAAATTTTTTAAGGAATCTGTATTATCATTAGAGAATAACAGAAATTTTTAGGATTTAAGAATTTTAAATTAGATTAAAATCAAATTCAAAATCGCATTTAACGTCCAATAATCAAGTCAAGGTATAGAATTCCTGAAAATAAAACAAGAATTCAACAATCAAATTTGGACAAACACCACAAAATGCTCCCATTGCAATTCCTAAAAACAAAAAAAT
>CAKNYM010050341.1:56039-83703 GCA_932195095.1 Andricus curvator
ATTAAGCTACTAGAGAGATCGAGAGAAGAAACCTTTTTCAGCAATACACCCATTATTATGCTAGATGGTACAAATAAATTTTTTAAAGGAATCTGTATTATCATCAGAGAATAAAATAAATTGTTAACGTCTTTTTTAGACTAGATAGAGCTATGAATTAAAAGTTATTTTAATTAATTTTTCTGAAAAAAGATCTTCTCCTCTTGCTTCGCTGAAGGTGGTCTCACAGAACTTCTGATTTCCGGTCAGGTGCTTTCTGATTAAGCTACTAGAGAGATCGAGATAGGAAATCTTTTTAAAAAATACACGCATTATTATGCTAGATGGTACAAATCAAATTTTTCAAGGAATCTGTATTATCATTAGAGAATAACATCTTTCTCCTAATAGATAGAGGTGTGAATTAAAAATCATTTTAATTAATTTTTTCTGAAAAAAGATCCTCTCCTCTCGCTCCGCTGAAGGTGGTCTCACAGAACTTCTGATTTCCGATCAGGTGCTTTCTGATTAAGCTACTAGAGAGATCGAGAGAAGAAAACTTTTTCAGAAATACACGCATTATTATGCTAGATGGTACAAATCAAATTTTTCAAGGAATTTGTATTATCATTAGAGAATAACATAAATTTTTAACTTTTTTCCAGACTAGATAGAGCTATGAATTAAAAATTATTTTAATTCATTTTTTCTGAAAAAAGATCTTCAGAAAAAATTAATTAAAATATATATTTTATCATTTATTTTGTTGTAAATTCGTCTCTTGGGTAGAAAATTAATCTTCCTAATTGAAAATTCAACTACCTAGTTGAAACTTAAACTACTTTGTTAAACATTTGTTTTCTTAGTTAAAGATCCACCTCTTTATTTGAAAAATAAACTATTGTGTTGGAAATTCGTTTTTTTCGTAGAGAATTAATTTTTTTAATTGAAAATTTAACAACTCCATTTTTCGATAAAAATTAATTATATTTAGTTTAAAATTCGAGAAGTTGGTTAAAGTTTATGTATTTTGCTGTAAATTAGTTATTTTTGTAGTGCTAATACTTTGTTAAAAATTCCTTTTTTGTCGTGGACAATTAACTTTTTTAATTGAAAATTAAACTTTTCCATTTTTCGTTGAAAATTATTCATTTTTAGTTGAAAACTAATCATTTTCAGCTGAAAATTCAACCATATGATTAAAAATGTATGTATTTAGGTGTAAATTCGTCTTTTTTTATGTAGAAAATTAATCTTTCTAATTGAACTTTCAACTATCTGATTGAAACTTGAACAACTTTGTTAAAATTTTATTTTTTAGATAAAGATCCATCTCTTTGGTTGAAAAATCAACTATTGTGTTGAAAATTAGTTTTTTTCGTAGAGAATTAATTTTTCAAACTAATAAAATGTAACTATTTCATTTTTCTTTAAACATTGATCAATTTCAGTTAAAAAATGAACAATTTGGTTGAAAAATGATGTTTTTTGCTGTAATTTCGCCTTTTTGGGTAAAAAGTTAATCTTGTCGATTAAAAATTCAACTTCTTTGTTCAAAGCTGATCTGCTTTGTTGTAAATTAATTTCATTAGTTGAATATCAATCTCTTTGGTGAACATTTTTAATATTTTGTTGAAAATTCGTTTTTTTAAAGAGAATTGTTTTAACTAAAAAATTAACTATGTCATTTTTTGTTAAAAATTGATAAGTTTTAGTAGAAAATTCAACAATTTAGTTCAAAATGTATGTATTTCGTTTAAAACGAGTGTTTTTTTTTTGTAGAAAATTAATCTTCTTGATTGAAAATTCAACTACCTGATTGAGAGTTAAACTCTTTTGTTAACAATTTTTCTTATTAGTACAAGATACATCTTTTTGATTGAAAATTTAGGTTTTGATGATTAATTTAAACAATTTATTATTGTTTTTAGCAATTTTATCTTAGAATAGAAGCAGAAAGTCGCGATTTTTTCAAAGAAAATTTACTTTGAACCAAATTTAAAATTAGAGTGAGGTAAGACTTGAATAATGCTAAAAAATATCATTGATCGAGCAATTTATTATTATTTTTAATAATACTATCTCAAAATAATGCTGTAAATTTGCAGTTTTTTCAAAATTTAATTCTTTAAACAATTTATTATCATTGTTAATGATGTTCAACTTGAATAATGCTAGAAAGTTGCGGTTTTTTCTGAAATTTTCAAATAATAGTCTACTTTTCACTTGGAGTAAGTTAACAATTAGTTCAATTCATCAACAAAAATTCTTTAAACAAATAATTATTGTTTATAACTATTTTCTTCTTTTTTCATGCTAGATAGTTGCGGTTTCTTCTGAAATTTTTAACTTTTTACGCACTTTTCAGTTAGCAAAGTAATAAATGAATCAAGTTAAAAAAAATGTAGTTGTTTAAAGAATTTATTATTGTTTATAACTACCTCCTCTTAGATAAGTGCTAGAAAGTGGCAGTTTTTTCTAAAATCTTTGGCTTTGCTTCACCTGCTTAATTACTAGCAATTAATATATAAACATTAGAGATTTGCAATTTCAAGTTTTTCTTTTACGCTTTGCAATAAACTTCTTGTTGTAATCCAAAAAAAAACTTTTACAAGTCATTTAAAGACCTAGTCCTTCCACCTATTCCTAAGTATTCTATTCTTTGTTTTTGCCTCTTGTGTAAAATATTTTTTTTTCTTTAAATTAATTTTGTTAAGCATTTGGAAAAGAGCAAAAATAATTCACTCAAAACAACAATACCTTGCGAAAAATCATTTTTGTTGTGGTTGACTTATTACTTGTTCATAAATAAAAAGGCAATGCAAAGTGAAAAATTTTAGAAAACACCGCCACTTTCTAGCACTTATCTGAAAAAAGATAGTTATAAACAATATTAAATTTTTTAAACAACTTTTCTCTTAAATTTAATTAATTATTACCTCACTAAGTGAAAAAAGGACAGAAAGGTAAAAATTGCAAAAAACCGCAACTATCAGGTGCAATCGATATAGATGAAGATAGTCATAAAAAATAATAATTTGTTTAAACAATTATTTTTGCTAAATCTAATTAATTATCAAGTCAAAACTGATAAAAAATAAACAAACAGTTGAAAATTTCAGAAAAAACAGCAACATTCTACCGATTAAGCAAAGATAATATTATGAACAATGATAATAAATTTTTTAAACAATTATTTTGTTAACTTGAATTCATTATACCTTCACTCCAAATGAAAATTAAACAAAAGGCCAGAAATTTAAAAAAAATTGCATCTTTCTAGCATTATTCAATTATAATATTATTAATAATTATAATAAATTGTTTAAACAATTATTTTGTTAACTTGAATTCATTATTACTTCACTCCGAATGAAAAGTGGACAAAAACCAGAAATTAAAAAAAAAACCGCAACTTTTCAGCATTATTCAAATATAATATTATTAATAATATTGCAATAATTGCAATAATTTTGCTGCTTGAAAGTTCCTTGGAATTTTTAAAAATACACCAAAATCTTTAAAATCGTTTGGTTACTCTTGAAAGTTCAAGATCTTTAAAATTCCTTGGAAGTTTTAAAAATATTCTAAAAATATTTTTCAGTTTTTTTATTATGTTTTATGGGGTCAAAATTTGAATTTTCGATTTTTCAAAAAAATTCAAAAAGTTGTTAAAATAATCTTGTAGGGCTGTCAAAAAGTAATGTTTTTCTTCTCGTGACTTTTTTTATATCGTGCGTTATTTGGGTTACAATGTTCATTTTCGTTTGATTTTTTGGATTTTGAAAATGCTATAACTCTAATAATTTTGATTTTATCGAAAAATGTTGTGAGGATAAATTGTTCAGATTTTTGAGTAATATAAATTTCCGCGCATAGATTTCTTCAATTAAAAAAAGAAATGGTTTCAAAAATTTTGAAAATGCTCTAGCTTTTTGAATTTTCATCAAAAATGGCTGGCTAACGATTTTTTTCTTTTCTTTTAGGGCTTCAAAAGATGTGCCAAAGCTTAATCAAATCTGATAATTTTTTCGAAAGTTATCGTGCCTACAGACAGACAGACAGACTACAGACTACAGACAGACAGACACGTTGGTGAAAATCGTTTTTTCTAGCTCAGGAGGCCTCAAAACGTGGAGATTTGATGAAAACCGACTAAGTCAAATTTTACATAAAACCAATACCTTCTGATTAGAATGAGAATGTAAAAATGACAAATATTGAAAAATTTCTGAAAAAACCGAAACTTTCTACCATTCAGCAAAGAGAATGTTATTAACAATAATTATAAATGGTTTAATTGTTTATTACTTCACTCTAATTAAAAAGTGGACAAAAAATGTTTTAAATTTTAGAAAAAACCGGAACTATCTAGTACTAATATAGAAGAAGATAGCTATAAACAATACTAATTTATTTAAACAATTATTTTTGCTAAATTGAATCAAATCTTAAATGAACCCAAGCGAAAAGTTGACAAAAAGTAGAAAATTTCAGAAAAAACTGCAATTTCCAGCATTATTCAAAGAGAATATTATTAACAATAATAAAAAATTGTTCAAACTATTATGTTCTTCAGCATTAATTACCTATAACTTTATTCTAATTGAAAATTGGACAAAAAGTGGAAATTTTTTTAAAAAACCGCAACTTTCTATCTCTATTCGAAGAGAATATCGCTAAAAACAATAATAAATTGTTTAAAAAATAATAATTCATTTAAACAATTATTTTTGCTAAATTGAATCAATCAAAGTGAAAAGTTGAAAAAAAGTTGAAAATTTCAGAAAAAACCGCAATTTCCAGCATTATTCAAAGAGAATACTATTCAAAATAATAATAAATTGTTAAAACTATTATTTTTTTCAGCATTAATTAACTATAACTTCATTCTAATGAAAAATTAGACAAAAAGTGGAAATTTTTTGAAAAAACTGTGACTTTCTATCTCTATGAATTAGATTTTCTAATTTTTATCATTTGTTAGTTTTTATATAAATAAACAAAGAGCGAAAATGAGACATATTTTAATTATTATTTTTTATGAAGAAATAAATAACTTAAATAATCCCATGCTCGATGAAAATAAATTTCGAAGTATCTAAAGAATATAAATAATCAACAGGATATCGAATCTAATTATTATAAACAAATTATATTAACAAAATGTCAACATCGTAAAAATTTCGCTTGAAAATTATATTTGTGAGTTGGAATTGCTTGGATTTATCGACAGGATCATATTTGATTATGAAAATTTGTTTTTATACCTTGTTTATTTTATAAACAAATTATATAAACAAATGCATATTTTAGGCTTTTATTGGCAGATAGTGATCGTTTTTTTACTTAGTACATTTAATTTATATAAGTGATAATATTTAGTGATATATATTGGTCATTCGATTTCATTTGTTAATTTTATCAACAAATTTTATAAACAAATGCATTCTGTGATGATTTATAGACAAAAAGTGAATGTTTTTTTTTTCCTCGTCTTCAAATTACATGAGTTGTGATGTTTAGTGACGAAGAATTGTCAACCGATATTATTTGTTTATTTTATAAACAAATTTTATAAACAAATGCATAGTTTGGTAATTTATGGGCAGGAAGTATTTGTTTTTCATTATTAACGCCTTGAAATTATATAAGTGGTGGTTTTCAGTTATGAATAATTGTCATTCGATATTATTGGTTTATTTCATAAACAAATTTTGTAAACAAATTTTATAAACAAATGCATAGTTTGTCCATTTATAGAGAGAAAGTAATTATTTCTCTTCCTGATCCTCTTCAAATAATATAAGTGATGATGTTTGGTGGTGAATACTTCTCGTTCGATATTATTTGTTTATTTTATAAATAAATTTTTTAAATGAATACGTAGTTTGGTAATTGTAGACAGAAAGTAATCCTTTTTTATTATTGCCTTCAAACAATATCATTTGAAGGCAATAATAAAAAAAAGATCACTTCCTGTCCACTAATGGCCCAACTACTCATTTGTTTATAAAATAAACAAATAATATCGAACAAAAAATCTTTACCACTAAACATCACCACTTATACAATTTGAAGAAGATCAGAAAGAAAAACTATTACTTTCTGTTTATAAATGTATAAACTATGCATTTGTTTATAAAATTTGTTTATAACATGAATAAATAATATCGATTGACAATTATTCATAACTAAACAACACCACTTATATAATTTGAAGGCGTGAAGACTGAAAAACAATTACTTTCTGTCCATCAGTTGTCAGACTATTCATTTGTTTATAAAATTTTCTTTATAAAATAAACAAATAATATCGAATGACAGGTCTGCATCGCTAAGAATCACCACTTATATAATTTAAAAACGATCGGAAAGAAAAACAGTTACTTTCTATCTATAATTGGTCAAACTATACATTTGTTTATCAAATTTGTTTATAAAATAAACAAATAATATCGATTGAAAATTCTTTGCCACTAAACTTCACTACTTATGTAATTTTTAAACGACAAATATAATTTGCAATAAAAATTTTCATGATGCTCACATTTTGTTAATATGATTTGTTTATATCAATTAGATTCGATATCCTGCTGATTATTTATATTCTTTAGATACTTCGACGTTCATTTCCATCGAGAATGGAATTAATTAGGTTATTTATTCAAAGATAAAAAAAAATAATAATAAGTGTCTCATTTTCGCTCTTTTTTTATTTATATAAAAAATGATGACAATTAAATAATCTAATCCATAGTGATTTTGAATAGTAAATTCCCGATCCAGCCCACTGTGCGCCGCTCTAAATATCATTAAAAAAAAAAAAAAAATGGATTTATTTTTGTGTGGATTCGAACAACTTTCCTCGCGATATGCATAACAATTTAAAAAAATGGTTTCAATGCATGTTTGGACCACCCTAGTGTACAACAGGGGACTCTACTCTAATCCTACATAAACAATATTACACTATCGCGACAATAACGATAACAATTTAACAATGGCTTTAGATTGTAAGCCTCGGGTTGAAAACCACGTATACGCAAATTGGCGAAATTAGGTGAGAGAATCTGAAATTCGTGGAAACACAATTAGAGGATTCGCTTAAGCGCACACGAGTATTCCAGAAGTGTTAAATACGTGGGAAATTGATTGCAATTCAACAGGTATTTTACAGGTGCGTTATTTTCGGTCAAAAGCGGTACTTCAAAATTTTAATTGGACCCTTCAAAGGTTTCAAATGAACCAAATTAATCAGGATTATTGAATCATTGGTTTAATTTAGACTCTTTTCAAATACTTTTTTTCAAATAGCTTATTTTGAAATACTGTGAATTTTGAGATTTCAGATTTCGATCTTGAGTGTTTCCACTATGTTTCTATTTATAATTATATGCTAGTCATTTCACGAGCACTTTGCTTCCCGTTAGCAAATGTATTTGCTTCCTCATAGCGGAAACATTAGTTATTTTTCTCAATAATAGAAAAAAGAAATTCGTCATTTTGATCAATTTAAAAATAGGACTTTACAAAAAAAAGACAAATCAGACAAATCGAATTTTGTATTCGAAAAGATAATTTTTCGAGCTGGAAAAGAGATGGCAAAAGTTCTGTAGCACCTTATTCATTTCCCAGCTTTATGATTTCTTTACAAAAATTGCCAGAATTTTCCTATTTGAAAACTTAAGATCAAAAAGTCTTTTCTATTCATGCATCAGCTTTGAATTATGTCGATGAAACAAGTTTTTCTGTTTCAAACAGATGATTCAAATATTATAAATTAGCATAACTTCCTTAATCTTCAAAAATTGTATTAATATTATAGATCAATCGATTTGCCTCGAATCAAGGAATCTTTTCCGTTCTTGCATCAATTTTGAATCATGTTAGTTAAAAAATGTTTACTATAAAAAACCGTATTTTCAAATATCATGCATTACCACACAACTTTTCTATTCTTGCATCAATTTTAAATTATAAGAATGAAAAAATTTTTAATATAAAAATCGATTTAAAAAATATATAAATTACCATAACTTCCCTACTCTTTAATAATAGTTATTTGTGATACAAGTGCGCAAAATAAGTGATTGTGTGTTCGAATCCCACCGGAGCTAGAGATAATTTTTTTCACAATTTAAGTATCAACATTTTATAAAAATATTGAAACGACCAGTAGACTGAAAAAATTTTAACATCGTAATTACGAAAAAAAATTTGTTGAACAAAATTTTTTGGATAAAAAATTATTTTAAAAAAATGTTGGCGTTCATGCTCTTTTGACGGGGGGGGGGGCTACGAAACCCTAAAAACAAAACTTCAATCATTAAAACATTTGTTCAATTTAAATCTAAATTTATTTCAAGAAGATGCCAACACCAGTGTTTAAAGTTATCTATGCCAGTGTCTGAAGCACCTCATCTCGGAAGTGCGCATGCGCAGTTTTTTCACCAGTGCCCAAAGTAAGCCATCTTCAAACTGCGCATGCGCGAAATTTATTCTCACACAGTCTGCTCAAATAAGGTCCTTTAGGCACAATTTAGAAGCATGAAAACGTCAACTTTAGAGGTGAGTTTTGCAAAAAATATATTATAATTGTAGGTCAATCGATTCGTCTCGAACCAAGAAATCTTTCATATTCTTGCATCAACTTTGAATTATGTTTCGAACAGTTTCACTATAAAAAACCGTATTTTCAAATATGATGCATTACCATAGCTTTATTACTCTCCAGCAAAATGTATTAATATTATAGATCAATCTATTTGTCTCGAACCAATGAATCTTATATATTCTTGCATCAACATTAAATTATGAGAATAGGAAAATTTTTACTATAAAAATCGAGTTCAAAAATATATAAATTACCATAACTTTCCTACTCTTTATTAAAATGTATTATAATTGTAGTTCAATCGATTCGTCTGGAACCAAGGAATCTTTTATATTCCTGCATCAACTTTGAATTATGCGGATGAAAAAAGTTTTACCATAAAAAACCGTGTTTTCAAATATTATGCAATACCATAGCTTCCTTACTCTTCAGTAAGATGTCTCAATGTATAGGTCATTCGATTCATCTTATATGAATAGATCTTTTCTATTCTCGCATAAACTTTAAATTATGAGAATGAGAAAATGTTTACCAAAAAAATCGATTTTAAAAATATATAAATTACCATAACTGCCCTACTCTTTAATACAATGTATTATAATTGTAGGTCAACTGATTCATCTCGAACCAAGGAATCTCTTATATTATTGTATCAACTTTGAATTATGTTGAAGAAAAAATTTTTACTATAAAATACCGTATTTCCAAATATTCTGAATTATCATAGCTTCCTTACTCTTCAATAAAATGTATTAATATTATAGGTCAATCGATTCGTTTCGAATCAACACATCTTTTCTGTCCTTGCATCAACTTTGAATTATGTTAATGAAAAAAGTTTTACTATAAAAAACCGATTTTCACAATATACAGGGTGTCCCACCAGCTATGAACGCGCCGGTACTGGGTGATAGAGGACAAAAAAAGAAACAGAAAAGTCCTCTGGCAAATTCTGATCTGGGCCTTAGTTTTGGCACAGTAAAGCTTCAAAGTTGAGCATAATGACCAATCAGAATCGAGCTTTAGCAACCACTTGTTTGTCTCATAAGTGTTAAGATAGTGTGCGTGCTGCCGGTTCACTTCAGCTCCCGCAAAAATGACACATCGTTGATCTTTGATTGTTTCTACAAGACGCGAAATTCAAATCTTTGAATTTTTTTAAATTCTTAGTTCTTCTTGCAAACGTTTATTACCGTTCTTAAAATAACATAACATTTGCTCAACCTGAAGAAGATGAATTTCAATTTAATACAAAACCTTCCTGACATTTCATGTAAGAAAACCAACAAAGATGTTTAAAATTCAGAAGACCAAACGAACTTTTGTTCTTCAAAATTAATCTACAAGTCTAAGATGAGAACAAAAATTTCAAACCTCAAAAAGAAATTCTCTGTGCTTCTTCGCAGAAATTTTGTTACATTTGTGTTATAAAACTAACAAAGTAACTTGAAACTCGGAGAAAAAAAACAAACTTTTGTTATTGAAAATTAATTAACAAGTCTACGATAAGTAATTCTTTGCGATTCATTATAAAATTTTTGGTAACATTCATTGTAACAAATTTAAAAAAAAATTTAAATGGGAAATCCCAACCTTTTGATTTTTAAAATTAACCAACAAGTCTAAGATAAAAAAACACATTTTTGACACCAAAATTAATTCTCCGCAACTCTCTACACAATTTTTGTTACATTTAATGTAACAAAATTAAACAACGAATTTAAAGCTCGGGAAACGAAACGAACTTTTGTTTTTTTTTCAAATAACCAACTAGTTTAAAATTCGAAAACACATTTTGAACCTCCAAAAGTAATTATTTGCGATTCATTGCAAAAAGTCTGCTACATTAATTGTAATAAAGTTAAAAATAGTTGAAAAAGGGAAATCCAAACAAACTTTTCTTCTTTAAAACTAACCAACAAAAGTCTAAGATGAAAAAAAACACATTTTTAAATCCCAAACGTAATTCTTTGCAATTCGCTGCAAGTTTTTGATACATTTATCATAACAAAAAAAAAATTGCAAGAAAAATCGTAAGAAAACCAACAAAAAATTGAATCTGAGGAAACCAAACAAACTTTCGTTTTTGAAAATAAATCATCAATTTAATAATAAGAAAACTCATTTAAAAGCCGCAAAAGTACTTATCTCTAACTTATTACACAATTTTTGTTAACATTTAGTGTAATAATAACGAAACTAAAAAAAATTTAAAGCTCGGGAAACGAAACGAACTTTTGTGCTTCAAAAATAATCAAGAAGCTTACAATGAAAATAAAGATTTGGAACCCCCAAAAGTAATTCTTAGCGATTTTTTTCATAAATTCTGTTACATTAATTGTAAAAAAGTTAAAAATAATTAAAGTTGGCAAATCCAAACGAACTTTAGTTCTTTAAACTTAACCAACAACTCTGAAATCAGAAGACACATTTTGTTCCCTCAAAAGTAATTTTTGGGATTCATTGTAAAAATTTGGTTACATTTAATTGAACGAAATTAATAAAAAATTTAAAGCTTGGGAAACGAAAGGATCTTTATTTCTTTAAAAATAACCAACAAGTTGAGAATACAAAATCACATTTTGAACCCCTAAAAGTAATTCTTTGAGATTCTTTTCATAAATTCTGTTACCTTACTAATAACAAAGTTAAAAATATTTAAACATGGGAAATCCAAACGAACTTTTGTTCCTTAAAAATAACCAAAGAGCTTACAATGAAAAAACATATTTGGAACCCCCAAAAGTAATTCTTAGCGATTTTTTCATAAATTCTGTTATATTAATTGTAACAAAGTAAATTTTGGGATCCATTGTAAAAATTTTGTGATACGAAACGATCTTTAATCTTTTTTGAATAACCAATAATTTTTTTTGCATTTATTTTAGCAAAAACAATAAAGAAATGTAAAGCAATTTTAAGCCCACAAAAGTTGTTTTAATTTCTTTGTTTTGATTTCTGGCATAAACCAAGCGACCTTTTGTTCTTAACAATAAATCAACAATTCTTAGAATAAGATAAAATACATTTTAAATCCCCAAAGTTAATTCTTTGCGAATCGTTGAAAATTTTTTGTTACATTTAATGTTTACGAAACCAACAAAAAAATTAAGAACTCGGAAAATCAAACAACCTTTTTTTTCTTTAAAATTTATCATAAATAATAAAATAATCTAAAGCTCGGGAAACGAAACGAACTTTTGTTTTCATAAATTATCCAACAAGTACAAAATAAAATAACATATTTTGAACCCCTAAGAGTTCTCCATTCATTACAAAATTTCTATTACATTCATTGTAACAAAATAAAGAAAATTGAAGCATGGTTAAAGGAAACGTACTTTCGTTCTTAAAAATAAATGAAAAAGTCTAAGATGAAAATACATTTTGAACACCCAAAAGTAATTCAAATCAAAAAGGATCCAAAAAAATTGTTCTAATTAGGTTTGTGAAATTTCCGTGTCCGGAAGTCATGCATTATTTGATTAGATTGATAATAGCTTTGAAATGTAATGAATTGATGACTTTAATATTAAAAGACCATAAAAATTTGTCATCGCCTACCATTCTACGATTACCCCCAAAATCAACCCTTAAACACAAGAAAAATAATTAAAAGTGCCCTAACTTCCAGACTATTGTATCTAATTTTTCTATTTGATAATTTTTTGTAATCAATAATGTGCATCAAATTGAACCATTTGACTCGATTAAAATCTTAGCCCGAGCCAATTTCTAGTGAGTGATAATTTCTTGGTATAATTCCCTGATTTTTCCCTAAATAATTTTTTATTTTTCCTGAATCTTAGTATTCAAAGACCAGCATTTTAATCTTAAAATTTGTTTAAAATAGAAATGTTTGTAAACAAAATAAAATAATTTCAGATTGAAATTAAAAATTTTCGAATTTCTTCATTTATTGAAACCAAAAAAGATTATGTTTTTACCATAAAAGATGAATTTTTAATCCTAAAGGATGTATTTCAAACAAAACAGTTGATTTGTCGACCCAAAAAGATAACTTCTTAACAAAATAATAAAACTTTTAACAAAATAGATGAATTTTTCAGAAGACAGTTAAATTATAAAAAAGATGTATTTGGAATATAAAAGAAGAATTTTTCACTAAAAAGGATGAATTTTTAATGAAAGAATAAAATTTTCCACAAAATAATCAAATTTTCAAAAAAATGGCTCTACTTTTAAACATGAAATTAAATTTTCAACAGAATAATAGAATTTTTAACCAAATAGTTAAATTTTTGCCACGAAATTATGCATTTTTAACAAATAAGTTGATTTTCGAACCAATGAAATGTACTTTCAATCAAAAAGAGAACATTTTAAACCAAGAAGATTTATTTTTGTACCTGAAGGGACGAATTTTTAACTATAAAAGATCAATTTTCAAGCAAAAATAATAGAATTGCATTTCCAGTTTAAGAAATAATTTAATCTACAAAAAGAAGAATTTTTAAGAAAATATTTAAATTTTCAATCAGGGAGACGAACCGTCAACCAAAAAAATTAATTTTTAACAAAGTAGGTAAACTTTTACCCAAATAGTTGAATTTTCAATCAAAGAATATCAATTTTCATCAAAATAGTTGAACTTTCAACAAAAAAGATACGAATTTTCAACCAAAGAAGATACATTTTAAAAGAATAATCTAGATTGAAACCAAAAATTAATTTAATTTTAAATAAAAAAACAGTTGTATTCAACCAAAAAAGACACATTTTATACAAAATAGTTGAATCATCGACCAAAGAAGATTCATTTTCGAACAAACAGTTGCATTTTTATTAAAAAATGGTAAAATCTCTATTAAAAAAGATGACTTATAACACAAAAAAATTCTTTTTCAAAAAATAGTTTCCTTTTAAACCGTCAAGATTTCACTGGAATTATCAACATGAAACTATGAGTTTTCAACAAAAAACTATTTTTTACTAAAATAGTTGGATTTTGAACTCAATAGGACGAATTTTCAGTGAAACAGTTGAATTTTCGATCAAAAAGGATGTCGTTTCAACAACATTGTTGGTATTTAAACCAGATAATAAAATTGTTACCTAAAAATATAATTTCCAGGGTGAAGCAGCTGCAAAAAAAATGTAAATAAATTTTTTACCTAAAATCATTCATGAAAGGAATAAAACCATTTAAACCTAAAAATTTTAATTTTCAAATTTATTATCCTTGAGAGTTTTTCAAAGTGCCTTTTCTAGAGACTCCCTGACTTATGCACGATTTTTTTTTAAATCCTTCACTTTTTTCTGACATACCCTGGCCAATAAAATTTCCATAGTATTCCCGGATTTTCACCCTGTTTTTGAATTTTCACAAGATGTTCAAAACTATTTAATGCGTAAAACAAAAAAAAAGATAAAATATGAGGTAATTATCTTATTTTAAGAAAAAATCTGATAGGATGAAAGTTTTAAAATAACAAATTTGGAACACAAAATTCCTCTATCAAACCCTTTTGAAACTGATTTTATATTAAATAAATAATAAAGTAATGAATTAAAAATGAAATAAAATATATTCTCAGTAAATAAACGTATTTTATTTATTATTTTATCATTCAAAAATGTTTTAATTGTTGAGATTCAGAAAGTTCCTCCTGTTGGTAATTTTACATTGTCGGAAATTTTCTTGTGACGTCAATTTTATTTCGTGAATTTTCTGTTATCGGAAATTTCAAAATTCAATAATATTATAAACTGCCGGGAACTTTATTATTAAAAAATGTTGCAAGTCTTATCAAACATCCGACACTATACAATTTTGTATACAGAAAAATTTCCCAGTTATAAAAGAAGTAATGCAATTTTATGGACACGTTTCACTTCCTTGTGTAGAAAAATAGATTTTTTTACTTTTCCTCTATAAGTATGAACTTTAAAAACTACAATATTAGGGAAACCAAAAACTATTTTTTTTTGTAGCAAAAAGTTTCCTCTTTTACCTTTTTTTATCATAAATCTTTGTAATGTAGACAATATTATGCATTTTCAAGAGAACCTTGACATTTTTTAAAACATTAATAAAAATTTAAATAATAATACTATATACAAATTTCTAATAACTTTTTTTTTGTTAAAAGCTTTTGAACACTTTAATTCGACATTAAATTAAATCCTTAGAATTGAGAACAGAGAAGATAAGGATTATCATTTTTTTTTAAGTTATGTAAATAACATTTTTATAGCATTCTTGATGGAATTAAAAAATATTTTTGAATATTTGAGATATGTCAAAAAATAATCTGGAAAATTTTTCAGATTTGTTCACTTCATAGGATTCATAGGATATGTTTAACTGTACCGAATTTTCCTTGAAATTTTTAAAAATAATTCAAAATGTAAAAAATTTCTTTGAAATCTTCAAATATTCTAAATATTTTTTAAATTCACTCGATTTTTTTGATTTTTCAATCTGACCAAATCAAAACATTTTACTTTAAAACCTTCTACACTCTTTTTCGAAATTTTATAAAATGGTTTGAAATGTTTAGAATCCTTTTTTAATTTTCTCTTGAAGTTCGTTTTTCAAAATAAAAAATCTTTTCAAATTTTCACACGAATCTCAAGAAAATTCTTTTTTCAATCTTTTCAGACCTTCTAAACTTTCTAATGTCTAAAAATTATTGAAATTTTTCCTGATTTTTTTTAATGCTGCCAAATTGGAAACATTGCCTTCTTTTAGATTCTTCTTTTGACAATTATATAAATCTTTTCAAATGTTTTGGAATCTCCTTGAATATTCTCCTAAAACTTACCTAATTTTTTTTTCTAAAATTACGTATTATGGCAAAATTGCCAAATTTTGCTTTAAAGTATTTTACACTCGTTTTCAAAATTTTAGGGAACAATGAAAAATGTTTTGTAATCTTTCTCAATTTTCTCTTAGAATTCATTAAAAAGCAACCATTTGCCATTTTTTCATGAATCTTAAAAAAATTTTTTTCGTTCTCTTTAAACCCTGCCTGAATACCTAAAATTCTTTTAAATCCGGAAAAATTAAAAAAATTCTCTCAAAGTCTTTCATATTATTTTTTTCACACATTCTGAAATCTTAAAAACTAAAATTATTCTCTTAAAATAAAACCTAAAGCATTTAAAATTTTCGGACAAATCATGAAAAAAATTTAATCCCCTCAAATCTTTCATAATTATTTAAAAGCTGCTAATTTTTTTTCCAAATTCTTTAAAATAAGTTTCTGCTCATAATTTAATTTTTCTTGTCTCTTCGAAAATGTAAGAGAGATTAAAACTTATTGTATGGTAGCAAAATCTTAAGAACATAATTATTTCCTAATATCAATCATTTACTATTTCAATTTTCTCGTCTATCAATAATGTTTAGAAACACTCAGAAATCAATTTTATGATGAAGCACAATTATTTTTTTGGTAATTTTGATATACAAAATTCGTACATCTGTCGCAACCAATCAGGTTTTCGAGAACAATATGTTCGATATTTTCGAGATAATAATAATTATAATATTACCGAAATGAAAAACTCCCGAATCATGAAATTCCTGACAGTTTATGATATTACCGAATTGGAAAATTCCCGAATAATAAAATTCCCGACATAAAATTGCCGAATTCTAGAATATCCTAACTATAAAATTCCCTAATTATGAAATTCCCGAATTTAGACAAATGAAAAAATTTATTCATGAATATTATTTATTTATTAAAAATACAATGATCAAATATTTTCATCAACAAAGATTGTAATGTTTAAAGTTTCTAAAATTACTGCTTGAATCTTAAATAACAATTATTGAAAAAATATTTTTTTTTTATGAAAATTTTTTGACGACTGAAAAATTCTAGAACATAAAATTCATGACTCTTTCAAATTCCCGAATTGGGAATTTCCCGAATAATAAAATTTTCAAATATGTAATGAACTTCCCGAACTGGAAAATTCCCGAATACAAATTTTCCGAACAGCTTATGATATTACCAAAATAGGAATTTCCCGGCAATTTATAATATTACCGAATTTGAAAATTCCCCATAGAAAATTGCCGAATCATAAGATATCCGAAATGGAAAATTCCTGAATTATGAAACTCCCGAAACAATGGAAAAAATTGTTTTTCGATCAATATTATTTATTTATTAAAAATACAATCATCAAATATTCGTATAAAAAAAATCTTTTTTCTGATCGTAGTTTATAAAATTATTGTTTGAATTCAAACTAACAATTATTGAAAAAATATATTTTTGGATGAAAATTTTTCGACGACTGAAAAATCCTAAAAAATAAAATTCATGACTCTGTCAAATTACCGAATAATAAAATTTTCGAATATGGAATAAAATTTCCGAATTGGAAAATTCCCAAATAATCAAATTCCCGAATAAAAAATTCCCAAACAGTTTATGATATTACCGAAATGGAAAATTCCCGACAGTTTATAATATTGCCGAATTTTTAAAATCCCGATAGAAAATTGCCGAATTATAAAATATCCGAACTGGAAAATTCTTGAATTATAAAACTCCTGAAACAATAAAAAAAAGTTTTTCAATGAATATTATGTATTGATTAAATATCCAATCATCAAATTTTTTTATTAAAAAAATATTTTTTTCTGTTCAAAGTTTTTAAAATTATTGTTTGAATTCAAAATAACAATTATTGAAAAAATATATTTTTGGATGAAAATTTTTGGACGAACGAAAAATCATAAAATAAAATTCCTTAATAATATAATTCCCAAATAATGAAATTCCCAAATAAAAAATCCCCAAACAGTTTATGATATTACCGAAATGGAAAATTCCCGGCAGTTTATAATATTACCGAATTTTAAAATTCCCGATAGAAAATTCCCGGATTATAAAATATCTGAAGTGGAAAATTCTCGAATAATAAAACTCCCGAAACAATAAAAAAAATTGTTTTTCAATCAATATTATTTATTTCTTATAAATACAATAATCAAATATTTGTATAAAAAATTTTTTTTTTCTTCTTCAAAGTTTCTAAAATTATTGTTTGAATTTAAAATAACAATACTTGAAGACAATTTTCATCCAGAAATATAGTTTTTTTCAATTATTGTTATTTCAATGTTAAACAATAATTGTAGAAACTTTAAGCATTAAGAATAATTTTTTTCTTGATAAAAGTATTAAATTATTACATTTGTTTAAATTCGGGAATTTTCTATTTCGGATATTTTATAATTTGGCAATTTTCTGTCGGGAATTTTTAAATTCGGTATAATATTATAAACTGTTGGGAATTATCCATTTCGGTAATATCATAAACTGTTCGGGAATTTTTTAATCGGGAATTTTCCAATTCGGGAATTTGACAGAGTCGGGAATTTTATTTTCCGGGATTTTTCAGTCCTCCAAATTTTTTTTTCAAATATTGTTATTTTAAATTCAAACAATAATTTTCGAAACATTAAATACTTTCTTTAATAGAAATATTTGTTCATTGTATTCTTAATAAATAAATAAATAATATTCATTTGAAAAAAATTGTTTAAATTCGGGAATTTTCTATTTCAGATATTTTATAATTCGGCCACTTTCTGTCGGGAATTTTGAAATTCGGTAATATTATTAACTGGCGGCAATTTTCAAATTCGGTAATATTATTAACTGTTCGGGAATTTTATTAATCATGAATTTTCCAACTCGGGAATTTTACAGTGTCGAGAATTTTTTTTTTTCGGGATTTTTCAGTCGGACCGAAAAATCATTTTTGTCCAAGCTGTAAAAAAAATTAAGTTTTCCTCCCTGTGATTGGTATTATCTGGTATTATTTGATATTATTGTTTCTCCTTCGGCGTGTAGACAACTTGCCAGCTGACGTGACAACATTAAATACCTCATTGATGTCCATGAAGCCACTTCAAAATTAATTCGATTCCCATTTTTCGTTTTGTTCTTAACCTACAATACCGACTGTGGCAGAAAGTATCACGATAAAATCATTCAAGATCGGTTACCATCTCATGAACTTCATAAGCCATGGAATAATCTTTAAAGATGGTGACGCTGGTTGTTGTTGAGTCAAGTTCTTTATTTACATTCAGGAAAAATACGTTTTGATTCGTCCGCGAAAAGTCTAATTATTTTCAAAATAACAATTAGGTTAGTAAAAAGTTGTTTTAAATCTGGTGTCCTGATTTATATAGCTTTTCACTCATACTTTGCCGGTTTTCCATTGCTGCAAAGGACGTAGCAGACGACAGCTTTTATTCCATCGTAAGATAAACTTTCGCCAAATAGCATGTAATCTTTAACAGCTGAAAATTTTACATGCAACAAAATTTAACTTCAGTTTTTTCTGTGAAATGGATATTTTTACTCAGACGTATAATAAAAGTCGGTTAACTTTGAATTTGAATGGTAGGACCTATAGACCAATATTTGAGTGAAAACATACATTTTTAGTCAGACATTTTTTATCCTTAAAATAAATTCGAACCGAGCCAACAAAAGATATTTGAATTAATTCCTTTTCAAATTAGGGACCGTACTTAAATTACGTAACAGCTCAAGGGGAGGGAGGGATCAATAGATTTTGTTACGATTTGTTACGGAGGGCTAAAGAAAACTGGTGAGTGAAAAAGGGAACCTAGCCAGCAACAATTTTTTAAAAATTCAGGGAAAAGTCAGGGATTTAGAAAGAAAAAATCTTGTAAAAGTCAGGGAATTTATATAACTTTAAATAACTGTCAAGCAGAATAAATTTGAAATTTTTACATTTTAATTTGAAATTTTTTTATTCTGCTTATAAAAGATTCTAAGTTTAAAATGTGAAAAATGTGATATTCTGGTCTTTGAATACTAATGGTCAGGGAAAATGAAAAATTGGTCAGGGAAAAATTATAGAATTTTTAGAATTAAGTTTTGCGGTAACCCTGATATAACATTCGTGTTAGTAATTTATTTGCTTTGTATTTATATTTATTTCTTTTTGCAGTTGCTTTCACCTGAAAATTATCTTTTTAGTTGTAAATTTTATTTTGTGTTTGACAAATTCAACAGTTTTTTTATAAAGTCAATCTTTTTGCTTTAATATTCCACAATTTCGTAGAAAATTTATCTTTTGAGAAAAATTCATATCTTGGTGTTGAAAAATCAATTGAAATGTTTTTTGGATAAAAATCCAACTATTTTTTTAAAATTTGTCTTTTTGCTTTAAAAATTCATCTGCCTTTGTATAAATTTCATCTTTCTTGGATAAGAATGTATTTTTTTGGTTGAAAATTCAATAATTTTGTTGGAAAGTCATCCTTTTTTGGTCGAAATTTCAACTCTTGTCGAAAAAGTACCTGAAATCTTTTTTGGATGAAAATTCGAGTTTTTTTTGTTGTTGAACATTTATCTGTTTTATTTAAAAATTCATCTGTCTGAGTAGAAAATTCATATTTCTTGGATCAAAAAATCTACTGCTCTGTTGAAAATTCAACTATTTCGTATAAAATTTACCTTTCGAGGAAAATTCATATTTTGTGTTGAAAATCAACTGAAATCTTTTTTGGATAAAAAATTCGACTATTTTTTTTAAAATTTATCTTTTTTATTAAAAAATTCATCTGTCTGAGTAGAAAATTCATCTTTCTTTGATAATAATGCAACTGTTTGGTTGAAAATTCAATAAAATTGTTAAAAAGTCATCCTTTTTGGTCCAAAAGCCTACTGTTTTGTTGAAAATTCAACTATTTCGTATACAATTTACCGTTTGAGAAAAATTCATATTTTGTGTTGAAAAATCAATTTAAATATTTTTTGGATGAAAATTGAAATATATTTTTTAATATTTGCCTTTCTGATCTGAAAAATGATGTTTTAGTAGAAAAATAATCTTTCTTGGATGAAAATGCAACTGTTCGATTGAAAATTAAATAATTTTTGTAAAAAGTCATCCTATTTGTATGAAAATTCAACTGTTATTATTGAAAATTCGACTTTTTGGGTTGAAAATTCAAGTATCTTCGTCGAAGATTTACTTCTTGTTCAAACTATTTTGTTTGAAAATTTTTCTTTGAACCAATTAGTTAAGAAATAATTTTTTTGTTAAAGATACATATTTTTAGTTGAAAATTCATTTCTTTGGTTAAAGTTTGACTATTTAGTTGAAAACTGATCTTTTTTAATAGAAAATTTAACTGCGTGGGTAAAAGTTGAACTTTTGTGTTGAAATTTTTTTTTAATGAAACTTGATCTCTTTGGTTGAAAATTTAATTATTTTAAAATTCATTTTTTAAAATGAAATATCATCCTTCTTAGTAGGAATATCAACTATTACACTTTTTCGTTGCGAATTTATCTTTTAAGGTTGAAAAGTTAACTATTTTGTTGAAAATTAATTTTTTAGCTGAAAATTTCTATTTTTCTGGTTAAAAATTCAATTTTTGTATGAAAAATTCGTTTTTTGGCTTTGAAGTTTAACAATTTAGGTGAACTATATCTTCTTCCATCACTAAATAATCTTTATTTGTTGAAAATTCGTCTTTTTCATTTGAAAATTCAAGTTTAAAAAAATTAAATTTCATCCTTTTTGGTTGAAATATCAACTATTACACTTTTTGGTTGCGAATTTATCTTTTGAGGTTGAAAATTCAACTATATCGTTGAAAATTTAATTGTTTTGTAGAGAATTTAATTATTTTGTAGAAAATTTAAGTATTTTCTTAAGAAGTCATCTTTTATGGTAGAAAAGTTTTTTTTTGTTTGACATAAATAAATTTGCAAATTTTTAATATGTATATGAATTTTAATGATATTTGAATGTTGATGGTCAAGAAAAAAAAATTGGTCAAGGAAAAATCATAGAATTTTGAAAATGAAGTTTTCACCTTGCATAGCATGTATTATCTTAAATACAACAAATTTCGACTAGTTTCAAGTCCCATATCTTATTATTTCTGGAAACCATAAATTACGTAAATCCCGAGGTGGGGGGGAGAAATATTTGGTTCCTGTTCGTTACAGGGGGGGGGGGGTTGAAGAGGGTCGATTATCCGTAATTTAAGTACGGCCCCTTAGAGAAACCAATGTCTTAAGGGAAACGGACATTTTTAGTCAGACGATGAGTACAAGTTGGTAAATCCAACTGATTTTCGAGATAATGCATTATTTTCAGAATACTTGTTTCTTCTTGTGAAATTATAAGTTATAGGAGTCTAGAAGTTATTTGCGTGAATATTTTATGGAAAGAAATTTACAATATACTGGGAAGCTTAATATATGCATACTACAAACCCATAAAGTTATTATGTATATACATCTTGAACTCCCTTCTCGAAAATAATATACTTTCACAAACTAAACTAAAGTTTAGACAAAGTTTGTCGACAGTACATTATCTTCATCTACAAGGAAAGTTGCTTTCAGGTCAAAGTTCAAGAAAATCATTAAAATCTCTTCACACCTAAAATCAAGATCCATCTTGGAAACTGTCCATACATTTTGAAATGGAAATTTTAAGCCAGTAATAAAAACGCGACATAAAATGAACTTTTTCAATCTAAAACCTTCTTACGGCTAAGAAAACTTGCAAGTACTTTTTGACTTTGAATTTTATTTGAACGAGCCACTTTATAACTTTTTTCAAGTGTAACCTAAGGCAATAATCGCAAAATGAAATGAAATTGAATTAACTATATTTAGATTTATTATCATGAACATAGTTTTTTATATATCTTTCAATTCAAAACAAGACGAGCAGGGATTTTTCGCAATTTATGGACCATAAAAACGAGAATAAAAAAAATATGAAAATAGAGTTTTATTGAAGCGTAGAACAAAGAGAGGATATCGGCTGAGGCGATCAAAGCCAATCTCACTCGAGTGACAGAGCATTTTGACTAATTGAAGGCATTTCTGAAAAAAGGTGTGATCCGCAGAAAAATTTGTTATAAAAAAAAACTACTAACCCCAATTTATGCCGGAAAAAACTATCCATATTAACAATTAATAAATTTTGTAATTAATTTATTCAAAAAGCGAAATTCAAATCAGTATTCTATTTAAAGAATATTTTTTTTAATGAAAATATATCTGAATACAATACAATAAATAGACAGTTGTCGTTCGTCTGACTAAAACTGACACTTTCTACTTAACTACTTCCACCAAACTTTTAATTCGATATTGGGATAAGCTTTCAAACGAATTCTTGAGCTTTTTTTGCTATGTACATTTTTTTCTACAAAATTAAAAAAAATTATTGAAAAAATAGTAATCCCAATTTATGCTGAAAAACTCTGTTCTTCTTAAGAATTGATGAATTATATAAGTTATTATATCAACAGTCAAAACAAAAATCAGTAAGCAATCAAAAAAAAATTTCTCAAACAAAAATATATCTGATTACAATAGTTCCCATCAGAGCAAATTAACCAGTATGGTTGGTCTGAATAAAAATTTCCCTCTCTACTTGAATAATTCAAGCCACCTTTAATTCTCAAACTAGAATACATTTCTAAGGAAATTCTTTAACATTTTTTTCTTTCAGACATTTTTGTTGTTCAATTTCATTTTTTTTTAAATTACAGCAAAAAAAATAGAAACCCCAATTTATGCTAAAACATTTCTATTCGGGTTGAGAATTAATAAATTAAAGAATTTATTGTTTCAAAAGCCAAAACGCAAATCAGGTAGCTGTCAGGAGAAATTTTCTCAAACGAAAATATATCCGAATATAATGGTTCCCATCAGAACAAATTAACTAGTATTATACGGCTGACTAAAATGACTCTTTCTAATTACATAATTCTACTTACCTTTGATTTCGATGATAGAATAAATTTCCCAGCAAATACTTTCATATTTTATTCTTTTAGACATTTTTTTCTTAAATTTGATTTTCAAAAAATAACAGAAAAAACTAGGGACCCCAATTTATTCTGAAAAAATGGTTCATGTGATTAATTATTAACTTAAATGATTTATTATTTCAACACTCAAAACACAAATCAGTAAGCTATTAGAAAAAATGATCTGAGACAAAAATAGATCTGTATACAATAATTCACATCCAAGTGAAATAACTGATGTCATGTGTCTGACTCAAAATTCCCATTTCTACTTAAATAACAATTTTATAGAAAGTTTATTCTATAAAATTGTTAAGCTTTTTTCATTTCATACATGTCTCGATGAAAATTTAATTTTCCGAAAATTTACGAAAAAAACTGGTAACCCCAATTTATTCTGAAAAAGAATATTCGTTTTAAAAATTATTAAAATGATAAAGTTATTGTTTAAATAGACAAAACATAAAGTATTAAACTATCAGAAAACGTTTTCTGAAACAAAAATGTATCTAAATAAAATAGTTTTAATCAGAGTGCATTGATTGGTATCATTCGTCTAACTGAAAGTTTCCATATCTACTTCAATAATTCTACTACCTTTCCGTATTAAAAATGAGTGAACCTAGTAATTTATATTTGAAATAGTCAAAATAAAAATCATTAGGCTTTTCGAAATTTTGTTCTTGAGAGAAAATGAATCTGAATACAATAGTTCCCATCAGCCTAAATTGTCTGGTAACGTTAGTCTGACTAAAAATATTAGTTTCTACTTCAACAAATCTTTTAAATAAATTTAATGCTATGTTAGGATAAACTTTCCAGCAGACTTTTTACCTTTTTCATCTTATACATTGCTTTCTAAAATTTCATTTTCAAAAACCAACTAAAGAAATTAGTAACCCCAATTTTTGCTGAAAAAAACCATTCGTGTTAAAAATAAATAAATGTAGTGATATATTTCTCAAATAATACAAACTTAAGTTAGTAAGTTATTAGAAAAATTTTTCTCAAATAAAGATGTATCTGAATATATTTCCTTTCTGAGTAAATTAACTGGTGTCATTCGTCTTACTAAAAATGTCCATTTCTACTGAAATACTGATAAGAATCTTTAAATCCAATGATGGAATAAAATTTCCAGTAAATTCTAGAGCTTCTTTTATTTTATAGTTTTGTTTCTGAAATTTAATTTTCAATATTTAACAACGAAAAAACTCGTAACACAAATGTATGCTGAAAAAACTATTGGCGTTGAAAATTAACAAATTTAGTGATTTATTGTTTCAAAAATCAAATCCGTAATCAATAAGCTATTAGAAATCTGTTTACAACATCATTAATATATTCCATCAGAATAAATTGACTCATGTGATTAGGCTGACCAAAAAAGCCCATTTCTACTTCACTAATTTTACTAGGATGAAACCAGCAAAATCTAATGATTTTTCATTTTATACACTTTTTTAGAAAATATATTTCAAAAAAATTAAGAAAAAAACTAGTTGCCCCAATTCATGCCAAAAAAACATTTGTATGAATGGGTAAGGTAAAGGTACCTATCATGAGACAAATTTTGAGGGGGTTTTGAGATTCTCATTAATTTTTGAACGATAGAAGAATATATTTTCAAAATGTCGCTGATCTTTTCTGAATGCGAAACGCCCATTAAAAGTTTAATTCAGTCTAAGCAAAGTTTATTTATCATTTATTTATTTATTTATGAGAAAATTTATGAACCGGTGTTCCATAATGCATGTCCCTATTATCGAACAACAAAGAACTGTGTTTTTTATATTAATGTGGCTTATTTAATATTATTATCTATATTAAATCGAACTGGATAGTACAATGAATTTGCATTTCAATCGTTCATAAAGATAAATAAATTGAATACAAGTTTTAGTTAAAATTGACAAACCTAACCTATAAAGGGTAGTTTCCGACTTTTCGTGAACGAAGTGAATTATATTTTATTTTTGTTGAAGAATGTTTGTTATAGGGAATGAATTTTTATTTAGGTGAATGAAAAAGTAGAAAAAACCATGAAAGATGAAGTCAAAACTTAAGAAACTTAGTCAAAGTGAAGTGTAAATGAAATATTAGGCTAAGTATCCCTTTTTTCCTTTTATTGTACTGGTAATAATTACTTCCTGTGTTTTATTGAATATTCGTCCTTTTTGGTACATGAATTAATTTTCTTGGCTGAAAATTCATAGTTTTCGTTGAAAATTCAACAGTTTGTTTTAAATTTGTTTTCTCTGTTGCCTGAAAAGTATTTTTTAATTGAAAACTCAACTATTCTTGAAAATTTGTCTTTTTTGGTTGAATTTAACTATTTTTTATTTTAAATTAAAACCTTTTTTTGGTTTAAATTTAAATTTTATTACATTGTTCGTTGGGAATTCATATTTTGTAGTTGAAAATGTCACTCCTTTCTTAAAAGTGTAACTCTTCTGTCAAAAATTAATTCTTTTCGTTGAAGATTCATCATTTTAATTGAAAATTCATCTCTGATTGAAAATTTAACGACATTGTTGAAAATCAACTTTTCTAACTGAAAATGCAACTATTCCAGTTGAAAATTTAACTATTTTGTTGAAAATTTGTTTCCTTTTGTTAGAAATTAGGTTTTTTAAGCAGAAAATTTATCTATTCTATTTTTGGTTAAATAAGTAAATTTTTTGGATGAAAATTTAACTGTTTGATTGATAATCGATCTTTGTTATTTAAGAATTGAAATATTTGGTGAAAATTTTGTGTACCTTTTTGGTATAGAATTCAACTATTCCAGTTGATGATTCATCATTTTAGTTGAAAATTCATCACATTGGTTGAAAATTGAACTGTTTGATTGAAAATCCTAGTCTTATCTGAATTCCTTGAATTCTTTGTATTCATTGATTTTATTGAATTCTCCGAATTACTTGAATTCAGCGAATTACTTTAATTCCTAGAATTACTTAAAATATTTGATTTACTTAAATAACTTGAATTGTTCAATTCACTCAAATTACTTGAATCCCGCGATTTACTCGAATTCTTTAAATTACTTAAATTTAGAGAATTCCTTGAATTCAGAAAATTCCTTAAATTCAGAGAATTCCTTGAATTCAGAGGATTCTTCGAATTCAGATAATTCCTTGCATTGAGAGAATTCCTTGAATTCTTCTGTTTACTCGAATTACATGAATATTTTGAATTCTTGGACTTTTTTAAATTCTTCTAATTACTTACATTTAGAGAATTGCTTGTGTTCAGAGGATTACTCGAATTCTTCAAATTACTTGATTTCTTGGAATTATTCGAATTATTTGAATTCTTCGAATTACTAGAATTTTTCGAAATACTAGAATTCTTCAATTTACTCGAATTCCACGATTTACTTGAATTCTTTGAATTATTTGAGTTCTTCGAATTCCTTGAATTCAGAAAATTCCTCGAATTCCTTGAATTCAGACAATTCCTCGAATTCAAAGACTTCCTTGAATTCACAGACTTTCTTGAATTCAGAAAATGACTCCAATTCTTCGAATTACTTGAATCCTTCGAATAACTTGAATTTAGAGTATTACTTCAATGATTCGAAGAATTTTAATCCAGAGCGTTCCTCGAAGTCTTTGAATTACTTGAATTCTTCGATTTAGTCGAATTACTTTAATTCATCAATTTAGTCGAATTACTGAGCCACACACTTGTAGTTATTTACTAACTACAAGAAACTATCCACCTAGAAACACTACCCGAATCGGGTAGTGTCACGCCTACCCTGAAAGGGAAATGGCTTAATGGTATACATACATAAATACTTGAATTCTTGGAATTACTTAAATTCTTCGAATTACTAGAATTTCTCGAATTACTTGAATTCACGGAATTCCTTGAATTCTTCTGTTTACTAGAATTAGTTTAATATTTTGAATTCTTGGACTTTTTTAATTCTTCTAATTACTTGAATTTAGAGAATTCCTTGCGTTCAGAGAATTACTCGAATTCTTCAAATTACTTGATTTCTTGGAATTATTAGGATTATTTCATATATGGCCAACAGCCATACCACGGTGAAAAAACCAGTTCTCGTCAGATCACTGAAGTTAAGCAGCGTTGGGCGCGGTTAGCACTTGGATGGGTGACCATTCGAGAAAACTGAGTGCTGTTGGCACATCGTGGGTGTGGTGAGCCCACACTTGTAGTTATTTACTACAAGTTATCAACCTAGAAACACTACCCGAATCGGGTAGTGTCACGCC
>CAKNYM010050341.1:90737-112929 GCA_932195095.1 Andricus curvator
GAATCCTCAGCGATTCCAAATTTCCAAAGCTTTCAAGCGTGCGATTACATGTGTAAGTGACAGTGTGTGCGAATTGTGTGTCAATAATTATGTAAAATAAAGATTATAAAAATAATAATTTTAAAAATATTTTACATTTTCAGCGGCTTTCAGATTTTCTACAATTTGTTCGAAAATTCTGTTAAAATGTTACATGCTTTTTAGATGATGAATAATCTTTTTTTCAATACGGAAGGTTCTGAATTTTAATTAACTTTCTTTCATATCAAAGAATATAATACAAAGTCACTGAATTTTTAATTAACTATTTTTTCCGTGTAATATTATATGTCTCGCATAAAACGAAACTATTTAATTAAAATTGTATTTATTCTTCCTTTTTAATTATATAATTAATTTCTTTTCATAGAAATAATAAAAACGTACTGTAGAAGGATGACAGATGCGGTGGAAATTAATAGCTAGGCCATTAAGAAACCACACATAATGGGAATAGATTTTCAGGCTCAAAGGATGGTTTCATAGTTGAATGAGGGCCATTAAGCTAGCACATTCACAAAATATAATTGCGGCATTCTTCATAGCTCAAAATTTTGGACTCTTTCAGATTTTTTTGGGCGCTAATTAAAATTTGTGGGCTCCTTTACTTTTTTTTTTTTTTTAATAAATTTTCTTTTCTAGGTGCTAACTTACATCAAATCTAGCACCTCTACTATCTAAAATCACTAAATAAAAAAATTAAATTCTACTCGAATTTTGGGCTTTTTATCGCTCTTGAATTCTGTAAGAATAATTTCCAAAAACAACCCTCAAGTTCCAAAATTAACCCATTTTATAAAAGTTGAATTTTTCACAAATTACAACCCGCCGTATTTTTGGCCTCCAGCCCTTAAAGTTAAAAAGCGCCCCCTGTAAAACACACCGATATGACATTGCCGAAAAAAATATTTTTCAGAATTTTGCAGTATGATTAAAGTCTCTGATTTTTCGTCTCTTTAAAAATACTAATTCCGATTTTCAGGCTCCAACCCTTAACGTTGAAAAGCACCCCCTGTACAGCACATATATATGACTTTGCAAGAAAAAAAATATTTTTTTTTTAATTTTTACAGTGTGAATCAAGTTTTTGATTTTTGGGCTTCTCAAAAATATGACCTGCGATTTTTGGTCTCCAACCCTTAACGTTAAAAATCAACCCCTCTATACCACGCTGATATGACTTTGCCAAAAAATAAATGTTTTCAAAATTTTACAGTGTGAACAGAGTCTCTGATATTTTTATTTTAAATCAAAAACAGTTGAATTGAATTCAAGTATTTTCAATTAAAAAGATAAATTTTCTAGAAAAAATGAAATGGCTACATTTTTAGCAAAAAAAATTATTTTCAAGAAAAAAAAAGAATTTTCAAAAAAATGTGTTGAATTTTTATCCAAATAAATGTACTTTTAACTAAAATGATGCATCTTCAATAGAGGAAATAAATTTTTACCCAAATAGTTGAATTTTTAACAAGATAGATCATTTTAAACTGAAAAAGATAAATTTTCAAAAAAAAAAATGAAATAGTTTAATTTTAAGTTGATGAAATAAGTTTTTAACCAAATAAATTGAATTTTTAACGAAATAGTTAAGTTATCAACCAAACAGATGAATTTTCGACCAAAAAAACTGTTTTTACCAAATATTTTAATTTTCAACCAACATAGATGAATTTTTAATCCAATGGTTGTAGTGTTTTTAATAAAAAAATTCATTTTTAACCAAAAAAGATTACTTTTTTACCATAGAAAATAAATTTTATACCAAAATACGTATTTTTAATCAAAAATGTACTTTTAACAAAATAGTCGAATCTTCTACCAAACAGAAGATTTTTCCACAAAAAATTATGAATTTTGGACCAAATATAGGAATTTCTAATTCAAAAATATATTTTTTGAATCAAAAATGGAACCGTCAAATTGCCTGTTAAAACCATTAATTTTCGATTTGTTGAATTCAATAAAAAAGCGAATTTTCAACCAAATAGTTGAATCCTTAACTCAAAAGATAAATTTTCAATAAATAAAATTAATTTTCTACCAGACAGACAAATTTTCAACAAAATACATCAATTTGCAACAAAATTGTCAACTTTTGAATTCCAGAAGACGAATTATCTACAACACAGTTGATTTTTTAACCCAAAAATATGATCCTATTATAAAAAGTACATGCATTTCGGCTAACTTCATGCGTAGTCCCTAAACCCTATTGGTCAATTCAGTTAGCCATTGACATATAATGTAAGTCACAGCAGGTCACAGTAGAATCAGCCAATCAGCTGTCGAGAATCGGGAGCCAGATTCGATAACTCGATAATTCAAGTAGGCGCGAATTTCAGAAGTCAACATTTCTGGATTAATTATTACAATGAATTAATAAAATATTTGCAAATTAAGAATACAATAAAAAATAAGTCGAGTTAGTTATAATTCATTGTTAGTCACTCTGAACGTAGGGGAAAGGGAAGAAACTTTTTTCAAAATGCAAAAAAAAATAAAAAATTTCAGTTATCTCGGAAACGATGACAGATACGCGAACTGACAACATTTTCAAGGTTTTCTGAAGGGGGATGGTCCGCTGCCACCCCGACCTAAACCAGTAAACAAATGTTCCAGATTCGGAAAAAAAAGTTGAATTATCTCTAAGAGGGTCACAGATACGTGAAAACTAACAACATTTTCAAGGTTTCAAAGAGGGGAACCGCTTTCGACCAAAATTTTAAGGTTTTTTCAGAGGTTAAGGTTGCAGAGGTATCAGATTTTTGAAATTAGAAAAAATCAAAATTTGGAATTATCTCGACAACGGTCAGATTTACGTGAAAACTAAGTAAATTTTAAGGTTTTTGTGGAAGGGCTTTGTTTTCGACAAACTCGAACTAACCCAATCAAAAGATTTTTAAATACCAGAAAAAAAATTAACATTTTGAGTTTTCTTTGAAAATGATGATAACAGTAAACAGATTATAAAATTTTTTTTAAATCTAAAATTTGAATCATCTTGAAATCGGTCAAAGATTTGTAAAAACTAATAATTACAAAGAAGTCAAACTAACCCAATAAAAAGTTCTTAAAAATTCAACACAAAAATACAAATGAATTTTTCACAAAAAGTTGAATTTTGAAACCAGAAATATGCATTTCCATCAAAATAATTGAATTTTCGACCCAAAAAAAAGACGAGAAGTGAATTTTCAACTTTAAAAAATCAATTTTCTAACAAAAATGGAATAGCCACATTTTCAGTAAGAAATTCATTTTCAAGAAAAAAACTCATTTTCGAAAAATAGTTCAATTTTTAACTAAAGAAACTTATTTTTAACTAAAATAATAAATATTTAACCAAAAAAAATGAATCTTCAACCCAAAAGATGAATTTTCTACCAAAAAAAGATACATTTTCAACAAAATAAATGAATTTTCAACCAAGAAGATTAAATGTCTATCAGAAAATGTAAATTTTCGACGAAAAATATAATAGTTAAATTTTCAGTTAAAAAATTAATTTTTAATTTCAAAAAACTAATTTTCAATCACAAAAATGAATTTTCAACCAAGAATACTAATTTTGTTTACATACATGAATTTTAAAACAAATTTTAAATTTGGAAAGCAATTTTCAACCAAAAAGGTTAATTAGTCCAGAATATTAATCTTCTTGGTGACTAATTCACCATTTTGGTTGAATATTCATTTATTTTGTTAAAAACTATAGAAATTTTCATCTTAATAGCTGAATTTTTAAGTGAAGAAATTAGAAAAATTCAGTTCCACAAAAAAAACGAATTTTCAACAAAATATGTAGTTAAATTTTTAAGCAAAAAAAAATAATTTTGTAACTAAAACAATGAGTCTTCAAAAAAAAAAAAATAATTTTTAACCAAATAGTTGAATTTTCAATTGAAAGAAGGATTTTTTAGCAAAAAAAAAAAAAATGTCAACAAAATAGATGAATTTTCAACAAAATAGTTAAATTTTCTACCAAACAAACGAATTTTTGACAAAAAAAAGGGAATAGTTAAATTTTCAGTGAAAAATCTAATGTTCGTATCAAAAATTAATTATCAACCAAAAAGATTAATTTTCTACCAAAAAACATCAATTTTTAACAAAATAAATTAATTTTCCACAAAAAAAGTGAATTAATCACCAAGAAGATTAAAATATTCTACCATAAAAGACAACGTTTAAAAAAAATACAGAAATTTTCAACCAAATAGCTGCATTTTAAATATAAATGTTAAATAAAAAATGGAATAGTTAAATTTTTAATTAAAAAAGTTAATTCACAACAAAAATTTCAAAAAAATAGTTGATTTTTGAATGACAAATTGACAGAATGATTTGAGCAAGAACTTATTTAAATACATTGTAAATTCCACATTTTTCTGTTTTTCTAAAATGTATTCCTATTGAAAAATGATCATTTTAATTATAACTAACAAAGATCAACCGGTTGTGGTAAGTTTTGGTTTTCAAAATTATTATTTAAATGTAAATAGTGCAATGAAAATATTGAACATTGGTTATTTTTCTTTTATTGTCAAAATACCATTTTGACTGTTATTTAACAATAATCTGGAATTTTTCTCAGTTTAAACATGAACATAAATAATGGGACATTTTTCTTAATCTTGAAGGTTAAAAATAAAATTTTTATATAAAAATAAACAAAATATTGGAAAATGAACCGAGTTTTTTTCTAAAGAAAGGGTAATTATTGCGCGCGTAGCGCGCACAATGTTCTAGTTTTGTAAAAAAACTCATAATTTTCAACGAAACAGTTGAATCCTGAACCAAAACAGATTAATTTTTAACCAAACGGTTGCCTTTTTAACCAAACAGAATGAATTTTTGATCGAGGTGATTAGTTTTACATTTAAAAAATGCAAATTTTCAATAAAATAGTTAAATTTTTTACCCGGATAGATGAATTTGCAACAGAAGAATTAAGTTTTCAGACTAAGAGGTTGAATTCTTTAGAAAACAGTTGAATTTTATACCGGTGATGATACATTTTTTAGAAGAAAGTTCATTTTCAATAAAGAAAGACGAATTTTCAGAAAGTGGAATTCAGCAACAAAAAAAAATTTCAAATAAATGGTTAAATCCCCAACGAAAAAGATGTATTTTCAACAAAGAAGATTAATTTTCAAATCAAAAAGACGTATTTTTAACCAAATGCATCAATTTCCTTCCACATAGTGGAATTTTCAATTTATAAAAAATGCATTTTCAACCAAATAATAATAAACTTTCAGAAAAAGGATTGAAAGATAAAATGCCTTTTTTTGTTTGAGAATTGTTTTGTAACTATTTGGTTAAAATTTCGTCGTTTATAATTGAAATAAACAGGTAGAAAATTCCTATATTAGGTTTAAAATTCATGTTTTTTTCTTTAAACGTCATGTATTTAGTTGAGGACTGAACTATTTTAATGAAAATCCGTTTTTCCTCAAATTCGACTAGTTAAAAATTAGTCTTTTGTTAAAAAAATCATATTTTGTTGTAGAAAAGTTATCTTTCTTGGTTGGAAATAATTTTTTGTTAATGATAATTCTACTTTTTTGGTTGAAATAGCAAATGCCTTCTAAAAAATTCGTCATTTAGTTCAGAAAATTAATTATCAACCAACAAAGGAAAAACATTTCTTCAACGAAAGGCATCAATTTTCAACGAAAGAAATGAGATTTCAAAAAAAAAAAAAAAAAGAATTCAGCAACATCGGTAAATTTTCAACCTTTTTCAAACAAGAATGATAATATTCTACCAAAAAGTTGAATTTTCAACCAAATGCATGAATTGTCAGCCATATAGTTGAACTTTCTACTGAAAAATATAAATTTTCAAGTAAAAATGAATAGCTTAATTTTCAGTTCAAAAAATAATTTTGAGCCAGAAAAAAGGTGTTTCAAAGAAATAGTTAATTTTTCAACCAAACAGATGAATTTTTAACCAAAAAGATTCAATGTGCATTAAATAAAAATTAAATTAAATAATTTTCAACAACAAAAACTAATTTTCAACCAAAAGAAATGAAACTCCAAACAAGAGACTGATTTTCTACATAAAAAGGACAATTTTTAACAAAATACATGTATTTTCAACCAAAAATTTTAATTTTCAGTGAAATTTTCAACCTAATAGTTCAATTTTCAACCAAAAAGGTGAATTAGTCACCAACAAGATTAGCATTCTACCGCAAAAGACAAAGTTTCAACAAAATACAGAAATTTTCAAACAAATAGTTGAATTTTCAACTGAAGAAGATTGTTGTTCAAACAAACATGATATAGTTACATTTCCAGTTAAAAAATTAATTTTCAATAAAAATTAATTTTCAAGCCAAAGAAATGAATTTTAAACGAGCAAGATTAATTTTTAACAAAATACATTTATTTTGAACAAAATAGTTGAATTTTCAACTGAAGAAGCTAAATGTTAAATCAAACATGGAATAGTTAAAATTGCAGTTTAATTTTTTTTTAATGTTAACCAAGTTAAAAAAGTTTATAAAAATGGAGATCGCGATAAATAAAAAATGTGACTGTAACAAAAGAACGCAATTGTTTAATATTTTTAACAATATTGTAAAAATAAGAAGGCAGAATTGTGAAACTTGTCAATAGGCTGTCACATAGCCCTGGCCCCTGATATCGCCATCTCCATAAAAAAAAACGTATTGAGAAGTTTCCACATCGAACTGATAAAATCAAGAATTATTTACACATTACATTTGTTTCACCTTATTTACCTTACTTAGTGTATCTCCCTGCCATTACTTCTAAATTCGATGAGCGCCTTGAGAGTGGCATCAAATGCGCGTGCGCGAGACAATATTCAAATAATCCGCCAATGCGTGTCAGAGATATTTCCCGCCAAGCCTCCGGGGCGTGGGTTAGTTGAGCGGGCGCTTAGTGAGAGCCCTGCTCCCGAGCAACGGGAGCTTTGTGAGAGCCTACTGTATGTGTTAAGAATACTTTTTTTTACACTTGATACAGGCATGATATATAGTATGAGTTTAGACACATATTTAATGTTGGCCACCTTTTCTGGCATCATGATAATTTCATCATTCTTTCATCTTACGTCAATTGAATAAACGTTCCACGTGATAAATATTTTGTATAAAAAGAAATCCTACAGACTGAGCTAAAATAGTTGTGGTTTATCGTTGCTAGGAAGTAGATATTGAACGAATTCTTCGATCATGAAGTGTGCGATCTTCTTATGGGCTTTATGTGCCTTGCAAGTAAGTCACTCAAAAATTTTGGAACTTAAGAACATAATATAATAGATGGCGGTCCTGCGGACTGATTTTTCCAGCCTTGGGATAGGGTGCTAATGATTTTTGCAGTTGAGTCCGCAGGGCCGCCACCTATTAGATGTTGTTTTGAAGTTCAAGGTTAACCCTTTAAAACTACCTTGGGAAGGAAAAAATTAAAATTTTACCGAATTGATTTGTAGACCTAATAAACATTTCAAAAGTATCAAAAATAATAAAAATGCCTGCAGTTCCTGTCTTAGACTTTTAACAATACTAGTGGCATTGAAAAAATATTTTCTAGTAAGGATTTGAGAGGCTTTTTCACGCTCTTTCCACTGATCATAAGCATTTTCTTTAATAAATATTTTTTCTTCAAAAATTAGTCATGGTAGGCGCCGCGTGCATACAAGAAAGAGTTTCGTAACCTATTAAGGCGTTAATAATGTCATTCATATCTCCTCCTACCATACCATACCAATAGTTCCCTGATAACCTTCCTCTTACTGCCTCTACTTCTGCTCCTCTCACTTACTTCCCACCACCTTGCTTTCCTACTTTACCACTGCTTACCATCCCCTACAACGCCTCGACATACTTCCCATAATCCCCTCTCATCATTTCCCATCCTAACCTTTCTCTTACTCCATCTACTTCTGCTCCACTCGCTTCCACACACTTCACCTACTTCTCATCCTCTTACTTACTTCCCACCACCTTGCTTCACTACGTCACCACTCCTTACCTTCTCCTACAACATCTTGAAATACTTCTCATAGTCCACTCCCATCATTTCCCTCCTAGCCTTTCTTTTACTTCTTCTACTTCTGCTCCACTCGCTTCCACACACTTCACCCACTTCCCCTCCTCTTACGAACCATACTTCCCACCACCTTGCTTCCCTACTTCCCCACTCCACACGTCACTACTTTTCCTCACTACCCTACTTTCCCAACAATCCCTTCCCCTACATCACCTCGAAATACTTCCCATAGTCCCCTCCCATCATAACCTTCCTTTTAATTCCTCTACTTCTGCTCCATTCGCTTCGACACACTTCACCTACTTCCCCTCCTCTTACTCAACATACTTTCCACCGCTTCCCTACTCCACCACTCCACACGTCACTACTTTCCATCACGGCCCTGCTTTTTCACTCATCCTTTTCCCTTACAACCCCTCAAAATACATCCCATACTCCCCTCCTATTACTTCCCCAACACCCTCCCTTCAGTTACCATCCACGCACTTCCCAACTTTTTTCCTCACTTCCCCTCACCACCCTTTTGGAAAGAACTACGAAGGATGGACGGACGGGCACGCGATCAAAACTATAAGGTTTTCTACCCGGGGGTATGAAACCCGAAAAATGAAAGACAAAAACAAATTTGATTTGATTTGAAAAAAAGAATTTTTTTTTCGTTAGGAGCTTGAAGGTTGAATGTGGGATTTTTGTTTTTTATTAATAAAAATAAGCGATGAGTGGTTTTTGAGAATATAATATGTACATTGCGCAATTTTCATTGGATTCAGTTGAAAATTGAACTCATATTGAAAAGTCCCCTTTTTTGGTTAAATTCAACTGTTTTTGATTCTTTGGCTGGAAATCAATTTTTTTATTGAAAATTCAACTATTCCTCTTGAAACTTTAACTATTTTGTTGACTTTTTTGTTGTTGTTCAATATTTTTTCTAACTTTTGGTTTAAAATTCAACTATTCCAATTAAAAATTAATCATTTTAATTGAAAATTCACCACTTTGTTCGAAAATGTAAGTCTTGCTTTCAAAAATACTTTTTTTTTTTAATTTATCATTTTTAGTTAAAAATCCATGTATTTTTATGGAAATTAATCTTTTTCAGTAGAAGTTAATCTTCTTGGAAAATATATAATTTCCCTGAGATACTTGAGAAAATTCAAAATTTTATTGAAGCTTCCAGATATGCCAAAAAGTAGATTTTTTTATTTTTCAGGATTTTTAAAAATTTTAGGAAAAATTCGAGTCAGTCTGAAAGATATTTAGGACTTTTAGGAGTTTCGAAGATCTTTCAAAATTAAAAAAATTGCCCTTGAATCCTCCAGATATTTTCGAAATTTTTAGAAATATTTTGAAATTATAATAATATTTTGAAATAATTTGAAACTTTTTCATAATTTTGTTGAAAAAATAATTTTTCAAAATAAAAAGTAATTAAAAGTTTCCCCAGGAATCTCAAGAAATTTTTTTTATTTTTTTCAAACCTCTCAAACTTCTTAAAAAGCTTCGACCTTTTTTTCAAAATCTTCAAAAATTTACATTTTGTTAAAAATTTTTGGAAACCTTTTCAAACTTAAAATAATTTTTTAACCATTTTCAAAACGTTTAAACCTTCTAAATATATTTTAAAATTTTTCGAATTCTTCCAAAAATTTTCTTGAAATTCTGAAAAATTTAAAAACTTGCCTTCAAATCTTCCAAATTCTGTTTTGACAGTTCCGGAAATGTTGAAAATTGTTTTAAATATTACCTTAAAATTAATCTTTCAAAATAAAAAATCAGTTCAAATTATCCCATGAATTGTGAGAAATATTTTTTATTATCGCGAAACCTTTTAAATTTTTTTTTCAAATTTTATATAAAATTTTGTAATCTCCCCAATGGGAAGATTTTGCTCGAAAATCTTTCCCATTCTTTCTCGAAACTTTAGAAAATAATTAAAAATCATTTAAAATCTTTGTCAATTTTCTCTTAAAATTTATTTTCAAAATAAAAATCAGTTTAAATTTTCCAAAGGTATTTTAAGACATTTTTTTATTTTCTTGAAGCCTTTTGAACCTCTTAAAAAGCTTCGACATCTTTTTCGAAATTTTCCAAAATTTACATTTCGTTTTAAATTTTTTTTAATATTTTCAAATTATCTTATCATTTAAAATAATTTGAATTTTTCCAAAAATTTTCTTAAAATTCTGAAAAATTACAAAAATTGCCTTAAAGTCTTCCGAATCTGTTACGACGAATTTCAAAATCTTTTTAGTCTTTTAAAATATTTTGTCATCTTTTAAAATGTTTTTAAATATTCTCTTAAAATTATTTATTGAAAACAAAGAATCAGCTCAAATTTCCCCATGAATTTCAAGAAATTTTTTTCATTATTGTGAATCCTTTCAAAATCCTTAAGAATCTACCAAATTTGCTTCCAAATATTCAAAAATGTACATTTTTTTTAAACTTTTGAAATATTTTTAACTTTTAAATAATTTTGAATCTTTTCAAAATTTCGAAATGTCATAAACTTATTCGCATTTTTTATATATCTTTGTAATCTTGCTAAATAAAAGATTTTAATTGAAAATCTTTCCCATTCTCCTTCGAAATTTTAGACAACTATTTAAAATCTTTTGAAATCTCCGTCAATTTTCTCTTAAAAATGTTCAAAATAAAAAATCAGTTTACATTATTGAGAAAATTGATTTTTTTTTTACGATTTCAGATATGTCGAAAAAGTATAATTTTTTTATTTTTCAGCATTTTCCAAAATTTTAGGAAGAATTCGAGTCTGTTTAAAAGATATTTAGGACTTTCAGAAGTTTTGAAGGTAAATATCTTTTAAGCAGATTCGAACTATTCCTAAAATTTTGAAAAATATTCGAAAATTTAAAAAAAATACCTTAAATCTTTCAGAAATTTTCGACATTTGTAGAAATATTTTAAATTTTTTCTATACCTTTTTAAATTCTCTTTAAAAATTGATTTTTCAAAAAAAAAAGTCATCAAAAATTTTTTCAGAAATCTCTTTTTGAAATTTTCGAAAATTTACTTTTCGTTTCAAGTTTTTGGAAATATCTTCAAATTACAAATTATTTCTTTTTTTTAAATCATTTCCAAAACTTTGAAACGTTTTAAATATCTTTTAAAATTATTCAAATTTTTCTAAAAATTTTCTTAACATTCTGAAAAATTAAAAAAAAATGTCTTCAAAACTTCCAGATTCTGTTATGACCATTTTTGACATATTTTCAAATCTTTTAAAATGTTTTTAAATATTCTCATAACATTAATTTTTCATGATAAAAAATCAGTTCAAATTATCCCACGAATTTTCAGAAATATTTTTGATTATCGCAAAACCGTTCAAAAAGCCTAAGAAGTTTGAAAATTTTTATTTCCAAATATTCAAAAAGATATTGATTTTGAGAAAAATTGTTTGATTCATGAAAAAGACAAATTTTTAACGCAATAGCTTAATCCAAAGAAATAGTGACATTGTCAACCAAAGAGATGAATTTTCGACAATAATAATGAATTTTTAGTTTAAAAAAAGTGAATTCTTAAAAAGATTTTTCAGTCATAAAAAAAAATCACCCAAATTATTATTTTTGGGGATAAATAATTTAAAATACAAAATAAAAATCTCTACCAAATATTTATTTTTCAAGTTTATTTCTTCATTTGTTTTTAAAGTTAAATAAATATATAAATTTTCTAAGATTCATTAGAGAATTTAAAATTTTTTTGAAGCTTCCAGATATGTCGAAAAAGTATACTTTTTTTATTTTGCAGGATTTTGAAAAGTTTCAGGAAAAATTTGAGTCAGTTTAAAAGATATTTAGGACTTCCAGAAGTTTGTAAGATAAATATATTTTAAATTGAGTAGAAATATTCCTAAAATTTTGAAAAATTATTGAAAATTCAAAAAATTGCCCTCAAACCTTCCAGATATTTTCCAAATGTGTGGAAATATTTTGAAATCATAATAATATTTTGAACTATTTAGAAACTTTTCCAAATTTTCTTTTAAAATTAATTTTTCAAAATAAAAAGTAATTAAAAATTTCCCCAGGAATCTCAAGAAATTTGATTATTTCCTTGAAACCTCTCAAACTTCTTAAAAAGATTCGAATTTTTTTTTTGAAATCTTCAATTTACATTTTGTTAAAAAAATTTTGGAAATCATTCCAAACATAAAATAATTTTTTAACCATTTTCAAAACTTTTAAGCGTTTTAAATATCCTTTAAAATTCTTCGAATTCTTCCAAAATTTTTCTTGAAATTCTGAAAAATTAAAAAGTTTGCCCACGAATCTTCCAGATCCTATTTTGAATATTTCAGAAATTTTTTGAAATTAAAAAAAAATTTAATATTATATTAAAATAAATTTTTTCCAAATAGAAAGTAAGTTTAAATTATCCCATGAATTATGAGAAAAATATTTTTTATTATCGTGAAACCTTCTGAATTTTTTTTTTCAAATTTTTCATAAAATTTTGCAATCTTGCAGATGGAAAGATTTTGCTTGAAAATCTTTGTCATTTTTTTTCTCGGAATTTCAGAAAATATTTTTAAATCTTTTGAAATCCTTGTCAATTTTCTTTTGAAATTTATTTTCAAAATAAGAAGTCAGTTTAAATTTTCCCAGCAAATTTAAAAATGTTTTTTTATTTTCTTGAAGCCTTTCAAACTTCTTAAAAAACTTTCATATTTTTTTCAAAATCTTAAAAATTTACATTTTGTTTAGATTTTTTTGAAATATTTCCAAATTTCAAATTATTTTCTCATCTATTTCCTAAATTTTGGAATCTTCTGTATATCTTTTAAAATTATTCGAATTTTTCCAAAAATTTTCTTAACATTCTGAAAGATTAGAAAAATAGCCTTAAAATCTCCCACAATCTGTTTTGACAATTTTGGAAGTATTTTAAAGTTAACAATTTTTTTAAAACATTATGTTCAAATTAATTTTTCAAAATAAAAAATCAGTTTGAATTAGCCCATGAATTATGAAAAATATTTTTTATTATCGTGAAACGTTTTGAATTTTTATTTTCAAAATTTTCATAAAATTTTACAATCTTGCTGATGGAAAGACTTTGCTTGAAAATCTTTCCCATTATTTTTCGAAATTTCAGAAAATAATTTGAAATCTTTGGAAATCCTTGTCAATTTTGCCTCAAAATTTATTTTCAAAATAAAAAGTCAGTTTAAATTTTCCCAGGAATTTTACAAATGTTTTTTTATCTTCTTGAAGCCTTTCAAACTTCTTAAAAAGCTTTGAAATTTTTTCGAAATCTTAATAATTTACATTTTGTTTAAAATTTTTTGAAATGTTTTCAAATTTCAAATTTTTTTCTCAACTATTTCCTAAATTTTCAAACCTTCTGAATATCTTTTAAAATTATTCAAATTTTTCCAAAAATTTTCTTAAAATTCTGAAATATTAAAAGAATTGCCTTAAAATCTCCCACAATCTGTTTTGAGAATTTTGGAAATCTTTTGAAATCAAAATTTTCTTTTCTAACATTATCTTCAAATTAATGTTTCAAAATAAAAAATCAGGTAGAATTAGCCCATGAATTATGAAAAATATTCTTTATTATAGTGAAACCTTCTGAATTTTTTTTTCAAATTTTTCATAAAATTTTACAATCTTGCTGATGGAAATATTTTGCTCGAAAATCTTTACCATTCTTTTTCGAAATTTCAGTTTGAAAATTGTTTGAAAATCGTTCCCATTCTGTTTTGTAATTTTAGTTTAAAAGATATTTAGTACTAAAAAAAAAAAAATTTTGTTTAACTGTCTCGAATTATTCATAAAATTTTGAACAATCTTTTAATATTAAAAAAATGCCCTTGAATATTCCAGATTTTTTTCGAAATTTGTGAAAATCTTTTAAAATTTGTTTAAATATTCTTCAAACATTAATTTTTCAAAATTACAAATTTTCACAGAAATCTTGAAAAATTTTTTTTTTTAATTTCTTGAAACCTTTCGAACTTCTTAAAAAGCTTTAAATATTTTTTTAAATCTTCCAAAATTGACATTTTGTTTAAAATTTTTGGAAATCTTTTCAAATTTAAAATTATTTTTGAACCATTTTCAAAACTTTTAAACCTTCTAAATATCTTTTTAAATTATTAGAATTTTTGCAAAAATTATCTCAAAATTCTGAAAAATTAAAAATATTGCCTTAAAATTTTTCAGATTCTATTTTAATAATTTTGAAAATCTTTCAGAATGTTTTAAACTCTTTTGAAATGTTCTCTTAAAATTAATTTCTTGAAATAAAAAATCATTTGAAATTACAATCCCATGAATTTTAGGAAGTGTTTTTTTACTATCGTAAAACTTTTCAAAATGTTTAAAAGCTTCAAAATTCTTGTTTCAAAATTCTTGAAAATCTGTTGAGTTTTAAATTGATTGAGAACCTTCTGAAAACTTCTAAATAGCTCATAAACTGACCACGTATATTTAATAAAACTTTGTAATCTTGCCAATCGAAAAATTTGGCTTTAAAATCATCCATATTCGTTTTTGGTATTTTAAGAAATAATTAAAAATACTTTGAAATCGTTGTCAATTTTCTCTCAAAATTTATTTTTCAAAATAAAAAATCAGTTTACATTTTAACAGGAATTTTAAGAAATTTTTCTACAATAGCGAAGCCTTTCAAAATCTTCAAAAAGCTTCCAAATTTTCATTTCCAAATATTAAAAAATGTTCGTTTTTCCTCATTTCTTTGAAATGTTTTCCAGTTTTAAATTAATTTTAAATCTTTTTAAAACTTTTAGATCGTTTTAAAACTTCTAAATGCCTCTTAAACTTGATCCAATTTTATGTAAAACTTTGTAATCTTACTAATTAAAAAATTTGGCTTTAAAATCATCCATATTGTTTTTTAAAAATTTTAAGAAATAATTTAAAATGTTTTGAAATCTTCGTCAACTTTCACTTAAAATTTATTTAAAAAAATAAAAAGACGCTTCTATAAGACATTTTATAAGACATTTTTTTTATTCTCTTGAAGCATATTAAAATTCTTCAAAAGCTTCTTTTTTATAAATCTTCAGAAATTTGCACGTTACGTTTTTTATATCAAAGTGCTGGGCACCTTTGTTCCATTGATTATTATTATTATTATTGAATATATTATTCAAATAACCTTAAATTTCTCATAAGCCTGAAGTTTGCAGACTTTTTATTTCAAACGGGAAAAAGGAACCACAGCTCCAACCAATCATAAATACGAGTTTCCGGACAACAATAGTTTCAAATTGTTTTGAGTAATTTCGAGATGGTTCGAGAAATAATCGAAAATGGCGCCATGCACTTTTTAATAATTGGATAATATTTCCTTGGTTACAGACAGTCTTTGCAAATGAGTTTCCCAAGGATTGGCATCTTCCATTTGTTTCAACGCACGTAGAAACTAATAAAAAATTTACTGCTGTCTTACGTCCATTAGACAAAAATCTTTGGGTCAGTTGGATGGAATAATTTTTAATCCCTAAATATTTGTCTCATTAAAATTTTTTTTAAATATCTCTAATGATTTCATTCTTCTTTTCCACTAGGATGCAGCTAACGCTGTGAATCAAAAAGGAATATCGATTGATGATATAGTAGAGTATTGTGAGGTGGAGGCTGACGCCGAAAATGGATTCATGCAAAGTCTATCTGTCGCAGCGTCTGATTGCGACGAGTGTTATGATAAAGCCAAAAAATCCAAGGACATTAAGGTACATATGGGCTCTTTTCTAATTTAGTTTTACAGCTTCTATTCCATTAGCAGTAGGACTGAATTTCTATAGCCAATACGGAGCAATAGAGGGAGTTTTTTACGAGCAGGATGGGTGGTGGGGAATGTCAGGAATCAAATCCATGCTTAAACAGTCGCCTCTAATCATTTGCGGGGTAAATACCGCGCGAGAAGTAAACCCTTTTTGTAGGCTTCCGTCACGCTATCAAGGTTCTATACGTAAAAGAGCTGATTTCCTACAGCCCAGACGAAGCAATAGAAGGATGTACGGATAGAATGGTTGATGGAGAATGTCAGGAACCAAACGTATGCTCAAGCAGTCGCCAGCGAGCATTTGCGGAGTAAATATCGCGCGAGGAGTAAACCCTTTTTGTAGGCTTCCGCCATGCTTCCAAAGTTCCATAAGTAGTAGGACTGATTTTTTGTAGCCCAGACGAAGCACTAGAGGGATTTTTGGAAATGATGGGTGGTGGGGGATGTCAGGAATCAAATGCATGCTTAAACAGTCAACTCTAATCATTTGCGAGGTAAATATCGCGCGAAAAGTAACCCCTTTTTGTAGGCTTCTGTCACGCTATCAAGGTTCTATAAGTAATATGACTGATTTCCTATAGCCCAGAGGGAGCAATAGGAGGATGTACGGATAGAATGGTTGATGGAGAATGTCAGGAACCGAACGCATGCTCAAGCAGTTGCCTTCGGGAATTTGCGGAGTAAATATCCCGCGAGAAGTAAACCCTTTCTGTAGGCTTCCGCCACGCTCCCAAAGTTCCATAAGTATTAGGAATGATTTTTTGTAGCCCAGACGGAGTAATAAAGGGATTTACGGACATGATGGGTGGTGGGAGATGTCAGAAATAAAATGCATGCCTAAACAGTCCACTCCAATCATTTGCGACGAAAATATCGCACAAGAAGTAAGCCCTTTTTGTAGGCTTCCGTCACGCTATCAAGGTTCTATAAGTAATAGGACTGATTTCCAATAGCCCAGACGGAGCAATAGAAGGATGTATCGATAGGGTGGTTGGTGAAGAATGTCAGAAGCCAAACGTATGCTCAAGCAGTCACGCCCGAGAATTTGCGGAGTAAATATCGCGCAAGAAGTATACCCTTTTTTCAGGCTTCCGCCACACTCCCAAAGTTCCATAAGTGGTAGGACTGATTTTCTATAGCCCAGACGGAGTAATAAGGGGATTTACGGACATGATGGGTGCTGTGAGATGTCAGGAATAAAATGCATGCCTAAACAGTCCACTCTAATCATTTGCGGGGTAAATATCGCGCGAGAAGTAAACCCTTTTTGTGGGCTTCCGTCACGCTATCAAGGTTCTATAAGTAAAAGGGCTGATTTTCTATAGCCCAGACGAAGCAATAGAAGGATATATGGATAGGATGGTTGGTGGAGAATGTCAAGAACCAAACGCATGCTCAGGCAGTCGCCTCCGAGAATTTGCGAAGTAAATATCGCGCGAAAAGTGAACCCTTTTTGTAGGCTTCCTCCACGCTCCCAAAGTTCGATAAGAAATAGGACTGATTTTCTATAGCCCAGATAGAGCAATAAAGGGATTTACGGACATGATGGGTGGTGGGGGATGTCAGGAACCAAATGCATGCTCAAACAGTCGCCAGCGAGAATTTGCGGAGTAAATATTGCGCGAGATATTTCCCTATTTTTTAAATTTTGTCTCTATGGTATCAAAGCTTCCAAGAGCCGGATTTTGAAAAAATACCATATCAGGAAAATAATGTAAGAAGTAACTGTAAAAAATATTGAACACTGACACACAGTCATTATTAGTCACTTCTCTGTCAAATCACTTTTTAATAATAATAAATTGAAATAATAAATTAATAAATAACGCATTTGTTAATCGTTATTCAATTCAGGTATGTACCTATTTCTGAAATGTCTTGAATTCTCTTGAAATATTTCAGGGTGTTTTTGAAGATTCTAAAAACTTTTTGATAGATTTCAATAATTTTGAGGAATTTTTAAGATTTTGGGGTATTTTTTTTAAACTTCCAAGCCATTTTCAGGAGCTTTTAATTTAAAATATTTAAAGGAATTTTAGACGATTCCAAAGAATTGTTTGTTAATTTCATTAATTTTAATACATTTTCCAGCAATTCAGAAAATATCATCATAAAATTTCACTTGATTTTATAATATTTTAGTGGATTTTAGAGAATTTATTCAACGTATGGTATGGCCAACGGCCATACCACGCTGAAAAACCTAGTTCTCGTCAGATCACTGAAGTTAAGCAGCGTTGGACGCGGTTAGTACTTGGAAGGGTGACCATTCAAGAATACTGACATGAGTGCTGTTGGCACATCGTGGGTGTGGTGAGCCCACACTTGTAGTTATTTATAACTACAAGGAAAACCTAGAAACACTACCCGAATCGGGTAGTGTCACGCCTACCCTGAAAGGGATATGGTTTTATGGTATATATATATATATATATATATATATATATATATTCACAAAAAGTAAGGTATTTCGTATGTTTTGAAATTTTTGAGAGATTTGGAATTGTCTTGAACTTTATGAAATCACTTTAATTCTTTTTTTATTTACTTCCATTCTTATGAATTTACTTAATTCTACTCAATTTAATAGATTTTTTTATGTTCTAAAAGTTTTTATTCAACTGATCCTGAAAATCAATTGATAAAATGATCAAAGAATTTGAAATATCTTTAAGTATTTTTTCGAATTCCTTGGCATTTCCAAGATCTTTAAGAAATTTTGAAAGATTTTAAATATTTTATGTCATTTCAAAAGTTTGCAAGAAATTGTTGAATTCATTTAAGTAATTTAATGCGATTTCAAAGAATTTTTAATATTTCAGGGTATTATACAGAATTTCCAGGTGAATTCAAAGGCTTCAAAAAGTTTCAAAGGATTTCAAAAGATATCGAAGAATTTGAAATATTTTAGAAAATTTTAGGATTTCAAAGACATTGAAATATTTTAGGGTATTTCAGAAGATTCTAAGACATTTTCAAGAGATTTAAACAATTTCAAGGTATTTCCAAGAGTTTTAATCATTTACGGGATTTTAATAAATTTGCATGCGATTTCATCGAGGATTTCATGTAATTTTACGGGATTTTATAATATTTAAATGGATTTCCAAGAATTTATTAACAAAAAATGCGAGATTTCCTAGGGTTTCAATGATTTCAAGAGATTTTTAATTTTTTTTGCAATTTATTTGGAATTTGCCCCGAATTCTTATCAATGTATCCTGAATTCTTTCAAATCCTTTTGAGTTCTTCTAAATTCACTCAAGTTCACTCAATTCAATAGGTTTTTAAAAAGTTTTTCTTGAATTCACCTTGAAGTCTGTAAAACTCACCTTAAATTCTTAGGCATTTCATCGAATTCTTTCGAATTCTCTTTAATTTTTCTAAACTAATTTCAAACTTATTGAATTCAATTAATTTTTTTTATATTTTTGAATCGTTTCTAATTTACTTGATTCCTTTTTAAATGCAGCTACATTTTTTAATCAATTTTATTTAATTCTTCTCATTTCCCTTAAATTCCTCTTAATTTATCCAAATTTAAATGAAATAAATGGATTTTTTCGAATAAAAAATTTTTTTTCAATTCATTTAAATTCTTTTTAATTGTTGCGTAGTCATTAGTCACTTATTTGGTTAGAAATTAGTAGGGTTTCAAGGATTTGAAGAGATTTGAAATTATTTTTTGGAATTCACCTTGAATTCTTAATAATTTACCGTGAATTCTTTTAAATTCTTTGGCATTCTGTTAAATTTCTATAATTCACTTAAATTTTTCTAAATTTACTCATGTCAGATTCACTCAATTCAATGGATTTTTTTTAATTTTCCAAAATTTGTATCTACTGGATCCTGAAGTCAGACGATTAGATTATATTTTCAAGATTTTCGCTATTCGTGAAAAGCGACTGAAAAATCTTTTTTGGTTCAAAATATAACTATTATTTTACTTTATTTTGTTGTAAATCAATTTTTTCAACTGAAATTTTAATTACTCCATCTTTGAATGGACATTTATCTTCTTCAGTTGAAAATTCAACTATTAAGTTTAGAATTCGTTTAAATATTTACAATTTGGTTGAAAATTCATGTATTTTGTTTAAAATTATTATTTTCTCGTGAAAAATTAATCTTTTTGTTTAAAAATTCCTTTCTTAAGCTGAAAGTTTAACTATAATTTAAAAATTGATTCAAAAATTCAAAATTGGCTTGAAAATTCATGTATTTTGTTTAAAATTAATCTTTTTTGGCAGAAAATTAATCTTTTTGCTTGAAAATTTACTTTTTTTGTTGAAAATTAGTTTTTTTATTGAATTTTTTCTTTAACTGAAAATGTAACTATTACATTTTCTATCGAAAATATGTCTTTTTGTGGTAGGAAATTCATATTTTGGGTTGAAAGTTCAACTACTTGGTTCAAAATTAATTCTTTTGGTTGAAGGTTTGGTTGACTATATTGTTTGAAATTCGTTTTTTTTTAAATGAAAATCAATTGTTTCAAATTAAAATGTAGCTATTCCATTTTTGATAGAAAATTGATATTTTGTAGTTAAAAATTTGATTATTTTATTGAAAAATCGTCTTTTTTGGGTTGAAGATTTAATTATTCTGGTGGAAAATGCACATTTTTGGATGGTAAATTCAACTTTTTGTTAAAAATTCCTCTTTTTGATTTGAAAATTATTCTGTTTGGCTTGAGGATTCAAATAATTTGTCGACAATTGGTATTTTTCTTTTAATTCATCTGTTTTTGATCGAAAATTAAAATATTTTTTCGTAGAATCTTAAACTATTACACTAAAAGTTGAAAATTAATTTTCTTGGCTGAAAATTTAACTATAAATTGAAAATTCATTCAAAATTTAGTTTGAAATTTATGTACTTTGTTAGACTTTCAATTTTTTTAGTTGATACTTCATCTATTTTATTGAAAATTTGTTTTTTTTTGTGGTAGGAAATTCATCTTTTGGGTTGAAAGTTTCACTACTTGGTTCGCAATTAATTTTGTTGGTTGAAGTTTCATAATTTTAGTTAAAAATTCTTCTTTTTTTGCGTTCGAAAATTTAATCATTTTGTTGAAAATTCGTTTTTTTGTTGTTGAAAATCATCTTTTTCAAATAAAAATGTAGCTATTCCATTTTTGGGATGTATTTAAACCAAAAAGACGAATTTTCAACAAAAAATTTAAACTTTCAACCATGGAAGATTTTTCAGTCAAGACAGAAAAAAATGTAAACCCCATTTTAAAGTTTTCAAACCCAAAATGGGTATTATCTGGAAAATAGTTGAATTTTCAACCCCAAAATATGCCTTTTCGAACTAAAAATTAATCTTCAAACAAAAAGTAATAGTTTTTATGGAAATAAAACAACTTTCAATGCAAAAGATTAATTTTTAACAAAAAAAGTTACAATTTTTAAACCAGATAGTTGAATGTTAAACTGAAAAAGATCAATTTTTAATCAAAAAAGGAATAGTTAAATGGACGATTGAAAAAATTTATTATCAACAAAAAACCAACAATTTTTCAATAAAATTGTTAAATTTTCAATCAAACGTTTTATCGAATTACAGAAAACCAACTATAGAGTATTAAAACACATTAAATGGCTATTTAACATTTTTTGTTATTTTTATGTTCATCTATTAATGAAATATGCTTCTAAAAAATAATAAGAATAATGATTTAATATCATATATATAAAAAGTCTTTTAATTTAAGTTCATGTTTTCACAGGTTTCGACGGTAAACATATATTTATTTTTTAAGTTGCCCTATCATAATTATAATGATAATAATATTGATTAATAATGAAGGAAAATGTAATTAAATAAATAATAATTTGATTAAAAAATCTTTGTATTAGTTCAATAACTAAATAATGAATTTATAATTATTGTTGATAATAATTATGAGCATAATTATATCCACTCATATTTGTTTTAGTCAAAATTATTTACTCCATATTCAATACTTCATGCATTATTATTATTCACTATTACGTATTTTGATATAGCAGTGAAATTTCTCGTCATTCAATATAATTCGTAAGCAATGCCAACGGCCATACCACGCTGAAAAACCCAGTTCTCGTCAGATCACTGAAGTTAAGCAGCGTTGGACGCGGTTAGTACTTGGATGGGTGACCATTCAAGAATACTAACGTGAGTGCTGTTGGCACATCGTGGGTGTGGTGAGCCCACACTTGTAGTTATTTATAACTACAAGAAAAACCTAGAAACACTACCCGAATCGGGTAGTGTCACGCCTACCCTGAAAGGGAAATGGTTTAATGGTATATATATATATATATATATATATATATATACCATTAAAC
>CAKNYM010050341.1:113329-125048 GCA_932195095.1 Andricus curvator
TTGTGAAATGCTCCTTATACGGTTGATTTATATTACAAATGTTAACATAAATATAAAAAAGATTTTTTTTTCTATTTACAGGCTGGGGATAAGTGCTGTGATAAAGTTGTTGCTGAAGTTGGAAAAGAGGCAAAATTACGTCATGATAGCGATATGAAATGCATTGAAAAATGCGCTAAACTTGGAGCCGACTGCAAGAAGATGCTTGAAAAACTCAGAGATGAATACAAATTGTCAATGAAACTATTTAAATAATTCTTGTAACTTTAACGTGCAGGAGCTTTAAATGTGACTCTTGCGGGTACACGTATACAAATTTAAACAAATAAAAAAAAACTTTAAGTTTTTTAAAGTTCTTTAATTGTTTTTGCTTCCTCATAGAGGAAGCTTTGTAATCACAGAAAAAACAGAAGATAAACTTTACATCGATTTCCGTTGAAAGATTCGCTGCAACAAAAATTAACATGCTTCAAATTTTTATTATTTAACAAGTTAATTTTCGAACAGAAAAATCAGAAAAAAATTTTTCTTCTTCATTTTTCGAAAATTCAGAAAAATAATTTTTTGAACTCAGAAGTTTTGCTACGTATGAGGGCACCCTGAATCGTAAAATTTTATTTCAAAAAGTTATTAAATAAATATTCATCAAAAATATTGAACGTAAATTGAAAATCTTAATTTTTTACTGTAGATAACATTTTATATTAAGATAATATTGATGGAAATTTAAGTATATTCTATCAGGTATTTTAGGTTGGGAAATCAAAGATGTCTGCAAGCTGAGGGATAAACAATAATACCAATTGCATTGGGACAAAACTGAATTTTTTTCAAAACTCAGAAAAAAAATGGGTTTTCACCATAAGTGTATTTGGAAATTATTCTTTATTTTCTAAAAACTATTTAATTAAATTATAAAATCCATAAAAAATGTGTAATGATTTTATTATTTAAATAAATAGTTTTCTCGAAATGAAAAATAATATCCAAATACACTTATGGTGAAAAATCGGGCAGACTGTAAAATTCCTGAATTAGAAAATCCCCGAATAATTAAATTCACGGATAGGAAAATTCCATAATAATAAAATCCCCGGACAGTTTATAATACTACCGAAATGAAAAATTCCCGAAAGTTTATGATATTACCGAATTGGAAAATTCCCGACATAAATATCCAAACTAGAAACTTCCCCAATTATAAAATTCCCGAATTTAGACAAATGAAAAAATTTTTTCATGAATATTATTTATTTATTAAAAATACAATGATGAAATATTTTTATCAAAAAAAAAAAAAAATGGTAATGTTTAAAGTTTATAAAATTACCGCTTGAATCTTAAATAATAATTATTCAAAAAATATATTTTTGGATGAAAATTTTTGGACGACTGAAAAATCCTAAAAAATAAAATTCATGACTCTGTCAAATACCCGTATAATAAAATTTTCGAGCATGTAATAATCTTCGCGAATTGGAAAATTCCCGAATAAAAGATTCCCGAATTATAAGATATCCGAACTGCAAAATTCCTCAATTATAAAACTCCCGAAACAATAAAAAAAATTGTTTTTCAATCAATATTATTTATTTAGTAAAAATACAATCATCAAATATTTTTATTAAAAAAATATTTTTTTTCCTGATCAAAGTTTCTAAAATTATTGTTTGAATTCAAAATAACAATTATTGAAAAAATAAATTTTTGAATGAAAATTTTTGGACAACAGAAAAATCCTAAAATAAAATTCCCGAATAATATAATTCCCAAATAATGAAATTCCCGAATAAAAAATTCATGAACAGTTTATGATATTACCGAAATGAAAAATTCCCGAAAGTTTATAATATTACCGAATTTTAAAATTTCCGATAGAAAATTGCCGAATTATAAAATATCCGAAGTAGAAAATTCTCGAATTATAAAACTGCCAAAACAATAAAAAAATTGTTTTTCAATCAATATTATTTATTATTTGAAAATAAAATAATAAAATATTTTTATAAAAAAAAAACATATTTTTCTTGTTCAAAGTTTCTAAAATTATTGTTTGAATTTAAAATAACAATACTTGAAGACAATTTTCATCCAGAAATATATATTTTTTTCAATTATTGTTATTTCAAAGTTAAAAAATAATTTTAGAAACTTTAAACATTAAAAATAATTTTTTTCTTGATAAAAATATTTGATTATTATATTTGTTTAAATTCGGGAATTTTCTAGTTCGGATATTTTATAACTTGGCAATTGAAAGAGTTGGGAATTTTATTTTCCGGTACTTTTCAGTCCTCCAAATTTTTATTTCAAATATTATTATTTTAAATTCTAACAATAATTTTAGAAACTTTGAACATTAAATATTTTCTTTAATAGAAATATTTGATTATTGTATTCCTAATAAATAAATAAATAATATTCATTTGAATAAAAATTAATTATTTAAATTCGGGAATTTTCTAATTCAGATATTTTATAATTCAGCAACTTTCTGTCGGGAATTTTCAAATTCGGTAATATTATTAACTGCCGGGAATTTTCAAATTCGCTGATATTATTAACTGTTCGGGAATTTTATTAATCGCGAATTTTCCAGCTCGGAAATTTTAGTGTCGAGAATTTTCAGTCGGTCCGAAAAAACATTTTTGTCCAAGCTGTAAAAGAAAACTTTGGCTGTAAAAACTTTCGCCAGGGTGTCTTACTGCAGATTCAAAATCGAGTAGTCAATTTCTGTTAGCCTAAGAGCAGCAAATTTCTGTTAGGCTATAAGGACGGCAAATACCTAGATCCGCCACTGAATGTTCCAACTTCAAAATTAATTTGATTCCTATTTTTCGTTTTGTTCCTAACCTACAACACCGACTGTAGCAGAAAGTATCACGATAAAATCTTTCAAGACCGGTTACCATCTTATGAACTACATAAGCCATGGAGTAACCTTTAAAGATGGTCACGATGGTTGTTGTTGTGTCCAGTTCTTTATTTACATTCACGAAAAATACGTTTCGATTCGTCCGCGAAAAGTCTAATTATTGTTAAAATAACAATTAGGTAAGTAAAAAGTTGTTTTAAATCTGGTGTCCTGATTTATAGCTTTTCACTCATACTTTGCCGTTCTTCCATTGCTGCAAAGGACGTAGCAGACGACAGCTTTTAGTCTATCGTAAGATAAACTTTCGCCAAATAGCATGTAATCTTTAGCAGTCGAAAATTTTACATGCAACAAAATTTAACTTCAGTTTTTTCTGTGATGGTAACATTTTCAAAAAATTTCAAATTCATTTAATTAAACCTTCCTCAATTTAAAAATGTCTAATACAATGTTCTAAGCAATTGTCTGAATGTGTGTATGTGTGTGTGTGCGCGCGCGGATGTGTGTGCAGATGTCACGCTTTTTTGTCAATGCGAGAAATAGAAAACGGTTGCAGAAAAATTGATGAAATTTGGAGGGCATAATTCAAAGTTGAAGCAAGAAGATAAAAGATTCCTTGGTTCGAGACGAATCGATTGACCTATAATATCAATACATTTTATTAACGACTAGGGAAGTCATGGTAATTTATATATTTTAAAAATCGTTTTTTTTATAGTAAAACTTTTTTCGTTAACATAATTCAAAGTTGATGCAAAAACCGAAAAGATGTGTTGATTCGAGTCAAATCGATTGACCTATAATATTATTACTTTTTATTGAAGAGTAAGAAAGCTATGGTAATGCATAATATTTGAAAATACGGTTTTTTATAGTAAAACTTTTTTCTCCAATATAATTCAAAGTTGATGCAAGAATATAAGAGATTCCTTGGTTCGAAACGAATCGATTGACCTAAATATTATTACATTTTATTAAAGATTAGGGAAGTTATGGTAATTTATATATTTTGAAAAACGATTTTTTTATAGTAAAACTTTTTTCATTATCATACTTCAAAGTTGATGCAAAAACAGAAAAGATGTGTTGATTCGAGTCGAATCGATTAACCTATAATATTAAAACATTTTATTGAAGAGTAGGGAAGCTATGGTAATGCATAATATTTGAAAATACGACTTTTTATAGTGAAACTTTTTTCTTCAACATAATTCAAAGTTGGCGCAGGAATATAAAAGATTCCTTGCTTCGAGACGAATCGATTGACCTACAACATTAAAACATTTTATTCAAGAGTAGGAAAGTTATGGTAATTTATATATTTTGAAAAACGATTTTTTTATAGTAAAACTTTTTTCATTATCATACTTCAAAGTTGATGCAAAAACAGAAAAGATGTGTTGATTTGAGTCAAATCGATTGACCTATAATATTAATACATTTTATTCAAGAGTAAGGAATCTATGGTAATGCATAATATTTGAAAATGCGGTTTTTTATAGTAAAACTTCTTTCTTCAATATAATTCAAAGTTGATGCAAGAATATAAGAGATTCCTTGGTTCGAAGCGAATCGATTGATCTACAATATTAATACACTTTATTGAAGATTGAGGAAGTTATGCTCATTTATAATTTTGAGTCATCTCTTTCAAACAGAGAAACTTTTTTCATTGACATAATTCAAAGTTGACGCATGAATAGAAAATACTTTTTGATCCTAAGTTTTCAAATAGAGTAATTCTGACAATTTTTGTAAAGAAATCATAAAGCTGGGAAAGGGAAAGGGTGCGACAGAACTTTTCCCATCCTTTTTCCAGCTTGAAAATCATCATTTCGAATACAAAATTTGATTTGTCTTTGTGTTAAACAATTTTTTTGTATTATTTTGTAGTTTTGCATTTTTTGTACATTTCTATTTCTAATTTGATAGAAATAAAGACTTTGGTTTGTCTATTATTGAAAAGAAATAACTAATGCTTCCTCTATGAGGAAGCAAATACATTTGCTAACGGGAAGCAAAGTGCTCGTGAAATGAGCACCATATAATTATAAATACAAACAAAGTGGAAACACTCGAGATCAAATTCACAGCTAGTTTAAACCTGTTTTTTACGTCGAAAAAAATATCAACTTAATTAATATTAGAGCTGATATGAATAGACACGCTTCCTCAGAATCAAGTTTCACTTGAATGAGCAGGCTAAAGTTTGTACCTCAGAAATTATGTTTTGGGGATGCCTCCTGAGTATTTTTACAGAATATGAAAAAAATCGTTGGACCCCCTTTTGAAATAACTCAATATTTCTTGTTTTTTGATAAATTTATGTGATTTTTTTCGAAAGGAACAAGTAATAAGTAACGTTTTATGTACTAAAAACCTTCAATTTTGCGCCCAAAATAAGTTTCTGTGTGATTAATATTGATTGACTTTCCGATTTGAAAAATATGTGGAAGACATCAGTTTTTTCAAGATTCCACAATTCTGGTCCATTTGTCGTAAAAATTCTAAAAACCGAAAAGAAAGTCCAAAAATTTCCAAAGAATTTAAAAAACATCCCACATGAATTTTGTGTAAAAATAAATTAAAGAAGATTAAATTATCTTTGAAACTCAAAAAAATAATTTATTCTAGCTTTCATAGAACAAAAGTTACAGTCTGCTTGATAACACATCTGCAGGCTGCTTTTTGCGCAACTTTATTATGGATCGCATTTTTGATCAAAATTTATTTTGTATATATTGCATCAGCACTTTTGACTATTTTCTTTCACTCTTATACTTGGGAAAGCAAATCGTCAGAAATGAAGGTTTAAAACCATCAATTAGAGAAAACTTATAAATTATTTATCGTTGCTATATATATAATAATAATTTATTAATACTGGCATGAACAAGGCGAGAGAGAGAGAGAGATAATAGAATTTCACAATGTGAACTATTTCCAACATTTTTAAAAGAGATTCACACATGAAGACAGTTACCATAATTCGGTTTTTCAATTTGTAAAAAGAATTCGACAAAAAGCAGCCTGCTATAAGAGACTATAACCCCTGTTCTATAGAATCTAGAATCAATTATTTTCTTTAATTTCAAAGATAATTTAATCTTCTTCAATTTATTATCACACAACTTTAATGTGGGATGTACAAGGGATGAGATATTGTGCAAAAAGAAAAAGATTTAAAGTTTTTTCACTGAAAAATCAGTTCAAGAGGTCATAACTTCTGCACTATTCATGCTAGAACATTCCATTTTTTTTAATTCTTTGGATTTTGGACTTTCTTTTTGGTTTATACAATTTTTACGACAATTGGACCAGAATTGTGAAATCTAGAAAGAACTGATATCTTCCACATATTTTTCAAAATCTAAAAGGAGTCGGAAAGTCAGTTACTTATTACTTGTTCTTTTTTTAAAAAATCACATAAATTGATGAAAAAACAACAAATATCGAGTTATTTTAAAAGGGGGCCTAACGATTTTTTTTCATATTCTGTAAAAATACTCAGTAGGCCTCCCCAACAAATAATTTCTGAGGTACAAACTTTAGCCTGCTCATTTAAGTGAAACTTGGTTCTAAGGATGCGTGTAGGGTATATATTTAAAAAAAAATATTTTCTAGACACGATATGATTTGAATTTCGTAGAATACGAAGTACCATCTGGATTTTCTTGAAATCTTTAACCAAACTTTGAAATCCTTTTAAAATTAATATAAATCTTCGAAATCTATGGGAATCTTTTTCAAGCTTTTGCGTCTCTTTAACTTTTACTTCCTCATAGAGGAAGCTTTCTAATGGCAAGATTTTTCAACATTTTTAAATTCGTGTAATTAAATCTTTCTCAATTTAAAAATGTCTAATACAATGTTCTAAGCAATTTTCCGGATGTGTGTGTGGATGTGTGTGCGTGGGGATGTCACACTTTTTTGTGAACACGATAACTTGAAAACGGTTGCAGATAAGTTGATGAAATTTGGAGGGCTTATTTCCACCACTAATATCTTGAAACTGACCCTAGGGTTTCGAAAAACATTGATTCCATTTTTTTTAGCACTCAATAATATTTTAAAAATCGTTTTTTTTATGGTAAAACTTTTTGCATTACCATAATTCAAAGTTGATGCAAAAATATAAAAGATTCCTTGGTTCGAGACGAATCAATTGACCTATAATAATATTAATACATTTTATTAAAGAGTAGGGAAGTTATGGTAATTTATATATTTCGAAAATCGGGTTTTTATAGTAAAACTTTTTTCATCAATATAACTCAAAGTTGATGCAAGAACAGAAAAGATGTGTTAATTCGAGATGAATCGATTGACCTATGATATGAATACATTTTATTGAAGAGTAAGACGAATCGATTGACCTACAATATTTATACATATCATTAAAGATTGAGGAAGTTATGGTAATTTATAATATTTGAAACATCTGTTTCAATCCGAAAAACTTTTTCTTCGCATGATTCAAAGTTGATGAAAAAATATAAAAGATTCTTTGGTTCGAGACGAATCGATTGACCTATAATATTAATACATTTCATTAAAAAGTAGGGTAGTTATGGTAATTTATATATTTTGAATATCGTTTTTTTATAGTAAAACTTCTTTCATTAACATAATTCAAAGTTGATGCAAGAACAGAAAAGATGTGTTAATTCGAGATGAATCGATTGACCTATGATATGAATACATTTTATTGAAGAGTAAGGAAGCTATGGTTATGCATAATATTTGAAAATACGGTTTTTTATAGTAAAACTTTTTTCTGCAACATAATTCAAAGATGATGCAAAAATATAAAAGATTCCTTGGTTCAAGACGAATCGATTGACCTAATAGTAGTATATTTTATCAAAGAGTAGGGAAGTTATGGTAATTGATGTATTTTCAAAATCGATTTTTATAGTAAAAATTTTCTCACTCTCATAATTTAAAGTTGATGCGAGAATAGAAAAGTTGTGTTGATTCAAAACGAATCGATTGACCTATAACATTGATACATTTTATTGAAGAGTAAGGAAGCTATGGTAATGCCTAATATTTGAAAACACCGTTTTTTATAGTAAAACTTTCTTCACTAACATAATGCAAAATTGATGCAAGAGCGGAAAAGATTAATTCATTCGAGGAAAATCGATTCATCTATAATATTAATATAGTTTATTGAAGATTAAGGAAGTTATGCTCATTCATAATATTTGAATCATCTATTTAAAAAAAAAAAAACATTTCTCATCGACATAATTCAAAGTTGATGCATGAATAGGAAAGACTTTTTGATCATAAATTTTCAAACAGAATAATTCGGACAATTTTTGTAAAGAAATCATAAAGCTGGCAAAGCGATAGGGTGGACAGAATTTTTGCCTTCCCTTTTCCAGCTCAAAAACTTATAATTTCAATTACAAAATTTAATTTGTCTGATTTGTGTTTGTATTTGAAAAAATTTTTTGTATTATTTTCTATGGGCTCCCCGACAGGACGTAAGATTAAGGGCGGCAGGCGGGGGGGGGGGGGGGGGGTCACCACTGTTTTGGACTAATCGGTACCAAATTTTGCATAAATATTATTTGGGCTCCAGGACAGGTCGTAAGATAATTTGAGGGGGGGGGGCACAGGCAAGCTGTTACCGCGGGCGAAGTCCGGTTAAATTTCAAGTTTAAAAATAAATTTTCAGCCAATAAGCAGCGATTTTTAAACAAAATAATTAAATTTTCAAGCAAAGATATGATTTTTTTTTTAATTTTCAACTTAAAAAAAAATAGATGTACAACCAAAAATGGAATAGTTAAATTCTCAAAAATTAACTTTCAACCAAACAGGAAACGAATTTAACTATTTGGTTAAAAATTCCTCTCTTTTTTGCTAAAAAATTTAATTTTTTAACTGAAAATTTAACTTCTCCACTTTTCATTATATATTTATCATTTCTACTTGAAAATTCATCTTTTTGGTTGAAATTTGTTTACTTTGTTGGAAATTAAAATATTTGTTTGAAAACAAATCAACTACTTGGTTGAACGTAGAAATATTTTTTTTTTCAATTCAGCTATCTGGTTGAAGATTCTTTATTTTATTTAAAAATGTTTTCGTTGAAAATTTTACTATTTTCTTGAGAATTTGGTTTTTGGTAAAACACTACTTTTTTCAAATTAATTTTTTGGTTAGAGATGCAACATTTTAGTTGAAAATTCATCTCGGTGGTATAGAATCAAACTACTTTGTTGAACTTTTTTCTGGTGAACTATTAATTTTTTCAATTGAAAATGCTATTATTCCATTTTTGGTTTAAAATTTATCATTTTTGATTGACACTTCAACTTTTTTGTTGAAAATTTGTATTTTTTGGTAGAAAATTAATCTTCTTGGTTAAAAATTCATGTTTTTTGTCGCAAATCCAACTAATTGGTTAAAAAGTAATCTACTTTTTGGTAAATAAAACAATGTTTCTGAAAAAGCATCATATTTGGTTGAAAAATCAACTGCTTTGTTGAAAATTCATCTTTTTGATTGAAAATAAAAATCGGTTTTGGTTTAAATATGAACTATTACATTTTTCGTTCAGAATTCATCTCTTTTGGTAAAAATTTAACTATTTCGTTAAAAAATCATTGTTTTTGGTTAAAAATTTATTTTAAACTGAAAATTCAACTCTTCCAGTTGAAGATTTATAATTTTGGTTCAAATTCAGCTTTTTGGTTGAAAATTTAACTGTTTTGTGAAAAATTCGTTTCTTTTTGTTGGAACTTAATTTTTTAGCTGAAAATATAACTATTCCATGTTTTGTTGAATGTTGATGTTTTGTAGTAGAAAAATTCAGTTTCCATTTTATATATTCAAGTTTTTATTCATGTTTTACTTTCTCAGAGCTTTTTCCAAGTTTAGTTCAAATTTCACTGTCGACTTCGCATTTTTCAAACCCAAATTCTACGATAAATACTTACAATTGTATGTAGATTCCATTCCAGTATTCAATGTTCAAACTTAATCCTTCACATTGTTTTGTTCGAAAAATATTTTTTCAAAACTGCGTCCTATTACGAATAATAAAAAAATAGACCTAAATATCATTAAAATGACCAAAGTTATGAAAGTGTAAGGTAAAAAGGACCAAAAATTTAAATTTCGAACATCTCCCAAGTTTTGTGATTCAAAAAAATTATTTTAGAGCTTTTCTTTCAACTTCTGAGAGAACGGATTTTACAATTTTCATTAAAATTACTAACAATGGCTGATATTCTTCAGACGATTTGACATGGAATTGCTCTAGTCCGACACAGGAACAATATATTACGGAAAATCTAATTTTCTATCACGTGACCTATTTTGTTTTTTGCAGTGATTGATACCGGCAAAATGCGAGTATATTTTGCATAGAAAAAAGTAGAGCACGTTAGCGTACGATATCTCTTATTCGATTTTCTGCATCCGATGAGATCTGTTGTTCTGACGCACCATTTTTAGACTAATACCCTCATAATAAATATATCACGTTCTCGTATGTGTGCTTATTCTCACTGAAAGCATTGTGAGTGCATTGCATTGTGAAAAAGGATGGTATTTTTGAATCGAAAATGACAAATCGGATTAGTATTCAAGGATTGCCACTTTTTCTAGCGCTCTGAACAAAGTTTCACTTGAAAGAGGACTGCCGTGATTTGTAAAAACACCGTAAATGCAAAAAATCGGAAAATGAGTCTTTTACATAGTTGAAATCGTAAAAAAAGATGCAACTGATTATCAAAGTATTTTTGTTTTAACTTAATAATATATGATAAATAAAATTCATAAAAATCATTTCTTACGTAAGATATTTTCACGTCTGTAAATAACAAAACAACAAAAGTTTAACAATTTGGTACCAAATTTAAATATTCAGTCGAACCATGAAATGTTTTGTTAAACTAGCAGTGAATTCGATCTCGAGTGTTTCCACTTTGTGTTTATCGTTATATGGTGCTCATTTCACGAGAACTTTTTCCTTCTCGTTAGCAAATGTATTTGCTTCCTCGGAGAGGAAGCATTAGTTATTTTTGCAATAATAGACAAACGATTGTCTCCATTTTGATCAATTTAAAAATGGAAATTTACAAAAAATACAAAATTACGAAATAATACAAAAATTTTTCTAACTACAACGACAAATCAGACAAATCAAATTTTGTGTTCGAAATGATAATTTTTCGCGCTGAAAAAGGGAAGGAAAACTTCTGTCGCACCCTTTCCCAGCTTTATGATTTCTTTACAAAAATTGTCAAAAATATTTTATTTGAAAATTTGTGATCAAAAAGTCTTTCCTATTCATGCATCAACCTTGAATTATGCTAATGAAACAACTTTTACTATAAAAAAACCGATTTTCAAAATATATAAATTACCATAACTTCCCTACTCTTTAATGAAATGTATTAATATTATAGGTCAATCGATTCGTCTCGAACCAAGGAATCTTTATATTTTTGCATCAACTTGGAATCATGCGAAGAAAAAGTTTTTCGGATTGAAACAGATGTTTCAAATATTATAAATTACTATAACTTCCTCACTCTTTAATGATTTGTACAAATATTGTAGGTGAATCGATTCGTCTTGAAACAAGGAATCTGTTATATCCTTGCATCAACTTTGAATTATGTTTAAGAAAAAAGTTTTACTATCAAAAACCGTATTTGCAAATATTATGCATTACCATAGTTTCCTTACTCTTCAATAAAATGTAATAATATTATAGGTCAATCGATTCGACTAGAATCAACACATATTTTATGTTCTTGCATCAACTTTGAATTATGTTAATAAAACAAGTTTTACTATAAAAAAACGATTTTCAAA
>CAKNYM010050341.1:125058-167914 GCA_932195095.1 Andricus curvator
CTCTTTAATAAAATGTATTAATATTATAGGTCAATCGATTCGTCTCGAACCAAGGAATCTTTTATGTTTTCCCATCAACTTTGAATTATGAGAAGAAAAAGTTTTTCTGATTGAAACAGATGTTTCAAATATTATAAATTACTATAACTTCCTCACTTTTTAATGATATGTACAAATATTGCAGGTCAATCAATTCGTCTTGGAACAAGGAATCTGTTATATCCTTGCATGAACTTTGAATTATGTTAAAGAAAAATGTTTTACTATCAAAAACCGTATTTGCAAATATTATGCATTACCATAGTTTCCTTACTCTTCAATAAAATGTAATAATATTATAGGTCAATCGATTCGACTAGAATCAATACATATTTTCTGTTCTTGCATCAACTTTTAATTATGTTAATAAAACAAGTTTTACTATAAAAAAACGATTTTCAAAATATATAAATTACCATAACTTCCATACTCTTTAATAAAATGTATTAATATTATAGGTCAATCGATTCGTCTCGAACCAAGGAATCTTTTATATTGTTGCATCAACTTTGAATTATGCCAATGAAGAAAGTTTTACTATAAAAAACCGATTTTTAAAATATTATTGTGTGCTAACAAAATTCAATAAATATTTTTAGAAGCCCTCAAAATTTCATTGATTCATCTGCAACCGTTTTCAAGTTATCGTGTTCACAAAAAAGTGTGACATCCAAATACACACACACACACACACACACACACACACACGCGCGCACACACACACACACACACACACAACCATACACATCCACACGTAACACAAACACATCCTCACACACACACATAGATATCCACACACAGGCACACACATACACACACACATCCGCACAATTGCGTAGAACTTTAATAATTGATGTTAATGACCCAACAGCCATACCACGCTGAAAAAACCAGTTCTCGTCAGATCACTGAAGTGAAGCAGCGTTGGGCGCGGTTAGCACTTGGATGGGTGACCATTCGAGAAAACTGAGTGCTGTTGGCACATCGTGGGTGTGGTGAGCCCACACTTGTAGTTATTTACTACAAGTTATCAACCTAGAAACACTACCCGAATCGGGTAGTGTCACGCCTACCCCGAAAGGGAAATGGCTTAATGGTATACATACATACAATGATGGATGTTATTTTTGTTGACCAGGGTAATTTATTAATTATTTTTGATATAAAATATTGCTAATTTACTGGTCAAATAATTTTTCAGCTGAATGATGTGCAGACCAGCGTCATCCTGTGGATATAGGAGAAACGAGAAATTATCTGCTTCAGTCTCGGTGACGTAATTGGTCAACGCTCCACTCATGGATAGTGGCGTTCCCGGTTCAAATCCGGGCTGAGGGAGATTTTTTCTCGTTTCGCTAAAAAATTATTTGACCAGTAAATCAACAATGTTTAACATCAAAAATAATTAATTGCTTAGAACATTGTATTAGACATTTTTAAATTGAGGAAGCTATAATTAAATGAATTTAAAAAGTATGGAAAATTCTTTCTTTTTTTTTTAGAAGTTTAATCCTCTAGGTTCAAAAAACAACTATTTGGTTGAAAATGTATGTGCTTTGTTGATAATTCATCTTTTTTTTAGAATTTAGAAATTTAATCTTTTTGGTTAAAAATGCAAACGATTTCGTTAAACCCAAATGTGTTTTGGTTGACGATTAAATTGGTTTGTTGAAAACGCGTCTTTTTCATTGAAATCAACTATTATAAATTGTAAATTTTAAGCGTTTTTGGTTGATATATAAACTATTACATTTTTTGTTGAAAATACTTCTTTTTGGTTAAAAATTAATTTTTTGTCAACAGGAAATTTAACTATTCCATTTTTAGAAGAAAATTGATATTTTGAATTGAATATTGATATTTTCTAGAGGCAATCTATGTATTTTGCTAAAAATTCTTCTTATTCGTAAAAAAATAATCTTCTTGGTTGAAAATTCATCCTTTTTGGTTAAAAATTCAACTGCTTGGTTGAAAATTAATCTGTTTTGGTTGATGATTCCACTATATCGTTGCAAATTCAACTATTCTTTCTTTTTGAATTTTTTGGCTGAAAATCATTATTTTCGGATTTTGGCTTGAAACTTCAACAATTTGGTTAAAGATTCAACTATTTAAAAAAAAACATTTTCTTAGTTGATTTTAAGTGGTTGAAAATTATTTTTATTTGTTTTTTCTTGAAAAGTAATTTTTCAAAATGAAAAATTCACTACTCCATTTTTGGATGAAAATTGTTTTTTTTTCAGTTGAAAATTCAACTATTTGGTTGGAATTTAATGTTTTGTATTTTTTAGTTGAAATTTCGTCCTTCTTTGTAAAAAAAATATTCTTTTTGCTTGAAAAATCAACTTTTTGGTTTAAAAGTCAAGTATTTGGTTGAACGCTTAACTCTTTTCTTAATTTTTTTTAAGAATAATCATTTTAATTGAAAATTCATCTTTTTGGTTCAAAATTTCCCTATTTTGCTAAAAATCTATTTTTTTTTGGTTGAGCATCAATTGGCTTAGCTAAAAAGGTAACTATTTCTGTTCGATTAAAAATGAAACTGTTTGGATGAAAATTAAACTGTTTTTCTTGAGGATTCAAATATTTTGTTGAAAATTCAAATGTCTGACTAAAAATCAATTTTTTGGTTGAAAATTTGTTTCTAAATAATAATTATAATAAGACAGAGCCGTAACTGACCGTTAACTGCAGTAGTAAAAGACGGCTGAATACGGCACAAAATATTCTAGAAACGCCATAACTGCGTTTGTTATAAGTTGTAAAATGCAAAATTATTATTAAAAATCTGTATTTCTATAATTATTAACGATATTGAAGTAACAAGAAGTTATATTGTTGAAAAATTTAATAGGTAAAAATGACTGTTTTTAAATTTTTTCAGTTGTTCGAAGTGGTAAAAATCGTCGTTAAAATTGAAAAAATTTCAATTATCAATCTTTAAAATAAAACTAGTAAAAAAAAATTAAAATTAAATTTCCTTTAAAATATAAGTCTTAATAATGGAATAATTTTCAATTAATTTTCATCTAGGATGTCTGAGCCATAAGATATAATGCAAAAACAAACAGATTAAAAATTTTTTCACTAAAAAATGAATTGAAGAGGTCATAAATTTCAATCAATATTAATCACATAGGAACTTTCTTTGGTCGCAAAATTAATTTTTTTCTTAGAAGAGAAAACTTTACTCATTTCATGATCCTTTCCAAAATATCATAAAAATTGTTTAAAAACCAACGAATATCCTGTTATTTTAAAAGAAGGTTCAACGATGTGTTTCATATTCGGTAAAAATACTCAGGGAGCATTTCTCAAACATAACTGCATAGCTTTAGATAAGCGAGAATTTCAAATATTCCTAAAAAATACTTGAAATTTTTTTCTTGCAAATTAATACTCAAGGAAACCACTTTGAAGTTTCAAATTTCCGAGAAATTCTTAAAGTGTAATCAGGTGACCCAGGAAAGACGAAGGAATTTGTGCCCAGAGGTTTCACTTTAATTGCATTTGCCGTGGTACTCAAGAACTTGGGAAATATTCTAAGGAGAATTTACAGCTCCTCGGATTTGATTACAGTTGACAATATTATTTATTTTGTGAAGTTTTTTAATTTGATCTATGAAACTTTTAACAAATTAGAACATTGTGCGCGCTACACGCGCAATAATTACCCTTTCTTTAAAAAATAACTCGGTTTATTTTCCAACATTTTGTTAGGGATTTTACAGAAAAATTTTTTTTACATAAAAACCAATAACAGTCAAAATCGTGTTCAGTATTTTTCAAGATGAATACCTCATAGAGAGAAAAAAAAAGCTTGAATTCACAGGGTATTTAAATCAGTTCTTGCTCGAATCATCCTGTAGATTTGACTTTAGTCACAGGATTTTCCTTCTAATATAATTATTTGATTAAATTTTCAAGATTTTCGCTAATTGTGAATAGCGACTGAAAATGTCTTTTTTCCAGTTTAAAATGCAACTACTTAGTTGAAAGTGAAACTATTTCGTTAAAAATTTATATTTTTGGTTGATGATTCATCATTTTAGTTGAAACAAGTTTTTTTCTTTTGTGCAAAATTTAACTATTTTCTTTAGGTTTTTTTTGAGATTATTTAACTGGGAATTTACCTATTTGATGTTTGGCTGAACATTTATATTTTTCAGTTAAAAATTCAACTACTTGATTAAAAATTGCTCTATTTTGTTGAAACTTTGTCTTTTGTGGTAGAAAATTAATCTTCTTGGTGACTAATTTTTCTTTTTGGTTGAAAATTCATGTATTTGGTAGAGAATTAATCTTTTTTTGGTAGAAAAATAATTTTTTTTATGAATTACTTGACTATTCAACTATTTCTTTGCAAATGTCTATATTATTTTTTAAAACTTTGTCTCTTGTGGTAGAATATTAATCCTTTCGTTGACTAATTCACCTTTTTGGTTGAAAATTCAACTGTTAGGATAAAAATTCCATTAAAAATTAAAATATTTGGTTGGAAATTCATTTTTTTTTTAATTATTCTTCTTTGGTAAAAAATTAATCTTTTTGGTTGAAAACTCACTTATTTGGTTGAAAATTAGTTTTTGGCATTGAAAAATATTTTTTTAACTAATTCTTTTTGTGCAAAAATTTAACTATTTCGTTGAAATTTTATTTTGTTTGGTTGGAAACTTATTTCTCTAACTGAAAATTAAATTATTCTATTTTTCGTTAAAAATTCATCTTTTTTAGTTGAAAATTTATCTATTTTGTTGAAAATTAGTCTTTTTTTGGTAGTAAATTAACCTTTTTGGGTGAAAATGCAACTATTAGGTTGAAAACCTTATTAAAAATTGAAATTTTTGGTTAAAACTTCACGTATTTTGGTAAAACTTTGTCTTTTGTGGTAGAATATTAATCTTTTTGTTGACTTATTCACCTTTTTGGTTGAAACTTCAACTGTTAGGTAGAAAAAATCATCAAAAATTAAAATATTTAGTTGGAAATTCATTTTTTACATTCTCATTCTAATGAGAAGGTATTGGTTTTATGTAAAATTTGACATAGTCGGTTTTCATCAAATCTCCACGTTTTGAGACCCCCTGAGCTAGAAAAAACGATTTTTACGAAGGTGTCTGTCTGTCTGTAGTCTGTAGTCTGTCTGTCTGTCTGCCCGACAGTCTGTCTGTCTGTCTGTCTGTAGCCACGATAACTTTCGAAAAAATGATCAGATTTGATTGAGCTTTGGCACACTTTTTCATGGCCGAAAAATAGAGAACGAGTTCGTTAACCAGCTATTTTGGATGAAAATCCAAAAAGTGAGCACATTTTGAAAATTTTTGAGACAACTTTTTTTGAAGATTTGAAAATTCTATGTACGGTTATTAGTAGTACGCAAAATGACGAACAAAATATTCTAATGACTTTTCGTGATAAAAAAAAAATTACTGGAGTTATAGCATTTTCAAAATTCCAAAAAACAAACGAAAATGAACATTTTAAGCCGAAAAACGCACGATATGAAAAAAAGTCAAGAGGAGAAAAACGTTGACTCCTGAACACCCTATAATATTTTCATAACAACTTTTTGAATTTTTTGAAAAATAAAAAATTCAAATTTGGTCGCACAAAAAATTAATGAAAAATCAAAAAAGCCATTTTGCTGTCAAACTATGCAAGATACCAGAAAAGATCATCTCACCAAAATTGCGCACCTAAAAAAGATCTACAAATTTCTTATCATTCACCTTTTGATATGACGCGTAGTTTTTGTTTTATTCGTAAAAAACTGCATTGAAAATAGAAAAATCAAATTTTCAGACGAATATTACCAGCTACGAAAAAATGACTGAAACAAAATTTGTTCATCCAAGGAAGATGTACAAATTTATTGTGACTCACGTTTCGATAGGATGCGTGGTTTTTTTTTATTCGTGAAAATAACATTGACAGTAAAAAAAATCAAATTTTTGAAAAAACAATGCAAGGTACGAAAACATATAAATGAACAAAAATTGTGCATTCAAAAAAGACTTACAAACCCGTAATCAATTTTTGTGGTAAGAATATATTGAAAATGAAAAAATTAACTTTTTTGATAAACGGCACAAGCTAAAATAAAATGTTAACTAATAAAATTTGTCGCCTGAATTATATCATTACTTTTCAGTTGAAATCAAATACAAATTTAGTAATTTGTATATGAAGAACATATAACACGAAACACAAAGTGCGCGTTCAGTATATTTACCAAATCGCAGGCCGTAAGTGCGCTCAAACTTTTTTGTTTCTATCATACGGTTCAAATGATTTTCAAATCAAATATCGAGCGCGAAGCGCGAGTGTCCGGATGAGAATGTGTTCCTTAAGGTCGATAGAACCTTGAGTAAATAAAGTTCCTTTTCAGTCTAAAATAAAAACAAATTTAACAATCACTTAATATGTAGAGGTTTTGATAATTTTATAATATTTGCAAACAAACTTTTTCTTTTCATCGAAGTCGAACACGAAGTTCAAAAATCTAGAGGAGCCGAGCGTAAAGCGCGATGTAAATACGCCGAGCGCGTAGCGCGAGGTGAATACATAATCGAGCGCGAAGCGCGAGATAAATATATGATCGAGCGCGAAGCGCGAGATCCAACAGTCGCGCGCCCTAGGCGCGCTCAAACTTGCGAGCGCAGCGAGCCGCGCGCGAAGCGCGCCATGAGAATGTGCCCGCGATGCGGGCAGATTTTTTTTAATTATACTTCCCGCCTCGTTCTCGAGATTACTGTTGTAGTACTGCTACTCTTCGCTAGCTTCTCACAATATTTAGAGCCAAAAAATCCTGGAGTCTCCCCTCCATGTTCGTTGCCATGACTTCATTCGTTGTTTTGTGCTAGCTGGCGCAAAACACAAATTAGTCACGCGCAACATTTTTTCAGTTTTTTTTTGTGAATAAAGTTTTCAGTGAATAAATATGGGAAGAAATAGAAAGCGCAAACGTTCTTCTCACGATGAAGACGAAATTCGCGATTTGGAACAGAAAGTAAAACGCTTGAAGAGGAAAATGGAACGTTGACACAGACGTCGTCAGAGTGATTCACCTGAACCTCGATACTCCGATTCAAGGAGTTATTCACGGAGTTATTCAAGAGAGAGACGTTCCACTTCTCGAAGATATTCTTATAGCGACTCAAGAGGATCGTTCTATAGTAGACCTTCTTCAGTTTTTGAAAATGGTTATTCTATCAAAATTCTATACACGGCAAGGCTCATTCATAAGATGAGAGAACGCTGATGTTTCATAGACCGCAAGGCTCATTCATAAGATGAGAAAATGGTGATCTGATGACTGGTGAGCCTGTATATAGGTACAGGACTAATCCAGGTCTATAATTTTTCAGAAGTTCCTCCTGAGGAGGAGGGAAACAAAGCCAAACAAGGGACAGATGAAAAGGGAAATGATGAAGGAAACAAAATGGCGGACGGAACTGACATAAGGACAAAGGTCGACGGAAAGAAACTAGAGGTTCTAGGAACAGATCCTACAACGCTTGATACCTCTCAGATTAATTTACATTCCGATATTGTGTCGAGATGGGAATTTTGGCTCACCACAGGTCTTAAACCAGATGCTAAACAGGAACTGCTTAAAAAATATCCAAGGAAAGGAAATATTCTTTTGGATTTCCCAGAGATCAATCCAGTTATGCTGCTGTCAAGGAGCGAACAGGCCATTAAAAGAGATGAGCATTTCCAGGATACGCAACGTCTTGCGGGCTCAGCACTGTCAGCTGTAGGAACAGCAATGAATATGTTGCTTGAAGGATCCGAAGAACAACTCGACGTCATAAAGCTGCTGGAACTGTTGTCAGATGCAGGCCAGTTAATAACGGATCTTCATCATGCGGAGACAGTAGCTAAACGTGACTTGATCGCCCCTGAATACAGCAAATCAATTAAAACGATTTTAGAAAAATCAGATAGAGGCAAATTCCTATTCGGTGATAATATAACGGACAAAATTAACGAAGTGAGTTCATTGGAAAAACTCAGTAAAACTCTTGAACCACCAGCACCACCGAAAAAACCGTTCAATAAAAATTCCGTTTTTTCAAACTGGAGAAGCTCGTCTGCGAAGGAACAAGTGTCATCGTGGGCGAGCAACAACCTGTAATCTTGACCAACAAATACTTACCCTCGGAAGTCATACCAACAGAATCATCAGACATCTCGAGGAAATCACGACAGCCAGACATCGAACAGACACAGACCTTCAACTCGATTGAAAAGGAAGTAGAGGTACGTACAGCTGGTAGGTTAAAAAATTTGTTGGAAGCCTGGAAACAGATTACTACAGATAAATTTGTTCTCCAGTGCCTCAAGGGTTATAAGATTCCGTTTAAGCGGAAACCCCAACAAATTTTTCAGCCTCAACCTCGAAATTGGACAGACGACGAAGTTTTTTCGTTAAGGGCCGAAATTAATATTTTAATAGAAATAGGAGCAGTAGATCCCTGCTTTTCAGAGAAGGGCGAATTTCTATCATCCTTTTTTTTGTAAATAAGCCAAATGGATCGAAAAGATTCATTTTCAGTTTAAAAAATTTAAATGAGTTTATAGAGGTACCTCATTTTAAGATCGCAGACCTTCGAACAGCTTCTAAGTTACTCACAAGGGACTGATTTATGAGTCACATAGACTTAAAGAATGCCTATTTCCTTGTGCCGGTTGATGAAAAGTATAGAAAATATTTGAGATTTCGCTTTGAAGGAGTTCTATACGAATTTAATTGTCTACCATTCTGCCTAAATATCAGTCCCTAGGTTTTCACAAAAATTATGAAACCGGTAGCAAGTTATTTAAGGAACAAAGGTCTGTTATCAGTGGTTTATTTAGATGATTTTCTCTTCATGGGTACATCTTTTGAAGCTTGCTTAAAAAACATTCACATATCGATTACATTACTACAGTCCCTGGGATTTGTTATAAATTACGAGAAAAGCAATTTAAATCCGAGCAAGGTTTCTGAATTTCTAGGGTTTTATCTACATTCAGCAAGAATGACAGTAGGTCTACCCTCGAAAAAATGCGAATCACTGATAAGATTAATAGATTCCTTCTTGAGAAAAAAGTTTTGTACAATACGAGAGTTTGCTCGACTAATAGGAACTTTAGTCTCAAGTTGTCCAGCTATACCTTATGGAATGGGATACACCAAAAGTTTTGAAAGGGCGAAATATCAAGCTCTTATATTGGCTAATGGGAAATATAACGACCGTATGTCTGTACCAACTCCTTACATAACGATTTGAATTGGTGGAAAGCAAAAGTGTGTTTTTCAGAAAGCCCAATACGACAGTTTTTATTTCAGAAAGAGATATATTCTGATGCATCTATATCCGGTTGGGGTGCTTTTTGCAACGGCGAATCAGCCCATGGTTTTTGGAACACAAAGGAGCAGAATTTACATATAAATTCTCTCGAAATTCTGGCTGCTTTTTGGGCTCTAAAAACTTTTGCATCACAATCTTTCGACTGTGAGATTTTGCTACGCATTGATAATACGACGGCGATTGCGTATATTAACAAAATGGGCGGAATTCAATACCCTCATTCAAATTCCTTCAGTAGAAAAATTTGGAGATGGTGCGAGAATAAAAAAATTTGGATTTATGCATCTTACATCGCCTCGAAGGACAATGTAGAAGCAGATCGAGAAACCAAACTTAAAAATGTTGACACCGAATGGGAACTAGCGGACTATGCATTTCAAAAAATTTTACAAAATTATCCTTGTCCTGAAATTGATTTATTTGCAACCAGACTTAATTCTAAGTGTGAATTATTTTGTTCTTGGATTAAAGATCCTGAGGTAGTAGCAATTGACGCCTTTACTATTTCATGGAAGAAAAAATTTTTCTACGCTTTTCCACCCTTCTCAATGATATTAAGAACCCTAAGAAAAATAGCCACAGACGAGGCCTATGGTATTTTAGTTGTTCCCCAGTGGATCTCGCAGCCTTGGTTTGCAGTCTTCCAGTCGATGGTTATAGACACACCATTAATTTTCACACCTAAATCAACACTTCTTTTGTCTCCTTGCAGGAGACAAAAAAAATCCCTTGGCAACTTCGATTACTCTAGTTGCAGGTCTGCTATCAGGCAAAGTTTTGTAAAGAAAAATCTTCCAGAGTCAGCTGGAAATATTTTTCTGGCATCACTGGCGGAGTCTACCGTCAAACAATACAACAGAGCCTTAAAAGATTGGTGGGCATTTTGCAACAAGAAAGGTTTAAATCCTTTTCAGCAGGAAACCAACACGGTATTGGAGTTTCTAACCTAAAAGTTCGACAAAGGCGCATCTTATGGCACATTGAATACAGCAAGATCGGCGATAGCCTTAATTTCAGCAAAGAACATTTCTGACTCTACGACTCATCGCTTCTTTAAAGGAATATTCAGACTAAAACCTTCCCGGCCAAAATACTCAAAAACTTGGGATGTTACACCGGTATTAGATACAGTCGCCACCTGGTCTCCACTCAAGTCAATTACGTTCCAACATCTGACAGAAAAGTTGTTAATTCTGTTAGCATTAGGAACGGGACATAGAGTTCAAACCTTTTCTCTAATCAACATTGATCACATCACTTTCTCCACAAAAGGAGCCGAGATCAAGATTGAAGCCCTTATTAAAACTTCAAAAATAGGAAGCTGTCAACCGTGTTTGATCTTACCGTTTTTTAAAGAAAAACCGGAACTTGGCTTAACTTAAAAGCTACTTAGAAGTTACGAAAAGAAAAAGAAAGGATACTAGAATGCTTTTTATTTCCGTTAAAAAACCTCATAAAGCGGTAGGTTCTCAAACACTTAGTCGGTGGATCAAATCGGTACTTCTTCGGCAGCCTTCAAAAACGGTTTAGATTTAAATACGATAAGAAGTACTGTGGGCTGATCGGAAAAATCGTCAGTATTTGCGCGTTTTTATAATCGGCCTATTTCCGCGCCAAACGAAAGTTTTTGTAACGCGGTACTGAGAAATAAGTCTTAGTCCTATTGCCAATGTATATATTCAATTCATAAATAAAATGGCATATGAAAATTGTCGACTCTAAACATCTACAACAGTAATCCCGAGCACGAGGCGGTCGCATAATTTCGATCGAACTTCACTTAGGTAAGTTCGTTTGATCGTACAATTATTCCTCTTTGGTAAAAAATTAATCTTTTTGGTTGAAAACTCACTTATTTGGTTGAAAATTAGATTCTGGCATTGAAAACTATTTTTTTAAACTAAATATTTTACTAAATTTTTCGTCGAAATTAAATTTTTTTGTTAAAAATCCATCTGTTCGTGCAAAAATTTTGTCTGGTAGAAAATTAACCTTTTTGGTTGATAATGCAACTATTAGGTTAAAAATCTCATTAAAAATTAACATTGTTGGTTAAAAATTCACATATTTTGTTGAAAATTATTCTTTTTTGGCAGAAAATTAATCTTTTTGGTTAAGGTTTCAATTCCTTGGTTCAAAATTAGTTTTTTTATTTGAAGTTAATTTTTTTAACTAAAAATTTAACTATTTCGTTCATAATTTATTTTATTTGATTAAAAACTTATAAATCTACCTCAATATTAAACTATACTATCTTTTGTTAAAAGTTTATCTTCTTTACTTGAAATTACATATATTTTGTTGAAAATTTGTCTTTTTTGGCAGACAATTCGTCATCTGGGTTGAAAATTCAACTATTTGGTTGAAATTTTATTTTCTTGATTGAAGATGTATCATTTTAGTTAAAAGTTTATTTCTTTAGTGAAAAATTTAAGATTTTTTTTTGAAAATTCGTTTTTTTTTGTGTGATGAAAATAAATTATATTAACTCAAAGCGTAGCTATTATATTTATGCTAGAAAATTCATCTTTTCCAGTTGAAAATTCACCTTTTTTGTTCAAATCTCGTCTTTTTCAGTCGAAATTTCAATTATTTTTGTAAGAAATGCATATTTTTGAGTTGCGAATTCAACAAATTTTAATAAAATTTATAATATTTTCTGTGATAATATCAGCAATTTCGTTAAAAATTTAACTATTTTGTTTAAAAAAATCCCTTTTTCTTGGTCGAAAGTTAATTATTTTAACGGAAAATGTTATAATAAAATTTTACATCAATTATTATTATTTTATTCTCTATTTTTTAGAGAAAGATAATTCAAAAATGAGTAAAATTCAGAAAATTGTATAGATTTAAAACTTTTTTTCTCTAAATTGAATAGTTTTCGAAATTTGACTACAATATGGAAGATCAAACTTATAAAATTAACTAAATTCTCCTACTTTCTATTAGTATCTGAAATTAAATTTTCTGTTGCTTGCTTTTAATTTGTTCATTTCTAATTTTAATAAGCTTCTCAACTAATTTTTGTGGATAATAATTCAAAAAATAATATGAATATCAGGAAAATTAATTTATTCTATTATTATATTTATAGATTAATTGATTATAAGTGAGATGAAAAATTTATTTGGTTAATATCTGCTATTATTTTTTATTGGAAAATTCCAAATATTAAAAATTCCAAATAAATCCAATTATTTCCAAATATATGGCAATTTCTTTGTATGTACAGTTTTCGCTAGCGAACAATAGTACAAAATGAGAAAAATCATTGAATTCAAATAAAATATCACTTTTCAAATATCACCCCCACAAGCCTGCTTTATAGGGTCACAAAAAACCCCGTAAGTGAAAAAATGGATTTTGCGAGTAAGTAATTTTCTCTTAGAATGGATATAGATAGTCGCGGTTTTTTCAAAAATTTTCTCCTTTTTGTCCAATTTTCAATTAGAGAATCGCAATAGTTCATAATTATTGACAAAAAGAATTGTTTAAACAATTTATTATTAATGGTAATAATATTGTCTCAGAATAATGCTAGAAAATTTGAGTTTTTTATGAAATTTCTAACATTTTGTTCACTTTTCACTTTGAGTGATATAAATAATTAATTAAACTTAACAAAATTATTTGTTTAAGCAGTTTATTATTATTAATAATAGTATTCAATTTTAATAATGCTAGGAAGTTGCTCTTTTTCTTGAAATTTACCACTGTTTTTCTACTTTTCACGTAGGGTGAGTTAATAATTATTCCGATTTAGTAAAAATTATTATTTGAACAAATTATTATTGTTTATAACTACCTTTATCTTTATTAATGCAATATAGTTGCAATTTCTTCTGAAATGTTTAACTTTTCGTCCACATTTCATTTAGTGAGGTAATAATTATTGCAAGTCAACAAATACGCTTATATAAACAATAGGTAATTATTTATAACTATGTTTGTAAATGATTTGTACAAGTTTTGTTTCAAATTACAACAAAAAGTTTATTGCAAAACGTACAAAAAAAATTTGGAATTGAATATATTTGATATCAGACCCATTTCAGCAAAACATATTCACGAAAAAAAGAGATTGTTTAAAATATGTTCTTCTCCAATGTTTATTTATCATTTGTTCATAACTAAAAAAGCAAAGCAATAGTAAACATTTTAGAAAGTTATAAATTCCAGAAAAAACCGTAGCTATCTGGAATTAATGTAGATTAAGATAGTTATTAACAATAAGAATTTTTTTTTAAATAATTATTTAAGCAAGAATCAAATAATGAATAAGTCACTCCAAGTGAAAAATAGACAAATAGTTAAAAATTTCAGAAAAAACCGCAACTTTCTACCATTAAGTCAAGAGAATATTATTAACAATAATAATCGATTGTTTAAACAATTATTTTTGTTAACTTAAATTAATCATCACTTCACTCCTTTTTAAAAATTGACTAAAGTTGAAAAATTCAGAAAAACCACATCTATCTAGTATCAATATAGAAGAAGATAGTGATAGACAATAATAATTTGTTTAAACAATTAGTTTTTCTATGTTAAATTAAATAATAACTCACTTCAAGTGAAAAGTGAGCAAAAAGTTGAAAATTTTAGAAAAAAAACTATTTCCAGCATTATTCAAAGATAATATTATTACCAATAATAATAAAGATTTTTCAAATAATAAATAAAAAAAATCTCATCCAAAATGTTGAGTTTTTAATTCATAAATACGAATTTTTTTTTTAAGTTGAATTTACAGCACAAAAATTATTACGCATTTTGTACCAAAATAATTGAATTTATGACTAAAAAAGACAATTTATCAACAAAATAGTGTGAATTTTCAACGGAAAAATATCAATTATAGCAAAAAAGGAATACCTACAATTTTAGTAAAAAAATTGCAAGACAAAAAAGAAGAATTTTTAATTAAATTTGTTACTGTTTTAACCAAGGAAATGTAATTTAAACAAAAAAATTAATTTGTAGACAAATAGTTGAACTTTTAACCCAGATGATGAATTTTCTACCAAAAAAAGACATATTATCAACAAAATAGAATAATTTTTAACCAAAAAAGATAAATTTTCGAAAAAATTTAATAGTTAAATTTTAGATTATAGAAATACATTTTCAACCAAATAAAATAAATTTTCAACGAAATAGTTAAATTTTTAACCAAACATGTTAAATATCTAATTAAAAAAATTCGCCAAAAAAGGGAATAGATAATTTCTAGTTGAAAAAATTAATTTTCAGTAAAATAACTGATTTTCAAACAAAGAAATGATGTTTCAATTAAAAAGATTAATTTTTTACCAAAAAAGTCTAATTTTTAAGAAAATACATACATTTTAACCAAAAAGGTCAATTTTCTACCAAAAAAGATAAATTTTTAACAAAATAGATGATTTTTTGACTGAAAAAGATAAATTTTCAAGTAAAGATATGAATTTTCTACCAAAAAGATTAAATGTTTATAAAAAAATTTGATAACAAATTTACATTTCTAATTACAAAAATTAATTAAAAAAATGAATAAATAATTTTCAAACAATGAAATAAATTTTCAATCAAAAAGATTAATTGTCTATCAAAAAAGATACATTTTTAACAAAAAAAAAAAATGAATTTTCTACTGAATATTTTTAATTTTAATGGAATTTTCAAGCTAATAGTTGAATTTTGAACCAAAATAGAAAGTTAACACAATAGTTGAATTTTAAACCCAAAAAAAGAAGATTTTTCAACTAAAATGATGAATTATCAACCCAAAAAATTAATTTTTAACAAAGTAGTTCCACTTTTAACTAAGTAGTTGAATTTCGAACCAAAAAAAAGTTTTTCAGTCGCTTTTCAAGTTTAGCGAAAATCTTGAAAATGTAATCAAATAGTTATATTAGAGAAAAAATCCTGGGTCCAAAGTTACAATTTTTTCAACAATTATGTTTGTTAACATTAACTCTAATTGAAAATTACAAAAAGTGGAAAATTTTGGAAAAAACCGTGACTTTCTATCTCCATTCTAAGAGAATATTGCTAAAAACAATAATAAATTGTTCAAAAAATTTATTCAGGCATCTAATTATCAGTATAAAGTAGTATTTTTTGTATTAGGAACAATTTGCATTTCAAAAACAGCAAAAAATCAGAATAAGCGCCAAAATCTCGCGAAATCTATTTTTCCACTTATGGGGTTTTTTTAGGACCCTGTAAAAGAGACTTATGGGGATGATATTTGAAAAGTGATATTTTATTCGTATATTATAACTAATTGATAAAAAAAATTTTGAGTTTCAACACGATTCAGCTAATATTGAGGATTCGGAATAAAATTCACAAAAACGTCTTTTTTCTTATGGGAAATACTTTTTAATGTATAGAATTCCTGAAAATAAACACAAGAATACAATGACCAAATTTGGACAACCACCGTAAAATGCTCCTACTTTAATTTGAAAAAAAATATATAAAAAAAAATAAATAAAATTTCCTTTTTCCTTGGACAGAAAATAAAAAAGAGGAAAGAAAAATGAGAAAAAAAAAGAGAAGGAAGGGGAATGGTTGGTTGCCTCTTCATTTTTCTTTCCTCTTTTTTATTTTTTGTCCAAGGAAAAAGGAAATTTTTTTTTTTTTCAAATTACAGTAGGAGCATTTTATGGTGGTTGTCCAAATTTGGTCGTTGGATTCTTGTTTTTATTTTCAGGAATTCTATACATCAACTTGAGTATTGGACGTTAAATAGGATTTTGAATTTGATTTTAATCTAGTTTAAAATTCTTAAATTAAATATTTTTTTAACATCATGGGGCTTGCGCCACCTCTAATATCATTTCTTTCAACAAAAAAAAAATGGTTCAATTTTTTTGGTGTATGTATACCATTAAGCCGTTTCCCTTTCAGGGTAGGCGTGACACTACCCGATAAAGGTAGTGTTTCTAGGTGGATAGTTTCTTGTAGTAAATAACTACAAGTGTGGGCTCACCACACCCACGATGTGCCAACAACACTCAGTTTTCTCGAATGGTCACCCATCCAAGTACTAACCGCGCCCAACGCTGCTTAACTTCATTGATCTGACGAGAACTGGTTTTTTCAGCGTGGTATGGCTGTTGGCTGTTGGCTGTTGGTGGATTTGAACAAATCTCCGTGCGTTATTCTTTAAAATTTGAGACAAAAAATTTCCAATGCTTGTTTAGCCACCTTATTAGACATGTATGTAAATTTCCTAGTAATAACTTTTCATTAAAATTGAGTCGAAATCACCTTAATCTTTCTTAACCTCTAACTAAAGTTTAATCACCTTGTACTTCACTAAAACTGAATGTAAGGAAGTTCTGAACTAAATTTCGAATACACTTCCGTAACCATGAATAGGTGCTTGAACATGTCTCGACTCTTCTCTCCCTTAAATTTCCTTCACATTATAACCAAGTTCCTACATCGAATAACTTGTGAGCAAACTTTGCCCCAAGGTAGTGTAACTTCAATCCACTTCCTTTTCCTGTTTCACTCTTTTTTTCATATTCTTCAAAACTTTTTTTATAGAGGTCGTGTATCAATTATGGAAAGTTTTTTTTCTGAAATCTATAACCACATACTCCCTTTTCTTAGGGTCTGTAAGTTTTAACCCCCCCCCCCCCTCAACGCTAACTGACGTATTTTTTGCCGAAAAAATATGTTTTGTGAATTTATTCATTACAGTTTCTTATGAATTAACAAAGCATGCCAACCTTTGACCAAGATGTTGAATTTTTAGCCAAAAAAGATGAACTCTCAACAAAAAATTCAATGATTGATGTCTCTAGCAAGAAATTTTTTTTTATTTTTAATGAAAAGTTGAATAAAAAAAAAAAATATGAAATTTCTACCAAAAGAGATGAATTTTCAACAAGAATTGAATTTGAAATTAAAAAAGATTTTTTAATTAATGAAGTCAATTTAATTTAAAATCTTGATTTTTTAACCCAAGAAGACGATATTTCTGAAAATCAGATAAATTTTCAACCAAGAGGATTAATTTTCACCAAAACAAAAAAATACGAATTCTAAACAAAACACAGAAGAATAATTTGTCCCATAGTAGTTCAATTTTTAAACCAAAGAGACGAATTTTTCACTAAAATTATGAATCTTCAACAAAAAAATGAATTTTCAAGAAAGTAGATGCATTTTCATCCAAAAAATTTATTTTCTGTAGAAAAGATGAATTTTCAACCAAAAATGTAATGGTTGATGTTTCAACCAAGAATTTTTTTATAATAAGTGAAAAACAGTTGAAACAAACCAAAAACTATGAAATTTCTACCAAAAGAGATGAATTTTTAACAAGAATTACATTTTAACATAAAAAAGATTTTTTAATCAATAAAGACAATTTAATTTAAAATCTTGAATTTTTAAGCCAAGAAGACGATATTTCTGAAAAATAGTTAAATTTTCAACCAAGAAGATTAATTTCCTTAGAAAGAAAAAAAAAATTCTTCACAAAACACACATATTTTTATCAAATTAGTTGAATTTTTGACCAAGGAGATTAATTTTTTACCAAAAAAGTAGAATTTTTTACGTATTTGTTGAATTTTCAAGACAAAAAAATGTTTTCTACAAAAAATTTGAATTTTCAACCAAGTAGTTAAACTTCCACACAGAATATTAATTTTTAACACAGAGGAATAATTTGTATCATAGTAGTTCAATTTTTAAACCAAAGAGACGAATTTTTCACTAAAATTATGAATCTTCAAGAAAAAAATGAATTTTCAAGAAAGCAGTTCAACTCTCAACCAAAGAGTAGAATTTTCAACCTGAAAAGATGAATTTCCAACAAAAAATGTAAGAATTGATATTTCAACCCGAACAAATTATTATTTTGAATCAAAATCAGTTGAATTTATCGAAAAAAAGGAGAATTTTCAACAAAATATTTGAATCCTCAACTAAAACAGAATTTTCAACTAAGTAGTTGCATTTTCATCCAAAAAATTAATTTTCTGTAAAAAAGATGAATTTTCAACCAAAAATGTAATAGTTGATGTTTCAACCAAGAATTTTTTTATAATAAATGAAAAACAGTTTAATCAAATCAAAAACTATGAAATTTCTACCAAAAGAGATGAATTTTTAACAAGAGAGTTGAATTTTAACCTAAAAAAGATTTTTTAATCAATGACGACAATTTAATTTAAAATCTTGAAGTTTGAAGCCAAGAAGACGATATTTCTGTAAAACAGTTAAATTTTCAACCAAGAAGATTAATTTTCTTTAAACAAAAAAAAAACGATACAAAAAACCGAATTTTTAACAAAACACACATATTTTCGACAAATTAGTTGAATTGTTGACCAAGGAGATTAATTTTCTACCAAAAAAGAAGAATTTTCAACGGATCACATAAATTTCCAACCAAACAGTGTTTAACTTCAAGACTGAAACAGATCAATTATTAACCAAAAGTTAAATAGATAAATTTTAATTAAAAAAAAATTTATTTCCAATAATTAGAACGAACTTTTTTACAAAACAGTTGAATTTTTACCTATTTATTGAATTTTCAAGACAAAAAAAATGTTTTCTACAAAAAAGTTAAATTTTCAACGAAGTAGTTTTAAACTTCCACTTAAAATATTAATTTTTGACAAAAAAGATCAATTTTTATCAGAGTAGTTCAATTTTTGAACCAAAGAGACAAATTTGCTACTAAAATTATGAATCTTCAATAAAAAAATGAATTTTTAAGAAAGCAGTTCAACTTTCAAACAAAAGTAGAATTTTTAACGTGAAAAGATGAATTTCCAAAAAAAATGTAAGAATTGATATTTCAACCCAGATAAATTATAATTTTGAATCAAAATCAGTTGAATTTATCGAAAATAGGCGAATTTTTAACAAAATATTTGAATCCTCAACTGAAACAGAATTTTCAACTAAGTAGTTTCATTTTCATCCAAAAAATTTATTTTCTGTAATAAGACGAATTTTCAAACAAATAAATGAATTTTGAAACTAATTCTCAAGTTTTTAATCAACATAATTATTATTTTACCAATAAAGACGAATTTTTAATAAAATGCATGACTTTTCAAGCAAATAGCTGAATTTTCAACATAAAAATTTATTTTCAACTGATGCAGTTTGAATGAATTAACAAAGTATTTCAAGATTTGACCAAGGTGTTGAATTTTCAGCCAAAAAAGATGAATTTTCAACAAAAAATTTAATAGTTGATGTTTTGACCAAGAACATTTTTTCATTTCAAATAAAAAACAGTTACATTGAGCCAAAAAATATGAAATTTCTACCAAAGGAGATCAATTTTCAACAAAAATTGTATTTCAACATAAAAAAGATTTTTCAATCCATGAATACAATTTAATTTAAAATTATGTATTTTAAGCCAAGAAGACGATATTTCTGAAAAACAGTTAAATTTTCAACCAAGAGGATTAATTTTCTTTAAAAAAAGACGAATTCTAAACAAAATACATATATTTTCAACAAATTAGTTGAATTTTCGACCAAGGAGATTAATTTTCTACAAAAAAAAAGAATTTTTAACAAATTACATAAATTTCCATACCACGCTGAAAAAAACCAGTTCTCGTCAGATCACTGAAGTTAAGCAGCGTTGGGCGCGGTTAGTACTTGGATGGGTGACCATTCGAGAATACTGCGTGCTGTTGGCACATCGTGGGTGTGGTGAGCCCACACTTGTAGTTATTTATAACTACAAGAAAACTATCCACCTAGAAACACGCCTACCCTGACAGGGAAATTTGGAAAAATTTATTTCCAATAATTAAAACTAACTTTTTTACAAAACAGTTGAATTTTTACCTATTTGTTGAATTTTCAAGACAAAAAAAATGTTTTCTACAAAAGGTTGAATTTTCAACGAAGTAGTTTTTCACAAAAAAGATCAATTTTTATCAGAGTAGTTCAAGAATACAGTATACTTTTTAACCGAAAGGCATGAACTTTCGTTTTAAATTTTTAATTCAGTTGTATTTAAGTGGAAAAGCTATGAAAAGGGGTAAGTTATTATTTACAAACTCAAAAATAATAGTTTAAATGATTATTCAAGTTTATTTTCAATACTCATAAAATGTTAGGTTAAAAAGCTGAAATCAAATCTATTCAATATTTATTTTTAGTGATTTGCAGACTCAACAATATCTTACGGAAGGAATGGAGGGTTTGAGGAAAGTTTGAAACAAAAAAGTTTGAGGAAAAGGTCAGGAATATAAAAATTGGGAAAGAAAATGTAAACGAGGAGAAGGAAATAATGATAGGAGTAATAAAAAAAGTATCAGGAGTGCACAAGCAAAAAAGAAGTTAGTGTAGAAGGGGATAGAAGTGGATGGGATAAGCAATGTAAACAGGAGAAAAAAAAAGTGAGAAGGGAATTGAGAAAGTAGAGAAAAGGGACAAGTAGTGAACAAAAAATAAGGAGTATACTGAATTGTGTGATAAAAAAAAAGAGGAGGAGAATAAAAGGTTTGAAGGAGAAGCGGAGAAGGCTAAGACGAAAGAAGAGGTTTGGAAGTGGTAAATAGGGAGAGTAGAATAAAGAAAAGAGTAAACCAGTAAACCATCGAAATGGTAGAATGTAAAAATATTTTATGGAATTACTAGGAGGGGTAGAGAGGAATCTTAAGAAAGGAGGAGAATATGGTAGGGAAACGTATGAGGAGGACATTACAAGGGATGAAATAGTCAAGGTATTAGTGATAATGAAAGATGGAAAGGCACCTCATATAGATGAGATTCCAGAAGAAGTCTGGAAATATGAGGGGACAGAATTGAAGAAATGGGACTGGATAATGTGCAAAAGAGTATGGAGAGGAGAGGGGTAGCCAGAGTTATGGGAGGAAGGAGTAGTAGTACCCATAGTGAAGAAAGGCAAAGGGGAGGAGGTTAAAGATTATAGAGGAGTGACACTAATGCCAACATTGTATAAAGTATATGTGATTATTTTATCGGAGAGGTTAAAAAAAGAAGTTGAGAAAAAAAAAGATAGAGCTCTGAACTATCTAGTAAATAAGAGGATTGAAAGGGGAGAAAGGAGAAGTGATAGAAATGTTCGAGGATTGAAAGACGGTGTTTGATTCATTAGACCCAGGCAAGATAGAAAAAGTTATGGTGAAAAAGGGGATACGAGAGAGATTAATAAAGAGAGTATCGGACATTTTCAGAGAGGTACGAGAGCAAGTAGGAGATAGTTTGTGGTTGGTGAGAGGAGTAAGGCAAGGATGTCCTCTGATTCCACTTTTATTTTTTATATTAATATCAGACTTGGAAGAAGAAATGAAGAGCAAAGGATTGGAGATGAAAAGATATATATACTGGCATACGCGGACAATAAAGTATTGGTGGCAGAGGCTGAAGAAGGGATGGCAGAAATAAATACAGGATTAGAGATAATCGTAGATTGAAAGAAGTTGAATTTAAATGTAGAAAATACAAAGATGATGATATTCAGAATATAAGGGGGAAATAAGAAAGAATGGATGGGACATGGAAGGAGATAAAGTTAGAAGAAGTGAAAGAGTTTGAATATTTGAGATATACCCTGCAAACAAATGGAGATCATAAAGCTTATATAAGAGAAAGGATGAAAAACGCAGCAGGGTTATTGAAACATATATGAGGAATAGGAAGAAGAAGGTTAAAGAAATTGGAGAAGGAGAATGAGGCTATTTGATACACTGGTGTGGCTGGTATTAGGTTATGGAACATAGATATGGGATGGAAAGAAAGGAAAAAGATTGAGAGTTTATAAGGAAGGTATATAAGACGGACGCTAGGGCTAGACTGGAGGACACCAGGATATATGGTGAGAGAAGAGGCGCAAAGGGATAAATTGAGCACTAGAACGGGAAAAAGGGCACGGAAATTTGAGACGAAGCTGAGGAAGGGAAAGGGAGGGGAGTTAGCGAGAAAGTTTGATGGAGGTAGAAGGAAGGAGAGCGAGGGCGATGGAATTTACGAGATAGAAAGATGAAAGGAGGGAGTTATTTAAGGCTAGAGATATAGAAGACGGGACTGGAGTAAAATATGAAGGAGTGGAAAAAGAGGGGAGGACAGGACAATTAATATAAAGATGGGGGATGATTGAGGAATCAAAATATAGTTAATGGTATAAAATAATAAAAAAGGAAGGAGTACTAAAGTATTTAGAAAAGGGATGGGGAGAGACAAGATGAACCAGAATAGCAAGATTTAGATTGGGAAACGAGGTAAGGGAAGGGATTTATTAAGAAAAGAAAGAGAACAGGAAGTACAAAATCTGTGACTGGGATGAGGAAAGATGAGAGCATGTATGGGAAGGATGCAGGAGAGGAATGGAAGATAAAGGAAGCTGGCAAGAGAATGTCGTAAACTAACATTATAAATAAAGAAGAAGAAACAGTTTTGACCACGTTTTCCTCCATGTAAGACAGCATAGAAGAATTGTTAAACTACGCGCCCCCCCCCCCCCCAAAAAAAAAAAAAGAATTCACGTAACTTATGCGCCACCCCATAGGTGCCTCTGGAGTTGCGAAAAAACTTCTTTTCATTCTGGTGAAATTTTTTTCGAGTGCGAATGTGTTTTCACGCATACGAATGAGTCAGGACTATAGCGACCTCGTTTTGTCGTCTGGCGCGAGAACTACGTGTGTCTGCCTATGTATATGCAACTGCACATTAGCAGTATCTCTGGCGAGCAAAACATACGAACCAGCCTTGCATACACAGCGATTTTGCTCGACACACAAAGGGATTTTAGGATGGAGGCAGAAACAAAAACAATGTTAACTATATAAAATAGTACTGTGGAAGCAGTAAAAGGATATCAGTGACAACGAGAACACGATAGGGTAGGTAAATGACATCTTTTGTAAAGAGTGTCGTGGCCGTAAGCTTTCCTCTACGAGAATGCTTCACACATTTCAACTACACTGTTAGAAATATTCGGAAAATTCTGACACAATGAGGATACTAAACTGAGAAATTCTCGTTTCTCATTATATTTTACTAGATTAGCAAAAACATTTTTCAAACGAGCCCATCGAATTTCATTTGTTCATACTCGATTGTTCCGGTCTCAATTCACGAGAAACCTTCTCGTTGGCTGTCGAACGTTTCTGTCAATTTAGTTTGAGAATAGAATTAAAAAGAAAACCTAAAGTTTCAAGAATATTAGACAGTGAGAATGAGACAGAAAATACACAGAAGTGGCTGAAGAAGAAAATTTACAGGATAATCGATCACAGTAGTTTTCATTAAATTTAATTAATAAATTAAATAAAAATCCGATTTTCTAAATTCAAAGTATTATATGTATATTGGTCCTCAATGAGGTTAACCTCATATTTGTTTTCATGTAGATCTCCCTTCATTATTCTGAGCTCTCATTTTATGCTTAGTTTTACCCGAAATTGTCAGAAATATCATATTATCTGCTGTAAGAAAAAAAAACGTGAGCAGTTGTGGGACACCAGGCAGATGTGATAACTTCATATGATGTATGCACCATATTGCAAGATACTGTATCACATTCTATCATAGTATATTATATTGTATCACACTGTATGGTATTGCATCATATTGTATTATTTTGTCAGATCACTGAAGTTAAGCAGCGTTGGACGCGGTTAGTACTTGGATGGGTGACCATTTAAGAATACTGAGTGCTGTTGGCACATCGTGGGTGTGGTGAGCCCACACTTGTCGTTATTTATAAATACAAGAAAAATATCAACCTAGAAACACTACCCGTGTATCGTAGTGTAACTCGGTTCAGCATGATGTATATCATATATCATACTATAATATTATATCATATCGTGTCATATTGTATCATACAGTGCGATAGTGTATCATATTGTACAATACTGCATTATATTATCCCATTTTGTGTCATATTGTATGATACTGTATCATAATTTGTCATATTATATGATATCGTATCACATTGTATTATATTGTATTATATTGTATCATATATAATATCATCATAATACTGTAACATATTGTATGGTATTGTTTCGTAATGTATCGCATTGCATCATAGTGTATTATGTTGTAGCATACTGTATCATATCATATGATAATGTATCATACTGTATCGTATCGTATTACATCATATTACATCATATTATATAATATTGTATCATACTGTATCATATAGTGTGATAGTGTATCATATTTCACAATACCGTGCTATATTATACTATGTTGTATAATATTGTATGATGATGTATCATAACCCGTCATATTATACGATATTGTATCAGATTGTATTAGGATGTATTATATTGTATCATATTATATGATGTTGAGTCATACTGTATCATATAGTGTGATAACATACCATATTGTACAATATTGCATTATATTATGTCGCCTTGTACCATATTGTATCATACTGTATCATAATCCGTCATATTACATGATATTGTATCACATTGTATTGGTGTGTATCATAGTGTATCATATAATATGTTATTGTATCATACTGTATAATATAATATTATATTGTATTATATCCTATCATATTGTGTCATATAGTGTGATAGTGTATAATACTGTAGCAAAATGTGTCATATTATATCATATTACATTGTATTGCATGATATTGTATGATACTGCATCATACTCTATCATAGTATATGAGATTGTATCACACTGTATGGTATTGCATCATATTTTATTATTTTGTGTCATATTGTATCATGGTATATGATATTGTATCATTTGTATCAACAGCTATACCACGCTGAAAAAACCAGTTCTCGTCATATCACTGAAGTTAAGCAGCGCTGGGCGCGGTTAGTACTTGGATGGGTGACCATTCGAGGAAACTGAGTGCTGTTAGCACATCGCGGGTGTGGTGAGCTCACACTTGTAGTTATTTACTATAAGAAACTATCAACCTAGAAACACTACCCGAATCGGGTAGTGTCACGCCTACCCTGAAAGGGAAATGGCTTAATGGTATATCATATAGGATCATAGTGCATCATTATAGTGTATCATAGTGTAACTTGGTACATCATGCTGTATGTCATATCATATTATACTGTATCATATTGTATGGTATTGTTTCGTAATGTATCGCATTGCATCATAGTTTATTGTGTTGTATCATATTTTATCATATCATTTGAGATTGTATCATACTGTATTGTATTGTATCATACAACATCATATTATATCATGTTGTGTCATACTGTATCATATAGGGTGATAGTGTATCATATTGCACAATACTGCATTATATTATGTCATGTTATATAATATTGTATGATACTGTATCATAAACCGTCATATTATGACATTGTATCACATTGTATTAGGCTGTATTATATTGTATCATATCGTATCATATTGTAACATATTGCACAATATAATATGATATTGTACCATAATGTATAATATTGCATTATATTGTATTATATATTATCATATTGTGTCATATAGTGTGCTAGTGTATCATACTGTATCATATTGTATCATATTGCACTGTATTGAAATATATTGTATGATGTTGCATCATATTCTATCATAGTACATGAGGTTGTATGACATTGTATGATATTGCATCATATTTTATTATGTTGTATCATATTGTATCATGGCATATTATATTGCACCATATTGTATCATATAGGATCATAGTGCATCATTATAGTGTACCATAGTGTAAATTGGTACATCATGATGTATATCATATCATATCATACTGTATCATATTGTATGGTATTGTTTCGTAATGTATCGCATTACATCATAGTGTGTTGTGTTGTATCATATTTTATCATATCATATGATATTGTATCAAACTGTATCTCATTGTATCATATTACATCATATTATATCATGTTATTGCATACTGTATTATATAGTGGGATAGTGTATCATATTGTACAATACTGCATTATATTATGTCATGTGGTATCATAGTGTATGAGACTGTATCATAATCCGTCATATTATATAATATTATATCACATTGTATTAAGATGTATCATATTGTATCATATTTTTATCATATAATATGATACTGTAACATACTGGATAATATTGCATTATATTGTATTATATCCTTCCATATTCTTTCATATAGTGTGATAGTGTATTATAATGTAGCATATTGTGCTATATTGTATCATATTACATTTATTGAATTATATTGTATGATAATGCATCATATTCTATCATATTATATGATATTGTATCACATTATATGGTATTGCATCATATTGCATTATTTTTGTATCATATTGTATCATAGAATATGATATTGTATCATACTGTATCATATTATAGCATACTGTATCATATTTTATCATATTCTGTCGTATTGAATCCTTGCCCTTACCTAGATTTTCGATTTCACACCGTGTCATAAGAAGTTATCACTTCAAAAATGGTTATCATCGAAACATTTTCAACCAAAAATATAAGTTATAAATTTGCAGTAAAAAAATTAATTTCCAAAAAACAGAACAAATTTTCAACAAAATTGTTCAATTTCGAACTAAATTTCTATTAAACTTGAATTTCCATCAAAAAAGATAAATTTCCTACAAAAAATTGAATATTTATTTTTTTCAGTCAAAGAAATAAATTTCTAATTAAAATCCTAGACCTTTAACCAGAAAAAAAATTCTTAACGAAATATTTGAATTTACAATCCAAAAGAATAATTTTTGATCAGAAAAGACAAATTTCTAATAAAATACATGAATTTTGGCCTGAAAACGAAAAACAAAATTCAGCAAAAGATAGAATCGTTAAGTTTTCAGTTAGAAAATTATTCTTGACAATACAATAAAATTTTTAACTGGAGTAATGTAATTCAAACCAAAAGAATTGAGGAATTTCAAAGGATTTCAAATATTTGAAAAGATTTTCAAATATCTCAAGATATTTCTACAAATTTTAAAGAATTAAACAGATTTAAGGGTATTCTAGGAAAATGTCCATTAGAACGTAGTTTTTTCACAATTGTTGACAATATTACTTCCCACAAAATCATTCAATATTTTTTAAGTTTATTACGCTGTACACTGCCTACTAGCCCTCCCATCACTTCCTCTCACCTTATATACTTCTCTTAACGTCCCCTACTTCCTCTACCATCACCTACATCCTCTTCACTCTCGTACTTTTCCTTCTTTGATACTTCCCTTCAACTATCATATCCCTTGCCTCTCCTACTTCCCTTCCACCACTTTCCTCAACCATCACTACTTCTTTTACCTTCCCCTCCCATAATTTGGTCACCACTACTTCTACTCCCCTCAATCTTCCTACCCCCCCCCCCCCTACTAGACCTCCACTAACTTCTTCACACTTCACTTAACGTCCCTTACTTCCTTTATCACCACATGCATCCTCTTCAGTCGCCTACATTACATTCTTTCGTACTTCTCTTCAAGTATTTCTTCACACCTCACTTCACCCTCTCAACTTTCCATCTTCTCACTTGTCCTTTCCCCTAATACTTCCCCTTCTCTACTTCCCGTAACCACCCTTTCTTCCTTTACCTTTCCCTCCAGTCACTTTGCCACCACTACTTCCACCCCCTTCACGTTCCATCACCCCCGCATTCTCTCTATTTCCCCTTCACCTACTTTCCCTTCCGCAAAAAAAGTAGAACGGACATAAAAAAAAAAATAAAAAATTGAGCTTTTTTAAAAAGGTACGCTGTGTAAAAAAAATAACTTGAAATATACCTTTGATAAATGTTAATTTTGCAAAAAGAAAAACTGCAGTAGAAATCTTCCGTGAAATCGGCAGTAAATGTATCGAGTAGCGTTTGTTGGAAATCATACCAGGATTTATGGTAATGATTATTGAGCTGGAAAGCGCGAGACCCAAGGGAAATTGCGAAAAGTGTATATTGTGCTGTATTGGAATTTAGACAAGGGTTGTAGAGTACTACTGAAAACTGGATGGTCGTATAATTTCGCGGCTCGCCAGTCAGTAAATGTGTCAAGTACACTTGTTTATTTAAAATGTTCCACTATCGATGTATTACACACGATTCATTGGAAAACAAGTGATTAAATCGAAAATTGACTCTCGTTTAACTGTCAACTTCATTTACAAAGTTATAAGTGGCCCTCTTCATCGAATTAAAATAGGAAACACAATACATTGTTTGAAGTTTGTTAAAGCTTAAATTTGAAAATTTAGAAATTAAATATGAAAAGAACCCCTTCGAATAAGAAAATTCTAGAAAAACTCATGCGAATGGGGAAAATTTGTGCTTTTAAATACTCTTGCGCGGCTAAACTAAAACTTCCAAATTATCTAATAAAGGGCAAAGACGGGTAAGCATACAAAATCTACCCCCGTACGTATTAACCCTTTGCGGCGCAGTGGTAACCCAGATTACCACCTTTTTTATTCACAACTTTTTTCTCTAGATTCGATGTTTTTAAAATAACAACAATAATTTCTTATTGATATCGCATTTGAAGCATTTTAGAATGTAAAAAAACATGTTGATGAACGTATTGCGTAAAATTATAAATAGTTATAAATAAACAAATTTTGAAAATCTCTCTTTTTTACGATAAAATTCATTTTTGAACGACGTATTGAACAAATTGAAATAAAACTTGGTACTCGAGGGTTTTTGAGGTCGGTGATTACGAATATGAAGCCGAATTTGAGAAAATGGAAAATGTTGGGTCCCAAATGGCAGACGAATTTTCAAAAAATTAATGGATTTTCATGAAACTTGGAATCTGGGGGTTTTTGGGGTGTCTGATAACGAATCTGAAGTCAGATTGTAGCTCCAGAGACATCGATTTTCAAAAAAGGCTTTTAGGTAATCACAGCTTACTCTTAGCACTACCCAGAACTAACGAGGTGGACGTGGTAAACTACTAGTTTCTTCTTTCTTTTTTTTTTGGTTAACCTAACCTACAAAATTAACAATTCAAAATCAGCGACCTCAAAAACCCTCGAGTAAAAAGATTTATGGAAATCTAAAAACTTTTTCAATAACTCGTCCGCCATATTGGATCCGTCATTTTTAATTTTGGAAATCTGACTTTATATTCGTTATCAGAGACCCGGAAAACCCCAAGATGCTAATTTTCTTGATAATCCTTTCATTTTTTGAAAATTTGTCCGCCATTTTGAATTTTGCAAATTTGGCCTTATATTCGTAATCAGCGACCTCAAAAACCCTCGAGTAACAAGTTTTATGAAAATCCAACAACTTTTTGAAAAACACGTTCGCCATTTTGAATTTTGGAAATCTGACTTCAGATTCGTTATCAGAGACCCGCAAGACCCCCAGATGCTAAGTTTCATGAAAATCCATTTTTTTTTTAAACTCGTCCGCCATATTGGATCCGACATTTTGTATTTTGCGAATCTGGATCCTGATTCGTAATCAGCGACCTCGAAAACCCCCGAGTAAAAAGTTTCATGGAAATCTATCAACTTTTTGAAAAACTCGTCCGCCATTTTGAATTTTGGAAATCTGACTTTAGATTCGTGATCAGCGACACCGAAAACCCCCAAATGCGTCCGCCATATTGGATCGGCCATTTGGAATTTTTCGAATCTGGATCCAGATTCGTAATCAACGACCTCGAAAACCACCGAGTAAAAAGTTTTGTGAAAATCTAACAACTTTTTAAAAAACTCGTCCGCCATATTGGATCCGCCATTTTTAATTTGGGCGATCTGAATTTCGATTCGTGATCAGCGACCCTGAAAACCCCTAAGGTTCATATAACAGTAAAATTTGTTTGATAAAAAAATGTGCGCCGCAAAGGGTTAACTTGAAATTTCTGTCATAGGTTCGCATCTGTGTGAAGTAAAATTTCTCCCAATTATAACCCTAGAAATTCATTTTTTGGGAGTTATGGAGGGGGAAAGGAAAATTTAAAAAGTGGTTTTTCTTCAAAACGGTTCGATCGATTTTGATGAACAAAATATATGTTGTAGACACTAATGAGGCTAGTGCAAACAAAAAAAATAGAAAAAAATTGTAGCTAAACAAATTTTTTGAATTTTTCAAAAATTTGTTTTGAGGTTATGTTGTCGAGTGACCACATCCATATTTTACGTGAACATGACTTAGAATATCCTTTACAACATATATTTTGTTGAATTTTGCAGTGCAACACTGGCACCGTTATGGTGAACTGCTCCCGATCGCATACTCTATTGCTGATTAGAAAGGTCAAAATGACTGAATTGATCAGTGAAAGTGAGACTTTATAACATTTCAAATGACTGATTTAATCAGAGGAAGTTACTGGTTAGATAATTCAAAGTGACTGATTTACTCAATGGAAGTTACAGATTATATGATTCAAAATGACTGATTTAATTAGTGAAAGTTACCCTTCAGATAATTCAAAATGACTAATACGGGCAGTGAAAGTTACAGATTGAGTCATTAAAAACTACTGGTTTCATCAGTGAGTCAAATTTACTCATTTGAACAGTCACATTTGATTGATTTGTCAGTAGTTTTGAATCATTTAAATTCTACGTTGAATGAAAAATTAATCAAAAGTGACATTCAAAATAGTCAATTTTACTCACTAATAAAATCAGTCCTTTTGAATGATCCAATCCAATCATTAAAACTATATCTTTCATTGTTTAAATCAGTTATTTTTAATGGTCTAACCAGTAACTTTCACTAACGAAATCAGTCATTTTCCATGGTGTAATCAGTAACTTCCATTGATTAAATAATTTATTTTGAATGATCCAATAGGTCATTTTCAATGACCGAATCAGTCATTTTGAATCATCTAAACTGAAACTTTATTCTATTGAATTAGCCATTTGGAATGATCCAATCAAATCATTGAAACTGTAGCTTTCATTTTTTGAATCAGTCATTTTGAATGGTCTAATCAGTAACTTTCACTGATTAATCAGTCAATTTCTATGTTGTGATAAGTTACTTTCACTGATTAAATCATTTATATTGAAATGTGTGATTAGTAACTTCCACTAATCGAATCCGTAATTTTAAATCATATAACCTGTATCTTTTATTGATTAAATCAGTCATTCTCAATGATTTAATTAGTACCTATTCCTGATTAAATAATTTGTTTTGAATGATCCAATTCGCAATTTTCACTGATGAAATCAGTCTTCCGTAATTGAATAATGAGTAACGTTCACTGAATAAATCAGTCATTTTGAATGGTTCAATCAGTACCTTTCACTGATTAAGTAAGTAATTTTGAATGATCAAATTTGTAATAATTTTAACTGATGAAGTCAGTCATTTTGAATGGTCTAATGAGTTACTTTCACTGATTAAATAATTTATTTCGAATAATTCAATCCGTAATTTTCACTGATGAAATGATACATTTCTCAGTATATAATAGGACACTTATTTTTTGTTTTGTTCGTAAAAAACAAGAGGAAAAATTGTTTAATTAAGTTTTTGGAGAAACGACACAGAAGACGACAAAAAAATGAGAAGGCAAAAGTTTTTCAACGAAAAAAGATCTACGCATTTCTCATAAACTCTTGGTATAATAATCTACTAAAAATGAAGAATACAGTTTTTGGAAAAAGGACACAAGTTTCAATAACATTTTATTTAACAACAATTTTCGCTCAAATTATATCTATAAATTTGCTTCGAACCACTTTACGCTAGGATTTGTATTTTTAGTTTAAATCGTAAAAAATAACACTGAAAATAAACAAATTAAATTCATAGAGAAACAACACATGTTGCAATAAAATCTGTAATAACAAATTTTTTTTTCCTTACAATATGCACACTTTTTGCAATTACAAAAACAAGACAATGAAAGTACTTATGTTTTAATAACAGTGGATATCATGAATTGTAATAATTCAAATTAATCGAAATGATACATTTTTTAGGGTAGCTAAAAACAAAATTAAATGCAAAATAAGAAACAAATATTAAAGTAAACATCATAAATAAAAACTTGTACTTTATTTTTCAATATCTAAATGTAGAAAAGTTTACATTTTAAACAAAATCAAGTGCGAAGTACGAGATACGTGATGAGAATGTGTTCGTTAAAGCCGAAGGAGCTTTAACAAAAGAGAATTCACAATCACCAAACTTTTTCTGATAGAAAATTTCATCTATGGACAAAATTTTAGTTCAAATATTACTCCTCCAAGCTGTATTAGTGCTTTTTTATAAATTCATTTGTTATTGAAAATTGACGATGCAAAATTTGTGCGCGCTTATCCCCGGTCTCCAATAGTCTCTCGGTATTTTTAATTTAAAAAATTTTAATTTCAACGAAGATACACAGCCTTAAACAATTTTAGGTTATGGTAGCGTTTTATACCAAAAATTGGTATTTTGAAACAAAAATAATTATAATTTGTCGAAGATTTCCCATTTTTAACAGTTTCAGGTTATATCAACGTTTTTCACATGAAATCGGGTTATTTAAACAGAAATTATTAGACTTGAAGTCAATCAGTTCAAATTTTTTTTATAATTAATTTTAATTATTAATTTATATAAGTGATTTATTTTTCAATATCTAAATGTAGAAAAGTTTACATTTTAAACAAAATCGACTGCGAAGTACGAGATACGTGATGAGAATGTGTTCGTTAAAGCCGAAGGAGCTTTAACAAAAGAGAATTCACAATCACCAAACTTTTTCTCCTAGAAAATTTCATCCATGGACAAAATTTCAGTTCAAATATTACTCCTCCAAGCTGTATTAGTGCTTTTTTATAAATTCATTGGTTATTAAAAATTGACGGTGCAAATTTTTTTGCGCGCTTATCCCCGGTCTGCCATAGTCTCTCGGTATTTTTCATTTTTAAAAATTTGATTTCAACGCAGATTCACAGCCTTTAACAAGTTTAGGTTATGGTAGCGTTTTATACTAAAAATTGGTATTTTGAAACAAAAATAATTATAATTTGTCGAAGATTTGCAATTTTTAACAGTTTCAGGTAGTATCAACGTTTTTCACATGAAATCGGGTTATTTAAACCAAAATTATTAGACTTTTTCTTCTAGAAAATTTCATCTATGGACAAAACTTTAGTTCAAATATTACTCCTCCGAGCTGTATTAGTGCTTTTTATAAATACATTGGTTATTGAAAATTGACGACGCAAAATTTGTGCGCGCTTATCCCCGGTCTCCCATAGTCTCTCGGTATTTTTCATTTTTAAAAATTTGATTTCAACGCAGATTCACAGCCTTTAACAATTTTAGGTTATGGTAGCGTTTTATACTAAAAATTGGTATTTTGAAACGAAAATAATTATAATTTGTCGAAGATTTGCAATTTTAACAGTTTCAGGTTATATCAACGTTTTTCACATGAAATCGATTTATTTAAACCAAAATTCTTTGACTTTAAGTCAATCAGTTCAAATTTTTTTTTATCATTTCAGATTAGGGTACCTTTCTACTTAAAAATTGTATTTTGAAATAAAAATAATTATAATTGGAACAATATTCAGAATCTTTTAACAATATTGGATTATGTTAGTGTTTTTGGTGAGAAATTTTTGTTTTTAGTACAAAAGAATTAGATTTCAAAGAAGATTGACATGTTGCAACAATTTTAGGTTATGTTAACGTTTTATACTGAAATTGGTATTTCGAAACAAAAATCATTCTAATTCAATGAAGATTTAGAATGTTTCATCAATATTGCATTATGTTAGTGTTTTCCGTAGGAAATTGGTATTTTTAATTTAAAAAAATTAGATTTCAATGAATATTTACCATTTTCAACAGTATTGGATAATGTTTGCGTTTTATACCAAAAATTGGTATTTTAAAACAAAGATATTTATAATTCGTACAAGATTTGCAATTTTTAACAGTTTCGGGTTATATGAAGGTTTTTTTTTACAAGAAATGGGTTATTTTTAACTAAAACTATTCAATTTTAAAGTTTACAGATTTTTTAACAATTTTTAAGTTACGTTAGCGTTTTACATCAAAAATTTGTTTTGTTTAAACCAAAATCACTATAGTTTTAACAAGATTTGCAGTTTTGGAACAGTGTCAGGTTATATTATCATTTTTTACAAAAAATCGGGTTATTTAAACAAAAATCATCAGACTCTGAAGGTTAATAATTCTTCAATCATTTTAGATTAGGTTAGCTTTTTAAATAAAAAATCACTATTTTAAAACAAAAATAATTTTTATTTGAACAAAATTTAGAATCTTTGAACAATATTGCATTATGTTCGAGTTTTTGGTGAGAAATTGGTATTTTTAATTTTCTTTTTAATATATATTTTTAACAGTATTTACAACTTTCAACAATTTTAGGTTATGTTAACGCTTCATAATAAAAATTGGTATTCAACAAACAAAAATAATTCTAATTTGAAGAAAATTTAGAATGTTTTATAAATTTCGGATTATTTCAGTGATTTTCTCAGGAAATTGGTATTTTCAATTCATAAAATTATATTTCAAAGAAGATTTACAACTTTCAACAATTCTAAGTTATTTTAGCGTTCCGTACGAAAAATTGGTATTTTAAAACAAAGCTTATTCTAATTAAAACACTTATACCATTAAACCATTTCCCTTTCAGGGTAGGCGTGACACTACCCGATTCGGGTAGAGTTTCTAGGTTTTTCTTGTAGTTATAAATAACTACAAGTGTGGGCTCACCACACCCACGATGTGCCAACAGCACTCATGTCAGTATTCTTGAATGGTCACCCATCCAAGTACTAACCGCGTCCAACGCTGCTTAACTTCAGTGATCTGACGAGAACTGGGTTTTTCAGCGTGGTATGGCCATAAATATATGGCCAGGATTTAGAATTTCTCATAAATATTGGATTAGTTTAGTGTTTTTTAGGAAGTTGGTATTTAAATTTTTTAAATATTACATTTTTAACGAAATTCACAGCCTTTGACAATTTTAGTTTATCGTAGTGTTTTATATCAAAAATTGGCATTTTAGAACAAAAATAATTATGGGTTGTGCAAGATTTGCAATTTCTCTTTTAGAATACCAATTTTTGATATAAATTCTCACATAACCTACAATTGTTGAAGGCTGTAATACTTCTTTGAAATCTATTTTTTATGACACATGCATGATTTCAGCCCTTAATAATAGTTGACTTCGCCAACTATTTTTGCAAATAAAAATTTAAATTTGTTTATTTTTTTTAATTATAAATAAATATTGGTTAATAATTAAAATATTAATGAAAAATTTGTTTAAAAATCAAATATAATTAAAGCTCTACTTTTTACTCCCTAGAGAGTAAAAAGTACTTTTTACGCCCTAGGGACTGATAAGTGACGTCAGAGGTGAATAATGAAAATTATGCATCTATGAGCTCGCATTTTATGATTATCAGCCCACTCACCGTAAAAACTGTGAGGAAATTTTGATTGCAGATAATAGAATTTTGCGGTTGTTCATGCAATGTTACCATATATACCTGTAAAATTACCATAAATGGCCGAGAATTTCCATAAATTTCCGGAAATTTATGGAAATTTTTAAAAATGAATTTTGGGCAATCCATGGTAAGTTACCATATTTACCTGTAAAATTACAATAAATGACCGAAATTATTAATAAATTTCCGGAAATTTATGGAAATTTTTACAAATAAATTTTGAGTTCCGTTACCATATTTACCTGTGAAATTACCATAAATGACCAAAATTTTTCATAAATTTCAGGAAATTTATGGACATTTTTAAAAATGAATTTTGGGTAAGTCATCATACTTACCTGTAAAATTACCATAAATGACCGAAATTTTTCATAAATTCCCAGAAATTCATGGAAATATTTAAAAATGAATTTTGGGTAAGATATCATATTAACCTGTGAAATTACCATAAATGGCCGAAATTTTTTATAAATTTCCGGAAATTTATGGAAATTTTTTAAAATGAATTTTGGGTTATCTATGGTAAGTTCCCATATTCACCTGTAAAATTACCATAAATGACCGAAATTTTTCATAAATTCCCGGAAATGTATGAAAATTTCAAAAAATGAATTTTGGGTAATTTATGGTAAGTTACAAATCACCTATAAAATTACCATAAATTAGGTTAAGATTAATTTCATTTTTCATTATACAAAATCTAATATGGACTGAAATCATGACTGTATGTCGAGAAATGTACGCACTCGCCTACGACTTGTACTGAAAACATACACTCTCGAAAAAGCACCTCTTCTCCCCCTAGGTGCATAACATACTATTTTTTTAAATCAAAAAACCAAACAAATGTTTCAAACAAAGTTTTTCACAGGAAATTTGTTATTTTTTACAAAAAAAAAAAAAACATTACATTTTTAGGTTACCTAATTTTTAAGATTTAAATCCAATGATTTCAATTTAAAATGATACAATTTACAAGCCGGAACAATTTCGGTGAATATTTTGAACAATACTTAAAATGCTTGAACAATTTTGGATTTCGTATTTTACTTCGGAAAGTGGTAAATTTTTAATTTTAAAAATTTATAATTCAAAGAAGATTTACAGTTTTGAAACAATTTTAGGTTATATTAACATTTTGCACCGTAAATCGGTTATTTTGTTCAAAAAATGTCAGGTTTAAGAGAAGATTTACAATCTTAAACAATTGTTTGTGATGCTATGTTAGTTTTTTCATCTAAAAATTGCTATTGTTTTAAAAAAAATCATTAAGTTTAAGAGAATATTTATAATATTCAAACTAAAATAGGATATGTTAGTATTTCCTTCAAAAACTTGTGTTTTTCAACAAAAATTCTACAATTTATTATCAATACATTATATTCTTAAAATTTATTTTTTTACAATCACAATATATTATTATTTATAATATATTGTACAAAAATATTATATATTGATTCTGAAGTTAATATATCAATTTTTAATAATTATCAAAACTATTGTTCTGGCTTTTCTTTCCTATTCTTTCAGATAAAAGATACTATGGAATACGAAAATTTTGTATTAGTATTAATTTTTAAATTTAAAAATTGCGTGACACAGAAAATATAAAAACAATAAATTAAAAAAAAATTAATAAGTACTCAAAAATAGTAATATTTCAACAAATTGAAAATTAAATACAGTTCGATTATATAATACAAATCCTAAATTTGCAACCAATTTGAAGATCAAGAACATAATTATTTCATGGAAAAATGAAAATTTAGTTAATAACTTTTTTTTATTATTATGCTAAAAAATCATATTTTGAACAAATACTTTTAAAACATGTATTTAATTTTTTAAGAATTTTTTATGTAATACATCTATTTTTGGGGAAATTTTCGTTTTTTAGTCCTGTGCTCACATCCTCAAACTTATAAAATACATATTCAGGTAAATTTTTCACCTAATCAAAATTCGCAATTTTTCAAGAATTGTTTTTACCTGTAAAAAATAATTAAACAATTAAAAATATTAATTTTTGGTATGCAAAGAAATTAAATGAAAAACTAAAGTAATGAAGGTATTGAAAGATTTGAAAATAATGGAATCGATCAATAGCAGAATCCAGAAAAACATAAAAACCTTTTTTTATTAAACAGATTTGAATTTATTTTCCAATTCCATTGGAAATGTAATCGTAAAATAAATCGCTCTCGTAACTTCGCAGAACGTTGAATAATTTAAAACCAAGCTGTTTAATAAAATCATCAGAATACAGAATTTAATGCAAAATAATTGTTTGGTTTGCCATTGTTGATCAACAAAAGATTTGTAAATTTAAATGAATTTCGGTATTTGTTTGCGTACTTTATTGAAAATTATTTTTGTAAAAAGATGCACATATTGAGCAGAAAACCACGTATATCTTCAATAAAATATTGGAATGTGATTCGGAATGGAATTCGCGGGAACGGAAATGTGAGCCAGGATTTTCGTTCGGTGTGTTTACTTTGCATGAACCAGACACGTATGGAAAAATAATCCTATAGAATGAAATGGTTTAGCGACGTTTTATTTTTTTTTTTCAATACAGAAGAAAAGTTGGCATTTTCATCCCTGTGGAACTATCAACAGAAACGTAAAAATACTCGAAAAAAAAGGAAATCTAAAGTTATCCTGAAACACTAAAATAAAAATTTCTATATTAGAAACAGGCTTTTTTCAATTCAAATTTAATCGCATTAAGGCAGTTCAGTTTTTCTATGGTTTTGAGAATTAAAATAATAATACTGATGGTGTTATTTCAAATAAAAAACATTATAATAAAAAAAAATTCTTGATGAAAAAATTGTTGAACTTACAAAAAGCGTTTATTTTGATAATGTTCTTTGAAATTTAATTTTTTGTTAATATCGTGGCAATTTATCAAAGTATACGCTCAAGTTTTGTTTACGGTGGTTGCTCCAATAATTAATAATTCTTAAAAAATTTTTAAGTTGGTGTCACAAAAAATGAGCGTATTAATTTCTGTATAACTGAGTAGAAAAAAAATTGTTATCATTTTTACATACTAAAAATTATTTATGGATAGTTTCAGCACTGATATAAGACCTACTTTAGTAAATCTGAAAATATTTTTGAAAATACTTCCGAAAAGTTAAAAAGAATGTCAACTTTGTTAATAAATAAAAAGTTACCTAAATTTTTCATCAGACATCCAAACACACAAATCTGTTTTAACTTCAAAAAGCTTCATTCAAAAAAAAAATCGTTCAAATTAAATGAATAGTATATGCTAAAAACTGATTCGTCAACAGAAATCTTTTTCTCCCACTCTGCGGCGGGTTTTTTTTTTAATAATGTTTAATGATTTTTAAAAATATTTCTGGTATCTCTTAATTTTTTTTATAAATTAATAAAAAAAAATGTTATTCATTATTTTCACCCACCGGAAATAATTCATAGTTTGACATTTTTTTTAATTTAAAGTATCTAAAGCTTTTTGGAAGAAATCCAGAAATTTCCAAAATTTCCGGAAAAGACCCCGCACAAAATGTATTGAAAAAAGGTCTCGGTGGATTTTGATAATTTTTTGATATTTTGTAGAATATGACCCTTCGAACAAAAAATCATAATGACAAAACCCCGAAAAATGGACAGATTTTCGTCTGCACCGCGCCAAAGGTACCCTTTCAGACCAGCATTCACGCTACATGGAGGCTACTGGCGCTACGCTCACTGGAAACACTTAGCACTCTGCAACTGTGAAATTTTGTCATGATCTACAAAATGTCACAGTTACAAAGTGCTAAGTGTTTCCAGTGAGCGTAGCGCCAGTAGCCTCCATGTAGCGCGAATGCTGGTCTGAAAGGGTACCTTTAGCGCGGTGCAGACGAAAATCTGTCCATTTTTCGGGGTTTTGTCAGAAGGATTTTTTGTTCGCGGGGCCATGACCTACGAAATGTCACAGTTGCAGAGTGCTTAGTGTTTTCAGTGAGCTTCGCGCCAATAGCTTCTATGTAGCGTGAATGCTGGTCTGAAAGGGTACTTTTGGCGCGGTGCAGATGAAAATCTGTCCATTTTTCGGGGTTTTGTCATTATGGTTTTTTGTTCGGGGGGTCATGCTCTACAAAATATCAAAAAATTATCAAATTCCACCGAAACCTTTCTTCAATACATTTTGTGCGGGGTCCTCTATCGAAAATTGCTAAATTTCCATTTTTTTCGAGGTTTGATAATTCGATGTACGGCTGTTTATAGTCCTCGGAAACTCGAACGATTTATCCTAATGACTTTCTTTCGATAAAAAAAATGATCTGAGTTATAGCATTTTCATAATCCAGAAAAACAAACCAAAATGAACATTTGAAGCCAAACAATGCACGATATGAAAAAAAGACAAGAAAACAAAAGCGTTGCTTACTGAAAGCTTTGCAATATTATCATACCAGCTTTTTGAATTTTTTCAAAAAATCGAAAATTAAAGTTTTGATAACACGAAAAATAATAAAAAATCAGAATTTTTATTTTGCGATAAAACTAGGCAAGATACAAAAAAATAAATCAATAAAAATTGTGCACCCAGAAAAGATCTACGTTATTAATCACTTTTTTATAGGACACTTAGTTTTTGTTTTATTCGTAAAAAACAATATTTAATATGAAGAAGTTAAATTTTTGGACAAACGACACAAGCCACGGAAAAAAATAATGACACAAAAGTTGTTCATCCAAAAAAAAACTAAAAATTTGTTAATAGTAATTTTTTAATGATGCGCAGTTTTTGTTTTATTCGTAAAAGACAACAATGAAAAATGAAAAAATTTATTTTTCCGACAAACGACACTAACTATTGAAAAAATGAATAGACCAAAGTTGCTCTTTCAAAAAAGAGTAAAAAATCGTCAAAATTTGTCATGAATAATTTTCTGATAGGACGAGTAGTTTTTTTTTAAACGTAAAAAATAAGAATAAAAATAAAAAATTAAATTTTTGGAAAAACGAGATAAGAGATGAAAAAAATGAAAAGACAAAAGTTGTTGAACCAGAAAAGATCTACAAATTTGTTATATACTCTTGTTATAAAAATACATTGTGAATAACAAAATTAACTTTTTGGAAAAAGGACACAAGCTACAATAACATTTTATTTAACAAAATATTTCGCCGAAATTATATCTACAAATTTCCTTAAGACCACCGTAAATTTTTATTGTTTTTGTGTTGACACATTGGTGAAAATAATATTTTATAATTTGAATTCAAACCATTCCAGGTTGAAAGTTTTTGAATTTCAAACTGCAAAACTGAACTTTTTTTTTGAATCCAAAAGCCTTTTGATGGTCAAATCTAGACATTTTAGAGACTTTTTATTTTTTATCCATTATCTCTTCAGGTTGAATTGGAAAAATTCTTAATTTAGAATTTTTTAAATAAAAAGCTTTGAAAGCCTACGAATTCAAAGGCTCCTAAATTTAAAAGCTTTGAAATTCGCCAGTGTTCGGAAACCTGAATGGAAAAATCTTGAAATAGAACAATTTTTAATCCTTCTAATTTCAACGCTTCAGATTTTGTCTTTCCAACCCAAATTTTTTAATAAATATTGTTTTTTTTAGCTGACTTTCAACAATTCTGATTGTTTTTCTGTTGAAACTTTATTGAAAATAAAATTGAATACAAAACTTAATAAAATGGAAATTTATCTTTAGGTCTAATTGAAGAAATCTTCCATTTGGAATTTGAAAAGTAAGAGACATGAAAAGAGTTTGGATTCAAAGGCTCCTAAATTTGAAAGTTTTGAAAAGATCTAGTATTTTAATTTGGAGCACCTTATTTGAAAAATCTTGAAATATACAAATTTTTATTTCTTCTAATTTCAAAGCTTCAAATTTAGTCTTTTTGAATAAATTTATTTTCTTTCAACTGACTTTGAACAATTTTTTTCCATTTTTTAGGTCTAATTCAAAATATCTCCAATTGCGAATTTCTAAAGTAAGGAATTTCAAAACCCTTTGATTTTGAAGAATTTGTGTTTTAGGGTGAAAAATTTAACGATTTGGTTAAAATTTTGTTTCTTTCTGGACTGACAAATTTTTCATGGTAAAAAATTTAACTCTTTTATTGAGAATTCATCTTTGTGGTTTAAAAGTTTATCTTTTTTAGACGAAATTTGATTTTTTTTTTAATAAAAATTCAACCATTTAGTTGAAAATTAAATTTTTTGTTTAAAATTCATATTTTCAAGTTCAAAATTCAACTCTTTTGATGAAGAATCATCTTTTAAGGTTAAAAATACAACTATTTTGGTAGAGAATTGAACAATTTGGTTGAAAATTAAAATGCTTTGTAGAAAATTTATCTTTTTGGGTTAAAAATTTAACAGTTTCTTTAAAAGTTTTTTCTTCCTTGACTGAAAAACCTTGCTTGGTCAAAAACTCAACTCTTCTGTGGAAAATTGTTTTTTTGTTTGAAAATGCTGTTTGAAGTATCAACCATTAGATGTTTTGTTGAAAATTCATATTTCTTGGTTCAAAATTTAACTACTTTGTTTAAAATTCGTCTTTTTGGTGTAAAAATTCAACTATTTCGATACAGAAGCCCACTATTTGGTTGAAAGTTAACTTTTTTGTTGAAAATTTGTCCTTTTGGACAAACAATTCCACTATTAGGTGTAAAATTAATTTTTTGAACTGAAAAAATATTTTCCTTCCTCATAGAGGAAGCTTTGTAATGGTAACATTTTCTAAATTTTTTAAATTCATTTAATTAAACCTTCCTTAATTTAAAAATGCCCAATACAATGTTCTAAACAATTGTCCGGATGTGCATGTGTGTGTTGGAGGGCTTATTTTCCCCACTAATATCTTGAAACTGAATGAAGGATTTCTAAAAACATTTACTGCATTTTTTTAGCACTTATTAATATTTTAAAAATCTTTTTTTTATAGTAAAACTTTTTTCATTAGCATAATTCAAAGTTGATGCAATGATATAAAAGATGCCTTTATTCGAGACGAATCGATTGAGCTATAATATTGATACATTCTATTGAAGAGTAGGGAAGTTATGGTAAT
>CAKNYM010050341.1:183588-198150 GCA_932195095.1 Andricus curvator
TCTCTCATTTCCTCGACTTCACCTACTTACCCTCTTCTCAATTCCCCGAACAAAAACAAAATATTAAAATTTTTTACAAAAAGAAAACGTACATTAGGAAAAACTATTCAAGCTTTTGAAAAGCCAGTAGGATAAAGTTAATGATGAAAAAAGTCCAGAAAGAATTAAATATTCTCTAAAATCACTTTAAACTAATTTTCTACTGGTTTTTGCATATAATTATCAGACAATGGGTTAATTAGTCTTCTTTGAAAGAGCAAAGAGAAAATTTCATAGCCCTAGATTGAAAAGAGTTTACAGCACTTTATTGGCTCTAATTAAACGTTGTTCAATTTCCAAGAGAATTAGCCGCACCCGTTACATTATAAATAAGGGTGATACTGTAGTAAATGCCTGTGAGACATACCGTCTAAAATTTTACGGCATCTGCCTGCATTGAAAGCATTCTTAAGTGCTGAGACTTTAGAGCTGCTAACTTACAAAATGGTGATACGAAATTCATAGGACGGCCAAAATTTATTTCTCCTAAAACTTTTCGTGACACTGCTATTAGTCAAGAAACTCTGCCTTTTATCAGAAATTCTGTTCATGATAACAAATCACTTGAACAAGTTCTCAGGAATTGCATTCTTATGGTTACTAAAATATTACAAAACTTATTTAAAAATATGAATGCCCCCCCCCCAATTTCCATCGAAATAGTTGAATTTTAAAATATAAAAAAAACACAAATTTGTATCGAAATAGTGGAACTTTCCTAGAAAAAGATGAATTTTCCATGAAATAGTGGAATTTTCCACTAAAAAAGTATTTTTTTGAATACCAAATTAAAAAAAAATAGAATACTTTAATTTCCAGCTAAAAAGTTAATATTTAACAACAACAACGAATTTATTGAAATAGTTGAATTTTCAAGCAAAAGAGATAAATTTTCAACAAATTAACCTAATTTTCCACTAGAAAAGATTAATTTCCTACAAAATAGTTGAATTTTCCACCAAAGAAGATACATTTCTCACAGAATATTTTAATTTAATTTCAATTTTATGTAATTATTTTATACAATTTTATTTTAATAATTTTTCTACCATATAGTTGAATATCTACTGAAAAAGATAACTTTTTCCACAAAATATTTTAATTTTGAACAACAAATAGAAAAGTTTGCTTTTTAATTTAAAAATTAATTTTTACCAAGAACAAATTTCCATCGGAATAGTTGAATTTAAAAATAAAAAAACACAAATTTGCATCGAAATAGTCGAACTTTCCTATAAAAAAGATGAATTTTCCATCAAATAGTTGAATTTTCCACAACAATTTTTTTTTAATATTAAATTTTTTAACAAAAACTAGAATACTTCAATTTCCAGCTAAAAAATTAATGTTCAACAAAAACAGAAGAAATTTATCGAAATAGTTTAATTTTCAACTAAAAAAGATACATTTTTCACAAAATATTTTAATTTTCAACAAAAAATAGAAAAGTTTGAGTTTTAATTAAAAAATTAATTTTTACCAAAAACAAATTTCTATCGAAATAGTTGAATTTTCAACTAACAAAAAAAAAAACAAATTTCCAACGAAATTTTCGAACTTTCCACTAACAAAGATCATTCATTTTTCTACCATAAAATTGAATTTGAACTAAAAACGGTTGAATTTTCCACTAAAAAAATATTAGTTTTCTAAAAAATAATTGAAATTAATGTTTACGAAAAACAAATTTCCATGAAAACAGTTGAATTTATAACTACAAAAAAAAAGAATTTTCAACGAAATAGTCGAACTTTTCACTGAAAAAGATCATTTTTCTACCATAAAGTTGAATTTCAACTAGAAACGGTTGAATTTTCAACTAAAAAAAAATTATTTTTCTACCAAATATTTAAATTTGAAACTGAAACTAGAGTACTTTAATTTCAACTAAAAAATAAAAATTTTCATCCAAATAGTTGAACATTCAAGTAAAAAAGATAAACTTTTCACAAAATAGTTGAATTGAGCACTAAAAAAAAGATACATTTTTAACTAAATATTCAATTTTTGACTAAACAGTTAATGTATATAAAAAAACGAATTTCCATCAAACCAGTTCAATTTTTAACTAAAAAAAAAAATAATTTTCAAAGAAATAGTCGAACTTTTCACTAAAAAAGATCAATTTTCCACTCAATACTTGAATTTTCCTCTCAAAATGATTAATTTTCCACAAAATAGTTAAATTTCCAAAAAAAATCCAATAGTTGAATCTTCAGTTAAAAAGATTAACTTTTACAACAACAACAAAAAAAAACAAATTTCCATCAAAATATTTGAATTTTTAACCAAAAAAAAACAAACGAATTTCCAACGAAATTGTCGAACTTTCCACTATAAAATATCATTTTTCAACCATAAAGTAGATATAATTTTAACTAAAAACGGTTGAATTTTCCACTAAAAAAAGATTAGTTTTCTACAAAATAGTTAAATTCGGAAGAGAAACTAGATTACTTCAATTTGAACTAAAAAATATCAATTTTCATCGAAATATTTGAACATTCAAATAAAAAAGATAAATTTTTCAAAAAATAGCTGAATTGACCACGAAAAAAGATATAGTTTTAACTAAATATTTAATTTTCCACTAAATATTGAATGTATATGAAAAAACGAATTTACATCAAAACAGTTGAATTTTTAACTAAACAAAAAAAAAAAGGAATTTTCAAAGAAATAGTCGAACTTTTAATTTTCCACACAATAGTTAAATTTTTAACAAAAAATGCAATAGTTAAATTTTCAGTTAAAAAGGTTAACTTGTACCAAAAAAAAAAAAAAAAAAAAAATTTCCATCGAAATATGTAGTTGAATTTTCAAAAAAAATCTGCTCGCATACAAAAAAGGGTTTTTGTAGCTTATTAAGACGTTAATTAAGTCGTTAAAACCTCCACCTCCCATATTTTTCTCCCCCACTACGCCTACATTACGCTATTCCCCCTCCTCTTCTACGTCCCTTCCCCAGCAATCACTTCCTCACTCACGCTCACTTCCCTTCACTTACACTCACTTCCCTTCACTTACACTCACTTCCCCTCACTCACACTCATTCCCCCTAACTTACAATCAGTTCCCTTACTACGCCTACCTTATTTTCCGTCAGCTCCCCCACTACCATCTCGTTTGCCCTAATTTCCCCTTCTCCCTTCCCCACATCTCTCCTAATTTCCACTATTTCACTTAATTTTCCTCGCCTCATTTCCCCTTCTTTCCTTCACTCACTTATCCTACTTCCGCTCCGCTTATTTTCCCTCAGTGCCCCTACTTCCCCCACTATTTCTCTCTCACTTTCCTCAATTGAAAAAAAGTACTACGGACGCGTGGATGAACCCTAAAAAGATGCATCTTCTTTTTTCGAGAAACTCAAAAAATGAGCTATTTCCCAAAAGAAATTCGAACTTTCACTTTTTTTGGACCATCGTAATATATATAATATAATCTATTGAATATTCCCGGTCATTTTCCGATTTTTCCGGTTTTCTGGCAATTATGAAACCTAGAAGTGAGAATACCTTTTTGATATTTTATCGGCCAATTAAGTTATTGCTGATGCATCCCTGAAGTGTAATTGCATTATTTTGCAAATGGCCCTGGCGTCCAATGCGAGACATTTTCTAATGCCTGGGGAGTCTCCATTAAACGTGGCTTGAATTTTAAATAAAGAAGGCACACGAGGGATTTTGCGCTACACCGTATAACGAAAATTAACGAAGGGAAAATTATAGTTGTTGAAACGTTTCTAAAACTTGATTCATTCTACGTGAAACGTGGGCTTTATCATTCTCTTATTACTATATCTCATTTTTATGTTATAAATTAATTTATTATTATTATGAAGTCGCTCAAACCTCCCCCTGTCATACTCTTCCTCCCCTTTCCCCTTTCCCCTTTCCCCTTTCCCCTTTCCCCATTTCTCCCTCCCCTTTGCAATTAATTCCTTCTCTAAGTTCTTCCTTCTCCACTTTCCATCTCCTCGCTTCCCCGGCTGACACTCCCCTTCCCCACTCCCCTTTCCCAACCATCACTTCCACTTCCCTATTCACCCTCATTTTCCCTCGCTTCCCACACTTCCCATCACTTTACACCCCCCCTTACTTCCTCTACTTCCCCTGCCCCTATTTCCCTTTAATTCCCCTACTTCCCTTCTCCTCATTCCCTATCACTCCCCCTACTCCTCCGCCACTCACATCCCCTAATTTTATTTTATTTCCCCCACTCTGCCTCCCTCACTTCTCCTACTTCCCCTCTTCTCACTTCCTGTCATTTCCCCTACATTCCATCACTTCCGCTTATTTTCCATCGCTTCCCCTACTTTCCCTATAATTAATCCCTCTCATTTCCCTATATGTTTAACGTGGGAAATTTTTGGATTTTCGAAAAATTGGATTGATACTTCAGGGTTTGATCGAAGGTTGCCAAATTTTTTAAGGATTTAGGGGAGTGTCTATCGAATAAAACCATATTAACAACTTTCGTTTCAAAGCCCCCCTCCCACACACACAACGTTCCAAATATGACCCAAAATATTACACGAAATATTACTAAAATTTTGAAAAATCATTCAAAATTGAAAAAATTTCCCTTAAATCTTTCAGATATTTTCGAAATCTGTAGAAAAATTTTGAAATTATAATAATTTTTTGAAATATTTTTAAAATTTTCTTTTGAAATTAATTTTTCAAAATAAAAATTAATTAAAATTTTTCCCAGCAATCTCAAGAAATGTTGTTATTTTCTTGAAATCATCAATTTATATTTTGTTTGAAAATTTTTGGAAATCTTTCCAAAATCAAATTCATTTTTTAACCATTTTCCAAAATTTTGGGCCTTCTAAATATATTTTTAAATTCTTCGAATTCTTCCAAAATTTTTCTTGAAATTCTGAAAAATTAAAAAACTTGCCTTCAAATCTTCCAGATTCTGTTTTGAAAACTTTGGAAATCTTTTGAAATGTTAAAATTTTGTTCAAATATTATCTTAAAATTAATTTTTCAAACCAAAAATAAGTTTAAATTATCCCATTAATTATGAGAAATATTTTGTATCATCCTGAAACCTTTTGAAATTTCTAATTTTTTAATCTTGCTAATGGAAATATTTTTCGAAATTTTCGAAAATAATTTTAAAAAATTTGAAATCTTTCTCAATTTTCTCTTAAAATTAATTTTCAAAATAAAAATTCAGTTTAAATTTACCCAGGAATTTTAAGAAAGTTCTTTTTTTATTTTCGAAGCTACAATTGTTTTTCGAAATCTTCAAAATTTTTTGGAAATCTTATCCAAATTAAAATCATTGTTTCACTATTCTAAAAACTTTTGAACCTCCTAAATATGTTTTAAAATTTCTCGAATTCTTTCAAAATTTTTCTTGAAATTCTGAAGAATTAAAAACTTGCCTACAAATCTTCCAGATCCTATTCTGACAATTTTACAATTTTCTACTAAGTACTTGAAGTTCCAGCCAAAAAAGATAAATTCTCAAACGAAATATAATAGTTGATATTTAAACCAAAAAAAAAATTTTTAACAAATTTTTGGGTAAACAAATTTTGTCTATTTATTTTTTCGTATCTTGTGTCGTTTTACTAAAAATTGAATTTTTCTATTTTCAATGCAGTTTTTTACAAATAAGACAGAAACTACGCGTCCTATTAGAAAGTGATTGCCAATAAATTTGTAGATCCTTTTTGAATACAAAATTTTGGTCATTTCATATTTTTTCGTATCTCGTATAGTTTGACCGAAAAATGGAATTCTTTATTCTTCATTATTTTTTGTGCGGTGAAAATTTGAATTTTAGATTTTTCTAAAAAATTCAAAAAGTTGTTGTGATAATCTTGTAGGGTGTTTAAAATTCAACGTTTTTCTTCTCATGCAATTTGTTTATATCGTGTTTTATTTGGCTTAAAATGTTCATTTTTGTTTGCTTCTTGGAATTTTGTAAATGTTATAACTCTGGTAATTTTTTTTATCAATAAAAGTCATACAGATAAATTTTTTGTCTTTTTGAATACTACTAATGACCGTTCATGAAAATTTTAAATCTTGAAAAAAAGTGGTCTGAAAATTTTTAAAAATGCGCTCACTTTTCCAAATTTATCCAAAAAAAAATTTTTTAAAGGTTTCACGATAATAAAAAATATTTCTCATAATTCGTGGGATAATTTAAACTAATTTTCTATTCGAAATAATCAATTTTAAGCTAATATTTCAAAAACTTTCAACATTTCAAAAGATTTATAAAATTGTCAAAATTAGATCTGGAAGATTTGTAGGTAAGTTTTTCAATTTTTCAGAATTTCAAGAAAATTTTTGGAAGAATTCGAAGAATTTTAAAACATATTTAGAAGATTTAAAAGTTTTCAAAATGGTGAAAAAATGATTTTAAGTTGGAAAATATTTCCAAAAATTTTTGAAGATTTCGAAAAAAATTTTGAAGCTTCAAGAAACTAAAAAAAACTCTCTTAAAATTCATGGGAAAATTTAACTAGAATTTTTATTTTTAAAAATAAATTTTAAGAGAAAATTGAAAAAGATTTCAAAATTTTTTTTATTATTTTCGAAAAATCTTTCCATTAGCTAGATTAAAAAATTTTATGAAATATTTTTAAACATTTTAAACGATTTCACGATAATACAAAAGATTTCTCATAATTCATGGGATAATTTAAACTTATTTTTTAATTTTGAAAAATTAATTCCAAGATAATATTTAAACGAAATTTTAACATTTCAAAACATTTCCAAAATTGTCAGAACAGAATCTGGAAGATTTGACGACAAGTTTTTTAATTTTTCAGAATTTCAAGAAAAATTTTTGAAGAATTCGAAGAATTTTAAAATATTATTGGGAGTTTTAAAAGTTTTGAAAATGGTTAAAAAAAATTTTAAGTTTGAAAAGATTTCCAAACATTTTAGTCAATTTAAAAGATATTCATCTGAAATTTTTCAAAATCCTGAAAAAGAAAAAAACTATACTTTTTCGACATATCTGGAAGCTTCAAAAAAATTTTGAATTCTCTCATGTATCTTAGGAAAATTATATATTTATTTAAGTTTAAAAACAAATGAAGAAATAAACTTGAAAAATAAATATTTGTTAGAGATTTTTATGTTATATTTTAAATTATTTATCCCCCAAAAATAATAATTTGGGTGATATTTTTTCTTTCATGACTTGAAAATCTTTTTTAAGATTCACTTTTTTTCACTAAAAATTCATTATTTTAGTCAAAAATTTATCTCTTTGGTTGACAATATCACTATTTCACTGAAAATTCGTCTGTTTTGTGAAAATTCATCTATTTCATTAAAAGTTCATATTTTCATGTTAAACAATTGAACTGTTTTGTTGAAAATTTGTCTCTTTTTTAAAAAACCTTATCTTTTTTTATTTAAAATGCAGCTGGTAAAAATTAATTTTTTGGTTTGGAATTAAGCTATTGTGTTAAAAATTTGTCTTTTTTCATGAATTAAAAAATTTTTTATTCAAAATTGAAATCTTTTTTGGTTGAAATACCATTTATATTATCTAAATAATATATTCAATAATTTAATAATAATAATCAATGTAACAAAGGACTTGAATACTTTGAAATCCAAGTGTCTGTTAATTGCTAAAGTTTTCTTCATTTTCAAGTACAATTATTTTAAACACATTAGAATTTTCAACAGTTCAGAAAAATTTGTTAAATTTGTTTCAAATTTTTGATTTAAGGTTTTGATTTAAGGTTTTGATTTAAAAAATTTTTCATTGTCGTAGAAAACTTGATTGGCTGCCACACTGCGTGAATATAACTTGAAGTGACTGTTTTCAGATTGTTTATCTATTAATAATGATTTATGAATTTTCTGCACCATCAATTTTGTATATCGAAATTTCCAAATAAATCGTTTTACTTTATCATAAAATTCATTTCTCAATGCATCTAAAAATTATCGATATCAGAGAACATTTAAATTTTAAATTATTGTTTAAAATTGGGAAATAATTCTGTTCTTAACATTTTGTTACCACGCTATAATTTCTCAACTTTTTCACATTTTTACATCGTTTTGGTTTTAAATTTTTTTTTGTCCTAATAAATAAATACGGTTCATTAAAAGTTAGATATTCAGCATTTTCCCTATTCAAAGGATGTTTTCAAAATAACGTTCCCACCCCTTTATAATTATTACATTGCTGGTGCTAAAGTTAATTACAACGTCGCATCGTTCCGAGTCGCACGTAATTAGTTTACTTCATCGGTAAGTTTCAAACCCAGAAAATAGATTGCAAGTGCATTAAATACAATTCATCACCTTATTTTTTATTTATTATTATAAAATAGATTTTGAAACTTGTACCAGTAAATTAGTAAAAAACTAATTTACTGATACAATTTTCAAAATCTATTTTGTAATTCCGACTTCACACTCTTTCTCATATTCCCTCTTTTCCCCTTTTTTAAGAACTTTCTTTTTTTCCCGGTTTCAAGAAATTTCCTCTTTTTCTCGATTTTTCGCTTAAACTTTTCTTTTGGTTAAAAATATTCTATTTGGCTGAAAATTTAATTATTTTGTTGAGAATGCAACTATTTTGTTCAAAAGATATCTTTTTGGTCATGAATTCAACAAGTTGGTTTTGGTTGAAAATTAAATTTTTTCAAACGAATTGAACTATTTGATTAAAGAATCATGTTTATAATTCATTTGATTCATTGGAAATTCATCTATTTGGTTCAGAACTGAACTATTTTGTTGAAAATCATCAATAACACTTTTCGTTGAGAATTCACCTGTTTACATTGTCATCAGAGAAGTTATTAGATTTTTGTAAGATTCACCCCCCCCCCCCCAACGTTTTTGTCTAATTTTCTACGTTTTGAGACCCTCTGAACACGAAAAACAGATTTTCGCGAATGTGTATAGCTGTGTGTTAGCGTGTTAGCGTGTTAGTTTGTTAGTTCGGTACTTTGTTAGCTTGTTAGTTCGTTACTTTGTTAGTTTGTTAGTTTGTTACTTTCTTAGTTTGTTAGTTTGTTATTTTGTTTGTTTTTTAGTTTTTTAGGTTGTTAGTTCGTTCGTTACTTTGTTAGTTTGTTTGTTAGTTTGTTAGTTCGTTACTTTGTAAGTTTGTTAGTTTAATACTTTATTAGTTTGTTAGTTTGTTAGGTTGTTAGTTCGTTACTTTGTTAGTTTGTTAATTTGTTAGTTTGTTTGTTAGTTTGTTAGTATGTTACTTTGTTACTTTTTTAGTTTGTTACTTTGTTAGTCTGTTTGTTTGTTAGTTTGTTAGTTTGTTAGTTTGTTAGTTTGTTAGTTTGTTAGTTTGTTAGTTTGTTAGTTTGTTAGTTTGTTAGTTTGTTAGTTTGTTAGTTTGTTAGTTTGTTAGTTTGTTAGTTTGTTAGTTTGTTTTATTTGTTAGTTTGTTAGTTTGTTATTTTGTCTTTAGATTTTTAGTTTGTTAGCACGACAAATTTCGAAAGAATTGACAGATTGCATTGGCCTTTGGAATAATTTAAAAATTCTTTGAATTTAAAAAAATATATTAAAAATTAAATATTAAAAATAAAAATTTTAAATTTTAATTCAAAAAACAAACGAAAATTTTTAGTCAAACAACGCACGATATGAAGCAAAGTTAGGTGGAGAAAAACACTACCTTTTGAACACCCTATACAATAGTCAAGACAACTTTTTGAATTTTATGAAAACATCGAAAATTAAATTTTGATCGCACAAAAAAAAATAATGAAAAATAAAAATTTCCATTTTGCGGTAAAAATATACAATTTACATACGAAATAAGATGAATAGACAAAAATTGTTCATTCAAAAAGGATCTACAAATCTGTTACTAATCACTTTTTTATAGGACGCGTATTTTTTGTATAAATTCGTAAGAAGCAGCCTTATAAATTAAAAAAATTAAATTTTTGAACAAACGACAAAAAGGAAATAAGAAAAATGTTTTTCACTCAAAAAATATCTGCAAATTTGTTATAAATTATTTTCTGATAAGATACGTGGTTTTTGTTTTATTCGCAAAAAAAAACAACATTAAAAATTTGAAAATTTAATTTTTGGACAAACGACACAAACTATGAAAAAATGAATTGACAAAAGTTGCTCATCCAAAGGAGTGCTACTTTGTCATTAATAATTTTTTTAAGGACGCGTAGTTTTTGTTTTGATAGTAAAAAATAACATTAAAAATAAAAAAATGAAATTTTCGGCAAAACGGCACAAAGTACGAAAAAAAATTAATTAATATATTCCATTCTTGGTTGAAAATTTATTTTCTATTTGAAAATTCAACTATTTTGTTGGAAATTCATTAATTTTGTTCAGGATTGAACTATTTTGCTGAAAATTTAACTATTTTGTTCAAAATCAGACTATTTATTTGAAAAGTTAACTACTTGGTAGAAAAATAATTTTTTTTCTGAATATGCATAGTGTCGGGTGGTAAATTCAACTGTTTTATGGGAAATTCATTAATTGAAGAAAATCGTCCTTTTCAGTGAAAAATTAATCTTCTTTTCTAAAAATTCAACGTTTTGGCTATAGATTTAACTATTTTGTTGAAAATTCTTATTTTTGGTTCAATTAACCTCGTAGAAAATTCGTTTATTTTTTGCTCAAGGTTAATTTTTTAAATTAAAAAGGTAACTATTTCATTTTTACTTTAAAAGATACCTTTTTCAAATTTAAAATTCAATCATTTGGATAGAAGTTAAACTATTTATTTAAAAAATTAACTGCTTGGTAGAAAATTAACTTTCTAGTTAAAAATGCATAGTGTCCGATGGAAAATTTATGTATTTTTTTGAAAATTCTTCTCTTGAGTAAAAACTTATTCTCCTGTTTTGAAAAATCATTTTGGTTTAGGATTCAACTATTTTGTTAAAAAATCGTTTTTTTTTAGTTGAATTCCACCGGTTAGAAATTAGTTTTGTTTTATTTTTATTGAAAGTTAATTTTCTAAACTGAAAATGAGGCACACAATTTATTTGAAAAATTAACTACTTGGTAGAAAATTAGCCTTTTATTGAAAATTCTTAGTTTTGGGTGGAAAATTCAACGTTTTTGTGGAAAATTCATGTACTGTGTTAAAATTCCGTCTCTTTGAGTAAAAAGTTAATTTTTGTTTCTGAAAATTCAGCGTTTCGGCTATAGATTCAACTATTTTGTTGAAATAGCGACTTTTTAATCCAATTAACCTGGTAGAAACTTCCTGTTTTTTGCTCAAGATTAATTTTTTTAATTGAAAACGTAACTATTTTTTTTTTGGTTTAGAAAATATCTTTTTCCAAAATCAAAATTCAATAATTTGGTTAAAAATCAAACTATTTGTTTAAAAAATTAACTAGTCGGTAGAAAATTAACTTTTTTGTTGAGAATTCATAGTGTCGTGCGGAAAATTCATTTCTTTTGTTGAAAATTCGTCTTTTGAGTAGAAACTTATTCTTCTGTTTTGAAAAATTATCATTTTGATCGAGGATACAACTATTTTCTTAAAAATTCGTATTTTTCAGTTAAATAAAATTCGACCAGTTGGAAATTCGTTTTCTTTTTTCTGTTGCAAATTAATTTTTTAAACTAATAATTTAGATACTCAATTTTTGGTTTGAAACATTTTTTTAAAATTCAAAAACAAACAACGTGGTTGCAAATATAACTATTTATTTAACAAATTAACTGCTTTGTAGAAAATTAACTTTTTTGTTGAAAATTAACTTTTTTTGTTGAAAATTCGTAGTGTTGGGTGGAAAATTCAACTGTTTTGTGGAAAATTCATGTATTTTGTTGAAAATTCGTCTTTTTGAGTGAAAACTATTTCGTCTGTTTTGAAAAATCATCATTTTGGTTGAGGATTTAACAATTTTGTTAAAAATTCCTATTTTTTAGTTGAGTTCACCAGTTGGAAATTCGTTTTTTTTTTTGTTGAAAATTAATTTTTTATACTGAAAATGTAACTATTCCCTTTTTGGTTGGAAAATTATATTTTTCGTTAAAAATTTGTCCTTTTGGACAAAAATTCAACTCTTCGGGTAAAGGAGGCGGTAAATTGTGAAATCAATTAAAAATGTCAAACCTCTGCTAAAATTATTTTTATTTAATTAATGCTCAATGCAGATTTCCAACATTTTTTTAGCTATATTTAATATCTGTTTCAACGATTCGAAAATGTGATAATTTTATTAATGATAATAGTTGAAATAAATTACGCTGAAAATCCCTATTTTAAAATTTTTTCCAATATCGTTGGTTCACTTCCAATGATATTTGTGGCCAGATGAAGAATAAATATCGTATGTTCAGCTATAAATTTTTTTTCTGTATCAAATTCTTCTGAACATCTCTAGAATTTTCTGCATCCTGATAACAATGCGAACGTCAGGGCTTGATGCTTTCCTTTTCAAATTTTAATCAAACCAATTACTCTTTGAGGCTAGCTAAAATTATTCTATTCTCAAATATTCAATTACAAAAACAGGTTTTCACTCTTTTTAAATATTTATCAATTCAAAGCAGAATAATTTCCAACTAATAAATTCTTGAAAATTTAAAAAAAACAAAGAATCAATCAAATTTAGACAACAATAAAATTAAAAAAATAAATGAATAAAAGAGGAAAGAAAAAGAAGACAACCTCCAAATTTAAGTTTGTAAATGTTTCTTGATTGTGATTGAAAAAGAAAAAAAGACAAAAGAAAAAATAAGGTAGAAGAATTGGAGGTTGCCTTCTTTTTCTTTCCTCTTTTTTATTATTTTTTTTTTTTAGTTTAAATTGAGACAACTGGATAATGGCAATTATTTCCAAATTCTTTAAAAACTTCTTTTGAATTTTCTCACTAATTTTTCTTAATTTTCTCTCAATTCCTTCGAATTACCGGATACGTCTGAATTCCTTGACTTCCTCTCAATTCTCTAAATTCCTGGTATTATTCTGAAATCCGTGAAATTTAATGAATTTTTAATTTATCTGAATTATCTAGATGATCTGAATTCCTTATATTCGTGAAATTCTCTTAATCATCTGAAGTTCGTAAACTTGTACAATTTTCTAAATTCTGAGAATACCCTGAATTCAGAGAAATATAAAAAAATGGAAGGAATTCAAGGATTTTTAGAGAATCTAAAGAATGAAAGTTATTTAAGGAAAAAAGAATATTTGAGAAATTCAGGGGATAAGAGAATTCAAGGAATTTCGGGAATTTTTAGGAATTCAGCCAATTTTGGGAATTTCGGATATTCAAGGAATCGAGGATATTCAAGGATTTCAGGAAATTCAGAACATTTCAGAGATTTCAAAACATTTAGGGAATTCAAGGAATCCAGAATATTCACATCATTTAGGAAATTAAAATATTTTATAGAATTAGGAGAATTTTGGGAATTTAGGATATTCAAGAATTTCAGATAATTCAAAAAATTTTAGGGATTTCCGAGAAACTTTAGAATTCAAGAAATTCAGACAATTCAAAGAATTTTAGTAATTCTAAGAATTTTATAAGTTCAAGGAATTTCATAAATTCAAGGAATTTGAGAAATTCAAGGAATTTCAGGAATTTTTATGAATTTAGCCAATTTAGGGAATTTCGAATACTCAAGGAATCCAGGATATTCACAGAATTCAGGAAATTAAAATATTTCACATAATTAAGAGAATTTTGGGAATTTAATATGTTCAAGAATTTCAGAAAATTCAGAGAATTTCAGGGATTTCCGTGGAACTTTGGAATTCAAGAAATTCAGACATCTCAAAGAATTTTAGTGATTCTAAGAATTTTATAAATTCAAGGAATTTGACAAATTCAAGGAATTTTAGAAATCCAACTAAATTTAGTATGTATATTCAAGGAATTTCAGAAATTCAGAATACTCAAGGAATTCGGAAAATTCAAAATATTTAAAGACTTCCGAAAATTTAAGGAATACTAGAAATCGAAAGATTTCAGGTATTTCAGAGTATTGAGGGAATTCAAATAATTCAGGAAATTGAAGGAATTTAGAAAATTGAAGAAATTAAAGGAATTCTGGAAATTCAGAGAAATCTAGTATTTCAGGTAATTCAGAGATATCAAGAATTTCACAGAATTCGAGGAGATTAGAGATTTTCAGAAATTAGAGAATTACAGGAATTAAAGCACTTTAGAATTTTCAGGAAATTTAGAATATTCAAAGTATTCAGGGAGTTCAGATAATTTCTTCCGAAAATTTAAGGAACCCTAGAAATTCAAAGATTTCAGGAATTTCAGAGCATTCATGGAATTCAAGAAATTAAAGAAATTAAAAGAAATCAGGAAGTTGAAGGAATTCCAGGAATTTAGAATATTTTAGAGATTTTTAGAAATTCAGAGAATTTCAGAAATTAAAATAATTTAGAATATTCAGGGAACTCAGAAAATTTAGATTATTCAGTGAATTCAAGAAATTCGAAAAATTCGAAGATTTCAGGACTTTAGGGAATTCAAAATATTCAGCTATTTTACAGAATTCAAAAATTTAAAAAATTTAGAAATGTGCAGGATTT
>CAKNYM010050342.1:0-27020 GCA_932195095.1 Andricus curvator
CAAAAATAGTTGAATTTTCAACACGAAAATTGGAATTTTCGACAAAAAGACGAATTCTCAACGAAAAATTAAATAGTAGATATTTCAACAACAACAAAAACCGAATTTTCAACGAAATAGTTAAATTTTCAACCAAAGAGTTGAATTAAAAAAAAAATCAACAAAATAGTTAAATTTGTAACCAGCTAGTTCCACTTTTAACCTACAAAAATGAATTCGTAACCAAAACGACGAACTTTCAACAAAGAAAATTAATTTTCTACCAAAAAAGACAAATTTTCAACAAAACTATTGAATTTTCAACCCGAAATTATTAATTTTCTATCAAATAGACGAATTTTCTAATCAAAAAGACGAATTTTCAACAAATAAAGATTTTTCAGCCAGGACAGGAAAAAATGTTAAAGAAATTGTTGAACATTAAAGCCAAAAGACAGCATTTTCAACCCGAAAATACAAATTTTCAACAAAAAAGTTCATTTTTAACCAACAAATTGCAGTTTTAATCAAAAAAGAGAAAATTTCCACCAACAGGATTAATTTCCTTTCAATAAAAGACCAATTTTTGACTTAAAAAGATTAAATTTCAGCAAACAAAATGGGAAAGTTATATTTGTAGGTTAAAAAATAAATTTTAAATGAAAAAAAGAATTTTCAGCAAAATATTTAAATTTTCAATCAAAGAGATCAACCCTCAAACAAACAAATTTTTAACAAAGTGTTTCAAGTTTTACCCAAGTAATTGAATTTTCAATTTTAAAAATATCAATTTTCAGCCAAAAATGAAATAGTTACGTTTTAGTTTAAAAAATTATTTTTCAACCAAAAAAAGGAATTTTTAACCAAAAAGATTAATTTTCTACCAAAAAATATGAATTCTCAACAAATAATGTAATAGTAGATATTTCAAATAAAAAGTATGACTTTTTAATAAAAATTGTTGAATTTGCAACCAAATAATAAAATTCTTCACTGAAATTAATCGTCAGGATGAAACAACTGTAAGAAAAGAAATAAAAATACAAGGCAAATAAATTACTAACTAAAATAATTACTAGTCCCAAACATCATTCTCAAAATTCTCTAACTTTAGCCGGACCAATTTTTTATTTGCTTTAACCATTAATATTCAAATATCATTTCGATTGTAGCTTTGTGATTTTCACCGTGATAAAATAAACAGTCTCTTGTTAAAAAAGTAATCTTTTTTCGTTCAGCAGAGAAAAAGTTTTAAAAACTATTTTTTCTTTAAAAGAACAAAAATTCCAGAACCATGAGCAAAATTGAAGGACTTTTCCAGACACACTAGATTAATCCATGAGTTAATTTATTTAAAAAAAAGTGACTAATATGATCTTTTCATTTTAAAAAGTGACTAAAAAGTGATTTGAGAAAAAAAAAGACTAATAGTAACTGTGTGCCCTGATTATTTTTTATAATTACTTCCTGCAGAAATTGCCTGATTTATTGCTTTTTTTCTCTCAAAATCTCTGACTTTTGGAAGCTTCGATCATATTACAAATTTTTTTAAAGTTCAATTATGGGCTACAAATAGGGTACCATAGGGACCAAATCTTGAAAATAGGGTTTTTTGTTGTTCTTGACTAATTTGCATACTATCTTTTCATTTTTGCAAGAAAAATTGTTAAAAAATGTTGATTAATTATCTAAAATGCAGTTAACGGTGTTGATTGGGATGCTGAAATTCGAGAAAACGCCGTAACGGGCTGTTACGGCTCTCTTCGAATTACGGACCTCAAAAATAGGCCTGCCGTGATTTGAGAGAACGCCGTTCACGGCAAAGGAATATAATAACTAATAATAAGTGCAGTTACGGCGTTTCTCGAATCACAAACCTTTTTTCTCGGGGTTCGATGATTCCGGGAACGCCGTAAGCACTTACGGACCTCTCCGAAATCACGAAGGCTCGAAATCGCCGTCCAATAATTTTGGTAAAGTCCGTAACTGTCCGTTACGGCGTTTTCTCGAATTTTGACGTCACGTATTTAGTCGTCTCTGATTTACGCCTGCAGTTAACGGTCAGTTACGGCTCTCTCTCAAATCACAACTCGTCAATCTTTGCAGTTAACGGTGTTTTCCAAAAATTATGCAATAATTATTTTTAAAGTTATTAAAAATTTTAAAAACTTATTTTAATAATCAGGTGTATCTTTTTTTCACGATTCCAACGATATAAAAAAACTCATTTTTCGATTTTTTTGCAGTTAACGGTGTTTTTCCAAATCACGGCAGCCCTATTGTACCCTATATCCAGTTAAGTTCCCTGAAGGACCCTATTTTTAAGATTTGGTCCCTATCGTACCCTATGTCCCTTTTCTTTCAATAAATTAACTCATGAGTTAATCAATATTCAATTCAGGATATATTTTTGAAGTGTCTTGAATTCTTTTGAAATATTTCAGGGTATTTTTAAAGATTCCGATAATTTTTTAATAGATGTCAAGAATTTGAAAGGATTTTTAAGATTTCAAACTATTGTTTAAACTTCTAAGGCATTTTCAAGAGCTTTTATTTTTAATTAATTTAGGGAATTTAAAAAGATTAGAACATTGCGCACTAATTACCCTTTATTTAGAATAAAATCTACTAATTGGAACTACTTTGTTACAATTGAACGATTTTGTAACATTTTTAAAATTATTTCTGAACTGAAAATTTAACTATTCTATGTTTGGTTAAAAATTTATTTTCTGCAATTAAAAAATTAACTATTTGGTTGAAAATTCATGTATTTTATTACAAATTAATATTTTTTGGTAGAAAATTAATCTTTTTGGTTCAATTTTGGTTAATTTCGTTTTTTTTATTTAAAAAAAAAATTTTCAACTGAAAATTTAACTATATCATTTTTGTTTGAAAACTAATCTTCTTCAGTTGAAAATTCAACTATTTGTTTGAAAACTTCTGTATTTTGTTGGAGCTTTGTCTTTTGTGGTAGAATATTAATCTTCTTGGTGACTAATTCACCTTTTTGGTTGGAAATTCAACTATTAGGTTAAAAATTCCATTAAAAATTAAAATATTTGCTTGAAAATTCATGTATTTTGCTAAAAATTATTCTTTTTTGCTAGAAAATTAGCTTTTTATTGAAAATTAATTTTTCTTTTATTGAAAATTAGTGTTTTTATTGAAAATTAATTTTTTAAACTAAAAACTTAACTAAATTTTTTGTCGAATTTTTTTTTTTTATAGACATTTAATCTTTTTGACAGAAAATTCATTTGTTTGTTTGAAAATTTAACTATTTCGTTGAAAATTTATTTTATTTGCTTAAAAAGTTATTTCTCTAACTGAAAATGAAATTATTCTATTTTTTGTTGAAAAATGATCTTTTTTATTTGAAAATTTAATTGAAAATTAAAATATTTGGTTGAAAATCCATGTATTTTGTTAAAAATTATTCTTTTTTGGTAGAAAAATAGTTTTTTTCTATTGAAAATTAATTTGTTTTAACTAAAAATGTAACTATTCCCTTTTTCATCGACATTTTTTTTCATAGACATTTAATCTTTTTGGTTGAAAAATCATCCTTTTTAGTTGAAAATTCATCTATTTTGTAGAAAATTTGTCTTTTTTTGGTAGCAATATAACCTTTTTGGTTGAAAATTTAATCATTAGATTGAAAACTCCATTGAAAATTAAAATATTTTGTTTAAAATTAATTAATTCTTTTGGTTAAAATTTCATTTCTTTGCTTGAAAATTAGTTCTTTTTATTGAAAATTAATTTTTTTAACCATTCAATTTTTCGTCGAAACTTTTTTTATGGACATTTAATCTTTTTAGATGAAAATTCATCTGTTTGGTTGAAAAATTAACTATTTCGTTGGAAATTTATTTTGTTTTCAAAGTTATTAAAAATTTAAAAAAATTATTTTAATAATCAGGTTTATCTTTTTTTCACGATTCCAACAATATAAAAAACTCTTTTTTCGATTTTTTGCAGTTAACGGTGTTTTTCCAAATCACGGCAGCAATGGAGTTACTTTTTCTGCCTCTTCTGAGTTGAATTTTCAAGTACAAGATATGATTAAAACGAGTAGTTGAATAAATTAATTCCAGTTTTGCGTATATGAAACTTGGGCGCAAATGCACTCAGGACGAGGTGCAACTGCGCCTAGAAACGGGAGCTTTCCAGTACATTTCTATCGATTCTTTCCAGCAGGTCATTCACATTTGAAGCTTTTGTGCGATCCATGAACGAAAAGCGCCTATCGAATAAAAACCGCGCCTATTTTTTTTAAATATTCCTAGTTTTTTAAACTAAACTCGCTGATCTCGTATTTCTGGTCTCAATTCCGAACCTCGAGATCTTCACCTTTAACGAAGCATTTATACCCTCCCTAGATGGCTGTGTCAATCGATCTTTTACACTCAGATAAGGGGTCGTCCATAATGACAATACTGCGTTACAAATTTTGGGCTATTTTTGGCAATGAATCAAGGACATTTAAACATATTTTAAAATATCAAACTTCACAGTCAAAAATTCTCTCAAAATAGAGGAAATATCGTGATTTTTCACGAAAATAGAGAAATAATAGTCATAGTTGAATTTTAAAGAAAAAAAAAAACGAATTTTCTACAAAACAATTGAGTTTGCAACCCGAAAATAAAAACTTTGAGCAAACAAGTTTATTTTCAACAAAATTGTTGAATTTTAAAGCAAATAAATGAATTTTCAACAAAATACATGAATTTTCAACCATATAGTTGAATTTTTCACTAAAAAATATAAATTTTGAACTTGAGATAAAATTGTTAAATTTTCAGTTCAAAAAATGTACTTTGAAGCAAGAAAAATAAATGTATAACAAAATAGTTAAATTTTCAACCAAATTTCTACTAAGACAAGACGAATTTTCAAGCAAATAGTGGAACTTTTAACTAAACAACATAAAGTTTCAACCAAAAATGGAATAGTTAAATTTTAAATTAAAAAAAAATTTCAATAAAAAACAACTTACAATAAAATAGTTACATTTTCGACGAAAGAAATGAATTTACAACCAAAGAGATCAATTTTCAACCGAGAAGATTAATTTTATTGCAAAAGATGAATTTTCAATCCATAAGAATGAACTTTCTATCCAGAAAAAACTTTCAAACATAAAAGATGAACTTTCAACAAAAAAAGACGACTTTTCTACCAGAAGATGAATTTTTAATCTGAAAAAAGGACCAATTTTCTATCCAAAAAGACGAATGTTGAATTTTCAAGTGAAAAAAAAAGAATTTTCTACAAAACAATTGAATTTTCAATCCTAAAATATGAATTTTCAACCAAAAAGTTAATTTCAAATGAAATAGTAAAATTTACTATCAAATGGTTAAATTTTCAAGAAAAAAGACGACTTTTCGACCAAACAGTTGAATTTTCAACTCAAAAATATTAATTTTCAACATAAAAGTTAGTTTTTAACCAAACAGTTAAATTTTTTCCACCAAATAGTTGAATTTTCTACCAAACTGTTGAAATTTCAGGCCAAAAAGACGAATTTTCTATAACCAAAAAAGATGAAATTTCTACCAAAAGAAATGAGTTGTCGGCCCAAAAACATTAATATTCTACAAAACAGTTAGATTTTCAGCCAAAAAAGATAAATTTTCAACTAAAAAGATAAATTTTCAACCGAAAATGGAATAGTTGAATTTTCAGATAAAAAAATTAATTATTGACCAAAAAAAAGTAATGATCGATAAAGTAGTCCAACTTTTAATCATATGGTGGAATTTTGAACCAAAAAGTTAAATCTGAAAAATATGTTTTTTTTCAACAAAAAAAGTACATTTTCTATGAAGAATTCAAATGGTTAAATAAATAGTTTAATTTTTAACCAAATCGTTAAATTTTCTACAAAAATAGTCGAATTTTCAACCAAAAATATTAACTTTCATCAAAAAAGTTAATTTTCAACCAAATCAACGGATTTTTAAGCCAAAAAGGAGACTATTCTACAAAAAACTTGAATTTTCATCCCAAAAATATGCATTTTTTACAATAAAGTTCACTTACAACCAAGTAGTTGAATTTTCAGTTAAAATAATACATCTTAAACCAAATAAAAAAATCATTACAAAAAAGTTAACTCTCAACCAAATACTTGAATTTTCAACAAAAAAAGATGAATTCTCAACGAAAAATGCCATATGTAATTCATATCTCAACCAAAAAAGATTTCAATTTAAAATTTAAAAAAAACAGTTGAATTTAACCAAAAAAGACGAATTTTCAACAAAATTAGTGGAATTTTCAATCAAGAAAGATTTTTAGTCCTGAAAGAAAAAGAAATCAACCACACTATTAAATTTTCAAGCGAAGGAAACGAATTTTCTACAAAAAGCTTGAATTTTTAATCCAAAAATATAAATTAAAAAAAAAAGTTATGTTCAACCAAATAGTTGAATTTATTACGAAAAAATGTAGATTTTCAACAAAAAAAGGATGATGTTTTAACAAAATTGTTGAATTTCAACAATTAGGGTTTCGAATAATGGTTTTGGGCTTACGGCTTAGGATTTATAATACGGATTGGTACTTATGATTTGAGATTTGCGGCTAAGGACTTATGTTTTGGATCTTATTGTTTGGGACGTTAATTTTGGGATTTTTGGGGCACTGTCTAAATAGGGGAATACATTCTTTTGTATAAAATTAATGTAGATACCATATTGAATTCAAAATAAAAAAGGTTTAATTCCTAAAATTTCAAGTCGAAATATATTGCATTTTCAACAAATTAGTTGAATTTTCAACTAAAAAAGATTTTATACCAAAGACGATGAATTTTCAACAACAAACATAATTTTTAACCAAACAGTTGCATTAGCAACCAAATAGTTGAATTTTCAAGCAAAAGAGATTTTTTAACAAAACAGTTACATTTTCGACAAAAAGATTATTCTAACAAAATAGTTAAATTTTTTACCAAATATTTGAATTTTCAACCTGCAAAGACGTATTTTCAACCAAATGGTCGAATTTTGAACAAAGAAGTTTAAAATTAAATCAAAAGCAGTTGCATTTGCAAGCTAGAAAGACGATTTTTTTAAAAGACAGTTGAATTTTTAACCAATAAAGACGACTTTTCTACAATAAAATATGAATTTGCAACAAAATAATTAAACATTCATCCAAATAGTTTAATTTTTAACCAAATACATGAATTTTTAACCTACCTACATTTTTATAGTTCTCTTTTTTCCCCTGTTTCCAAGAAATAATTAACTTGAAAGTTAATTTTTTTGGTTAACAAATCTTCTATTATATTTTTGGTTCAGAATTCATCTCGTTTGGTTAGAAATTTTATTATTTGGTGAAAAATTTAATTATTTTACTGAAAATGAAACTACTTTGTTGAAAAGACATATTTTTCGTTAAAAATGCAACTACTTGGTTGAAAGTGGAACTACTTTGTTAAAAATTAAATTTTTTGGTAGATGAATCATCATTATTCGGTAGAAAATTAATCTTCTTAGTTAAAAAATAATTTTTTCAACCAAATGGTCGAATTTTTTAACAAAGAAGATTGAAATTCAATCAAAAGCAGTTGAATTTGCAAGCTAAAAAGATGATTTTTTTAGAAGACAGTTGAATTTTCAACAAAAAAGTTCATTTTCAACCAAAGATAAATTATCAGCCAAGAAAGATGAATTTTTAACCAATAAAGATAACTTTACTACAATAAAAGATGAATTTTCAACAAAATAATTTAACTTTCAACCAAATGGTTTAATTTTTATCCAAATAGCTGAATTTTTAACCTACAAAGATGATTTTTCAACCGAGAATATTAATTTTCTACTAAAAAAAGACGACTTTTCAATCAATTGATTTCAACGAAAAAAGAAGATTTAAGAAAAAAGAGTTAATTTTCAAAGATGTTAATTTTCAACAAGAAAGTTAATTTTTAATCAAGAAACATATGTTTTAAAGCAAATAGTTGTATTTTCGCACTAAAAAGGATAAATTTTTAACCAAAAATAGAGTCGTTAAATTTTAGTTTAGAAAACTAATGTTCAACTGAAAAATAAGAATTTTTAACAAAATAGTTGAATCCTCAAACAAAATTATGAATTTTTAAAAAACAAGATTAATTTTCTATCCAAATAACCGAATTAAAAAAAAAGATGAATTTTCTACCTAATAGTTGAATTTTCAAATTAAAAAAGAAAAATTTTCAACAAAAAATGGAATAGCTAACATTTTCAGATAAAAAATGAAGTTTTTACGAAAAAAACGAATTTTCAACTAAATGGTTAATTTTTTAGTAGTTTAATTTTTAAACAAAAAATTTTATTTTCTACAAAAGTAGTTTAATTTTCAATCAAAAAGGAAACTGTAAAATTTTCATTTAAAAAAATTAATGTTCAACAAAATAAAAGAGAAATTTTCAGCCAGTTGAATTGCAACAAAACAGACGAATTTTTAACACAATAGCTGAATTCTCAACCAAAAAGATGAAATTTCAACTAAATACATGAATTTCCTACCAAATAGTTGAATTTTCAACCAAAAATGGCATAGTAAAATTTTCAGGTGAAAAATTAAATTTTTAACAAAAAAAAAAGAATTTTACAAAAATAGTAAAATTTCAAACCTAAGAGGTAAATCTTGGCAAAAAAATTAACAAAGTAATTCAACTTTCAATCAAGTAGTTAAATTTTCAACCAAAAAAAGATTAATTTTTGACAAATACAAGAAATACACAAAATTCAATTAAAAAAAAAACATTTATATAAAATATATGAACTTGCAACATAATAATTGAATTTTGAAGTCAAAAAGCCGAATTATTTATGAAATAGTTGATATTTTAACCCGAAAATATGAGTTTTCAACGAAAAAGTTAATTGTCTACCAAATAGTTAAATTTTCAAATAAGGACTTTAATTTTTCACGAAAAAGTTGAATTTTCGACCCGGACATATTAATTTTCAACAAAAAAGTTCATTTACAAACAAATATTTAAACTTTCAAATAAAATAATGAATTTTCAACAAAAATAATGAATTTTTTACAAAGTAGTTCAACTTTGTACCAAGTAGTTGATTTATCAACAAAAAAAGATTTTAATTTAAAATCAAAAATTGAACCAGAAGGGACTAATTTTCAACAAAATAGTTGAATTATTAACCAAAACAGATTAATTTTTAACCAAAAAGTTGCATTTTCAACCAAAGTAGATAAGATTTTACTCAAGGAAATTCATTTTTTACAACAACAAAAGAAAACGAATTTTAAAGAAAATACAACTAAAACGAGAAAAAGGGGAAGTTTCTCGGAAACAGGGCAAACGGCCCCTAAATCGGAAATAGATTTTTCTAATAAAAAATTTTTTAATCAAAAAATGTTTTACTGATATAGAAAATCAAGGCACCTAAATTAAAAACCATTCTAAATTAGAGTTTAAATTAATTTAATCCAGTCGGACACGAAGAAAGAATGAAAAAAATGTGTTCTCGAAACCTACACTTAAACTAGAAAATCGAACCGTAAAATTATAATTATTATAATAATTATTATTATTTAATGATGAATTAAAATCACGATAATTCTACATGCAAATTCAGAAACATATGTTAGGAAGTAATAAGTAAAAATTGAAGCCCTTTCTATCTTGATAAATCACCCTTAAATATAATGATCAACCCCTAAAATTAGAAATACTGTAATGATGACTCTTTAATTATATACTATTCTGAATTGAAGGAAAAATTAATTTGGACATGGAGGTTCACTAAATGTGGAATATACTCTTTATTAAATTTTCAGACCGTCATGGTAATAAACACAGTCATATAAAAAATTTGAAAATATTTCAAATCGAGTTCCAATTATTTTCAAATATTTCCAAATAAAAAAAACTTCACTAAAAAAATCAGGATATTTATATAATAAATTCAAATCTTTTCTAGCTTGTTGAACCCTAAAAGTAAAAAAAGATTCAGATTGTCGTTTATGAATTTTATATAAGATCATAAATATTTCACTTAAATTTGATCATATTTGAGGGCGAGTTTTTCTCTGAGGGGTTGACTCTCGTTTCACGCTTCATAAATTCACTATTTTATTAATTTCGAGCATACATTTTTATTTCTAAGGATTAAAATCAAAGAATTTTTTTAAACATTACAGAATTAGTTTTTAATTTTTAAGGGTAGTTTTTTTTAATCTGGGATAGTTTATTTTTATTTTCTAGTCCAATTTTATCTTTCGTTTCATTATAATTTTCACATTAGATAAGAACCATTATTAGTTGTAATACAAGGAGCAGATTAAAGCCACTGTGAAGTTAGCTGAGGAGCGCAGCTCGGCTCTCACATGCGGAGAACCCCGATTAGAACAGCGGCAAGCGTGCGCGCGCACGTTGCTTCACGACCCCCACTCTGCCGGCCCGCCGGTTCACCGCACGTGAGAGCCGAGTTGCGCTCGTCAGCTAACTTCACAGTGGCTCTAATCCGCTCCTTGGTTCTAAACCACCTTTTTTTATTTATTGAACTAGAAACTTTTACTTTCGAATTAAAAATTATTATTGAATTTGTACATAAATAAATAATTAGGCACAAAAATATTGCATTCATTTTATCAAATGGGATGTAAAAAGGGATTTTTACTATATTACATTTTGTTTAATAGGCTTACCTCTTTTTCGACCCTCGGAAACACTGTAGGCCAAATTTTTAAATTCTATATCAACGGGAGGTCTTTTTGGCAAATGTGTGAGGGAAACTGTTGGTTTTTTATTAGGCTGTCCTGGACTGGCACCAACATGATTAGGCACCTTTCTTGCTAAAACAGCACTCGAAACAACCGCAGATCCATTTGTGGCTACACCATTACAGCTGAGGTGCAAATTGTTCTGTGAACCCCTGAAACATTAAAATTAAGGAATTTATATTAAAAAAAGAATTTAATATAAAAATTACAACAAAAAAATTTGAAACCCTAAAATAACAATAGATGTTTTTGAAATTTCTAATTTTCACTCAAAGCGTTCGAAATTGATCAATTTTAAACTAAAAATCACTTAAAATTAAACAAATTTAAATTAGAACTGTTTGGGAATAAACGTTTTAGATACAAACTTTTTAAAATAAAAATTTATTTTTAATTTCAGCGTTTGTATTAAACAATTTTCATGTAAATTTAAATTTAACTGATAAAAAACCTGATTGGCTTTTTTAGTTGAAATTTTTAAAGAAAAATTATCATCAAGATTCCGAGTTTTCAACAATTATAGGTTATGTTAGCGCTTGACACCAAAAATGACTATTTTTAATAAAAAATTATTAGATTTCAAAGATTAAAATTTTTTCAATAATTTACGTTTTTCGGTTTTGTGAGCCTTTTTTACCCGAAATTGACTTTTATTTTAATCCTTAGATTTTGAAGGTTCATAATTTTTCACAATTTAATGTTACGTTAGCGTTTTCCACCAAAAAATTTGTATTTAAAAATAAAAATGATTATAAATCGAACAAGATTTGCAATTTTTCAAACGTTTCAGGTTATATTAACGGTTTTTACAGAAAATCGGTTATTTTAAACAAAAAATGATTAGATTTCAAAGAAGATTTACAATTCAGAACAAATTTTGGTTATGTTATTTTAGTGTTTTTTGTCGAGAATTATTGGTATATTCAATACAAAATTATTAGATTTCAAAGAAGATTCATAATTTTAAAAAAATGTATATTTTTAATTAAAAAAAATATATATTTTTAAGATTATTCACAACCTTTTAACAATTTAAGGTTATGTGGAGGTTTTAAACCGAAAATCAGTATTTTCAATTAAAAATCATTAGATTTTAATGAAGATTTATAATTTTGGAATAATTCAAGGTTGTGTTAATGTTTTTCACCGGAAATTGATTATTTAAACAAAAATCATTAAATTTCAAACAAGATTTATAATAAGGAACAATTTTTGTTATGTTATGTTATCGTTTTTCATCGAAACTTCGTATATTTAATTTTCAAAAATCTTAAGATTTTTCCAATTACACTCCAGGTCCCATAGAAGCCGGTCCGGTTTTGTAATTCCTAGAACTGCTGCCCCACGCTACTCTCGCCTCGAAAGGGCCGCAGTGCGCGAGTACTCAGTCGAGTATATTGCGTAATATTATGCAAAACTGTTCTTATATGGGACTTGGAGTGTATATCATTTTTCAGATTATAATTCAGTCATTAAATTTACAACTTTTGTACAGTTTTCTTCGCGTTCGGAAATCGGTTCTTTTAATAAAAAATTATTAGATTTCAAAGATGGTACACAATTTTTGAACAATTTTAGGTTATGTTTGCGTTTTTCACAAGAAATCGGTACAGATTTCAAAGATGATTTAGAATTTTGGAACAATTTTAAGTTATGTTAACTTTTTTCACCGGAAATTGCGTGTTTAAAAAAATAGTAGTTTCAAAATAAGATTCACAATCATCAACAATTTTCTGTTATGGTAATGTTTTTCGTCGAGAATTATTGGGTTTTTTATTATCGATTTTTCTTTAGGATAATAAAATATAAAAGCTGAGTGTTTTTCCTCAAAGATCGATATTTTAATTTAAAAATCATTAGATTTCAAAGAAGATTCATAATTTTTAAACAATTTTAGGTTAAGTTGGAGTTTTACGTCGAAAATGTGTAGTTTCAAACAAAAATTATAATAATTTGTATATTATTTAGAATCTGTTAACAATTTTGGAACAATTTTCGGTTCTGCTGTCGTTTTACACCGGAAATCTGCATTCCTAGTAAAGAATAGTTAGATTTTGAGAAGATTAGAAATTTTCGAACAATTTAGAGTTATGTTAAAAATTTTCAACAGCAATTGGTTATTTGAAACAAAACAAAAAAATTAGGTTTAAAAGAAGATTTACAGTTTGGTGCCATTTTTGGTTATGCTATGTTAATGTTTTTCGTCTAAAATTTGTATTTTTAAATTAAAAAATTGTAAGATTTGTCAGTTTATCATTATTCTTCAGATTATCATTCAGAGTCATTAAATTCACCATTTTTGGTTTCAAAGAAGATTAAAAACGGTTGAGCAATTTTAGGTTATGTTCGCGATTAATACAGGAAATCGTTATAGATTTCAAAGATGATTTGAAATTTTTGAACAATTTTAGGTTATGTTTGAAAAATTGTCACCGGAAATCGCCTATTTTGAACAAACAATATTAAGGTTAAAAGAAGATCTACGATCTTAAACCATTTTTTGTTGTGTTATGTTACTGTTTTTCATCTAAAATTGAACAATAATAGGACATTATTTTGAATTAAAATTTTTTATAAATAAACTCATAATTTTGAAGAACTTTAGGTTTTTTCGCAGAAAATTGGTATTTCTTAACAAAAGTGCAATGATTTGATTGTTTATATATTTTTCAAAACATTATATATTAATTATGTAGTTAAAATATCAATTTTATGAAATAAACAAATTTTTTATTAATAATAATTTTATATTTTAATTTAAAAATTGCGCGAGACCAAAGAAAACGAATATTCGCGAGCGTAGCGCACGTGTTTGTTTTTCAGTAGATACAAATTTTTATTTCAGGTCAAGAATATTGAAAATTTTAAAGCCAAAATCCCTAAAAATTGGATTTTAATTTTTTTAATTATCAAGTTTTTTTTAGCAGAAAGATCAATTTAATTATTTTGAGTAAAATCTCGAGAAAATCGTCGCAAATTGAAATGTGAATGTCAAAGACTAAATTGAGCGGAGGCCAAGAATCGACTCATTCTTTAGATATTCGTTGGATTGCTTGTTCTATCTATGCACGTTTTATAAATTTATAAGAAGTCAACATGAATTGCGATAAAATTTTACATTTGAAAATTAATGCTATATTAGGAAATTCTACGGAATTTACGTAATATGCAAAAAAACTCGGCTCAATTGAAACTTGGACCAGCTGCAAATTAACGGTTTGTCTTTATTTTATAGGCCACCGGAGTCAATCGATGATAACTGACCACGACATGGTTTATTTTATTTCACTGAGTAATCCAAACATAGTCTTGTACATCTAATATTACCTTGAGCTGAAAAATTTATTTAAAAGTTAAAATTTTCTGGAAAAACTATATTTAAGGTAAATGTACCAGTAATCGTGACGGTCCCAATAATCGTGAAACTTGGTTATAATTTGCATACATTGTTAAAAAATATGTTTAAATTAACAATCAATGATAACAACGATTTATTTTTAGCATTTTATAATATCAAATGAAATTTCAAATAATTAAAATTTGATAAAAAGCAAGAAAATTGGCGTCACGATTACTGGGACGTTTACCTTACTAATTTCCAAAGAAATATTATTTTGCCGTAGGGGAAACCTCTCTACAGTGGATAGTGCAAGCTAGAGTGGATAATCATTAATTAAAAATTCTAATACATGTAAAATAATTTAATGAATAGTGAAGACCCTATGCGTTTTAATAGATTGATTTTTTTTAATTTGTGCTCTTAATTAATGATTATTATGTCATTTCCCGGTTTTCCCCGGTTAGCAACAATTTTTCACGATCATTGATATTAAAAAATTCGAACTCTTAGAGCTGAAATTTTTTTTCATTCAAAGTAAATAAAACTGAACTGCAAATTAAAAGACTCAAAATGGAACTCTTAAATTTTAAACTTTTATAATTGTAGGTTAAACAAATTTTAATTCAGAGTTTTTTTATTCAATCGCTCAATAATTTACACACTTAACATGGAAACTTTAAACACTTTTCAAGTGAGCAATGTTAAAGTAAATACCGTTAAACTGTAAAAAAAATTTATTTCTATAAGTTGAACAGTTCAAAGGCTTCTGGTTAAAAAATATAATTCCACGCTATCATTTGCAATGCTTTAAATTAAAGAATCAATCAATAAATTTGTAATTGTTCAAAATTATATCATTTTCAGTAATTTTGTTCACACATTTTTTTAAATTAAAAGTTAAATTATTTATATTTTAAATTTGATTTTTAATTTAAATTTGAAACAATTGAAAAATCCCTAATAATAACATTGCCGACATTATAAAATATCCAACATCATAAAATTGCCGATACAGGAAAATTTCCGGGGGGGGGGGGGTGGAAATTAATTTTTCTAACTGAAAAATTAACTATTCCATTTCGGTTGAAAATTCATCTCCTTTAGTAAAAATTTATTTTTGGGTTTATTAAAAATGCCACTGTTTAGTTAAAAATTAATCTTTTTTGGTTTTAACTAAAAATTTAACTAGTCCATTTAGTTTAAAATTTATTTTATTTATTTATTTTTTTTATATATTTAGTTGAAAATAATCGTCTTCAGTTAAAAATTCAAATATTTGGTTAAAAATTCATGCATTTGATAGAAAATTCGTCTTATGGGTTTGAAAATTCATCTGCTTTGGTAAAAATTTAATTAATTTTTTTTTTGTTTGTTAAAAATGCAACTGTTTAGTTAAAAATTATTCTTTTTTTGGTAAGGATTCAACTGATTTGTTGAAAGTTCGTCTTTTTGGTAGAATCCAACTGTTTTTTATTTCAAATTAAAATTTTTTTGGTTGAAATATCAACTTTCACATTTTTCATTGATAATACATATTTTTTAGATAAAGGCTCAACTAATTGGTTAAAAGTTGAACCACTATGTTAAATTTTTTTATTTTTAAGATTCATCACTTTAGTTGAAAATTGATCTCTTTGGTTTAAAGTTTAACTATTTACTTGAAAATCCATTTTTTTTGTTCAGAATTAATTTTTTAAGTGAAAATTTAACTATTTCACTTTTGGTTGAAAAATGATCTTTTTTAGTTGATAATTAAAATATTTGTTTGGAAATTCATTTATTTTGTTGAAAATTTTTTTTTCTGGGGTGAGTATTAGATTTTTTAAATGAAAATTTAACTTTTACATTTTCGGTTGAAAATTGATCTTTTTTAGTTGAAATTTCAAATATTTTGTTGAATATTCACGTATTTGATGGAAAATTCGTCCTTTTGGTTTCAAAATTCATCTGCTTTAATAATTTTTTTTAATGCAACTGTTTGGTTAAAAATTAATCTTTTTGGTTGAGGATACAACTATTTCGTTGAAAATTCGTCGTTTTGGTAGAATTCAACTGTTTTTTATTTAAAAATAAAATATTTTTAGTTTAAATATCAACATCACATTTTTCATTGAGAATAAAAATCTTTTTTGGTTAACACTCAACCACTTGGTTGAAAGTTGAAAAACTTTGTTAAAAGTTCATTATTTTGCTTAAAGATTCATCATTTTAGTTGAAAATTCATCTCTTAGGTTGAAAATTGAACTATTTTAATTATTTAAACTATTACATTTTTAAAGTTGAAATTTGTATTAATTGTTAATTTTCAAACGGACTCAGAACCATCTTGTACATTATTTTAATTGTATATTAATAATTTTATATTAATAATTGTAAAATATATTTATCCTTTTCTTAACTTTTAATTCTGAACTATGACATATACAAAAATTAATTTTAATTTTAATTAATTAATTATACAACAAATATAAGAAAATTGATTTCAGTAAAATGCTCTACATGTCACCTTTGAAGGAAAATATATTGATTAATATTTTTTTATTTTAGATCATATTCATAATAAAAAAATGGATATATTTTGAAATCACGATATATTCTAAAATCATGATATACTTTGAAATCCAAAGTATTGTAGATCTCTCTGAAGTTAAAAATTTTTTTTGTATGAAAAAAAATTATACCAAAATTAGTTTCGCAGTGTTTTTTATAGGAGAAATTAAATATGAGTGATGGCATTTTGTTAAGAAACAAGTGCAAAGGACACTGTGGAATTAAATAGCTATCAGAAAAATGAGGAATTGTTTACAGAGTAGCCTTCATATTATCCCCAGGCAAACTTTAGCGAGGATATAGAATTTTATTGATTGACTTTCATAAGTTCCAAAAGGGATAAGTGATGTGCGTCATAAAGAGCGCTTAAGATATTTTTACAAAGATATTTTTACCACGATATTTTTACGCTTAGAAAGTATACCCGAAAGACAAATAATTAAAAACGCTCAGACTTTTAAACCGAGAAAATCTAATTAATGATCTTGTTTCAATCGCTAAATGAATTTCAATATTTTCCACCTCCGAAAAATTATATGAAAAATAAATATAACCGTTTAATTTTTTAATTTTAACAATGTTTTTTTATGTATTGTGATATCTTATTATATTAAAAAAATATATATATATATATATTTTTGTAATATATGGTGTCGTGTAAAAATGAATAAAATTAGATTACATACAATATAGGAATTTCAATACAATTTCGGTGTCTTATTAATAATTCTTAAATATCTATATTTAATCTTTTATTATGACAGTTTAATTATACATAATTACACGTGTTTCTAAAAGAGTTCATATAAAATTCATTTAGTATTTAAATTAATCATTTTTATCATGGGGCTTTGCAATAACTCTTTAATAATTGATCAATAATTAATCACTCATATCAAAGAATTTAAAAACTATATCTAAATCTTTTTCGAAATCCAAAAACATCTACATTAAAAAAAAAATTGTAATCTTTACAATTTTTAAATTATTTTGAAATCTTTTCAAAACTGCTAAATATTTCTTAAACTTACTAAATTTTTCTGCAATTTTGTAATCTTGCGAAATTGCAAAATATAGCTTTAAAATATTTTATATTCTTTCTCAAAATTTTAGGAAATCATTGACAATCCTTTTCAATTTTCTCTTAGAATTCATTTTTCAAAATAAAAAATCATTTGAAGTTTTTGCATGAATCTTAAGAAAAGTTTTGTAATCTCTAGAAACCTTTCAAAATTCTTAAAAAAGATGCAATTTTTACAAGAAGAGACGCATTTTTTATAAAATACTCAAATTTTTTAACCCGAATATGTAATTTTCAACTAAAAAAATCAATTTTCAACCCAAAATGAAATAGTTAAATTTACAGTCAAAAAAATGAATTGCAACCAAACAAAAAATTAATTTTCAACCAAATTAAAGTTTTAAAATTTTTTCAAATTTTTCATTATTTTCGAATCTTTTTAAAATATTTCTTAAACTCACTTGAATTTTCACAAAACGTTGGACTCTTGCAAAATTGGAAAAATTTTCCTTTAAAATATTCTTTATCCTTTTTCGAAAATTTCAAAACCTACATTTTATTTCCATTTTCAACCAAAGAGATGAATGCTCAACCAAAAAAATGAATATTTAACAAACTACGGTTAAATTAAACCAAAAAAAGATTAATTTTTAACCAAATAATAGCCTTTTTAATCAAAAAGGTAACCTTTTTACAGAGAGAAGAATTTTCAAACACCTTTTAAACTGACACAAATAATTAATTAAAGTTTTGAAAAATCTTTCAAAATAAAAAAATTACGTTGAAATCTTCTAGATTTTTTTCAGAATATTCTCTTTAAATTATTTTTTCACAATGAAAAATCATTAAAAATTTTCCCATAAATCTTAAGAAAATTAGTTTATTTTATTGAAACCTTTTAAAATTCTTCAGTAGCTTCTAAACATTTTGTTCAAAATCTTCAACAATCTATATATTGTTTTAGAATTTTCTCTAAACTTTTGTAATCTTGAGAAATTGAAAATTTTTGCTTGAAAATCTTCTACATTCTTTTTCGAAATTTTCAAAAATCTACATTTTGTTTCAAATTTTTTTGAAATCTTATTAAGATTTAAATTATTTTCGAATTTTATTCAAAATTTATGTTTATCTTTTGAAATAATTTACTTTTCTGAAAATTTGTTTCAATTCTCTAGAATGAAAAAAATTTTCTTAAAATCTTCTAGATACTTTTTTGACATATTCTGAAATCTTCAAACTTCAAAAGAACATAATTATTTCCATTATTAAAAACTCATTTACAATTAAAATTTCCTCTTTTATCAATAATTTTCAGACCAATTTAAAATAAATTTTATCAGGAAATAAAATTACTTATTTAGAAATTTTTATTGTCGCAACCAATCAGGTTTTCGGCAATAATAATTTAGAAAATTCAAATTGATTGGTCTTGTTATCACGATTTATGAAAATATTACATTTTCCAAAATTTTAAATATGATTCCCGGGGATTTCCCGGATTTTCCAATTTTCATTTTAATTCCCGACTATTTCCCGATTTTCCTAGCTAGTAGACATCCAGTATTTCTAAACATTTCATTGCAAGTTTTCCTTTTGTAAAATTTTCTCAAGTTTATAAGAATTTATCAGGTGGAAAATAATAGCCTACCTGAGAAAAGTCGATAAAAATAGTATAGATAAGTACACGGTAACCTTCGGAAAAATCCTTTCAGTGTAATTTATTCCTATAATGTTTCTTGCTTGAGAAAACATCTCCTTTGTGCCTGATATGAGTCAGGGAATAGAATCATGAATAGAACACTTTATCATCAGTTTTATGTGAATCATGATTTTATCAATATGTATAAAAAAACATGCAAATCTGAGTTCAAAAAACGATTAAAAAGTTGTCACTGTATGTTATTAAACATTAGGTATATACAATTTAAAAAATTAACTTTTAACTTCTAATTTCGTTTAAAATAAAATAAATAATTTACAGGTATGAGTTAATTGAATTTATTTGTATTCATTGTTAATAACGAAATTTTTAACAAGATCGATTGAAAAAATTTTCTTTAATACTTAAACAATCTTTAAATTCAAATGGTTCAAAATTGTACTGTTACAAATCGAAAATCCGAATAGATGTACAAATGTATATTTTGGCTTAAAGCTTTATAAATTATTTTAAATTTGCAAATAATTTCAAATTCATAAACAGACAGTACTAAAAAATTAAAAATGCTTAAAATTGAACATTTTCTAATTACAGACTGGAAACAATTAATCTTTAAAAATTTGTCTGTTTAGTATTTTTTTAAGAAGATAATTTTTAATAAATTCTTCAAAATTAATCGATTTAAAATTTTATAGTTTGCAATTGTTCCATTTCCATTTTGTAGATTTTTCTGCTGAAGTTTTTTGCTGAATTAACCAATTTCGAATTTTAAACAATTAAAATTCAAATCATTCTATTGTTTTTTAATTTTTAATTTCACAACTGACATCCTAATTAAAAGAATTTTCAGTATAAAAGGAAATTTAGAATCCTTTAAATTTGGGATAATAACATCTTCAAGGTATATTATTGAAAATTCTTCAATTTTTATTGAGTTGGAAGGGAAGAAATTTTTACATTAAATTTTTTCTGAATTGCAAGAAGGAATTTTTTAAAAACATTTTAAATAAGTTAAAGGCAGGCAAATTCAGCGTTTTTAAAATTGTTGTTCAGACAAAAGGGGGGAAATTTTTTTATTAATTGTTTTCTGAATTGTAAAAGTTTTGAACTTTTATATTAATTAAAACAGGGAATTTGAACTTTTAACTATTTTCTGAAATACTAGCGACATTTTTTATTTAAAGAATTCTTAATGAGCTTCGAGGGAGAAAACTTGGATTTTAATTATTACATTCTCATTCTAATGAGAAGGTATTGGTTTTATGTAAAATTTGACATAGTCGGTTTTCATCAAATCTCCACGTTTTGAGACCCCCTGAGCTAGAAAAAACGATTTTTAAGAAGGTGTCTGTCTGTCTGTAGTCTGTCTGTCTGTCTGTCTGTCTGTCTGTAGCCACGATAACTTTCGAAAAAATGATCAGATTTGATTGAGCTTTGGCACACTTTTTTATGGCCGAAAAATAGAGAACGAGTTCGTTAACCAGCTATTTTGGATGAAAACCCAAAAACTGAGCACATTTTGAAAATTTTTGAGACCACTTTTTTTGAAGATTTGAAAATTCTATGTACGGTTATTAGTAGTACGCCAAATGGCGAACAAAATATTCTTATGACTTTTCGTGATAAAAAAAAAATTACTAGAGTTATAGCATTTTCAAAATTCCAAAAAACAAACGAAAATGAACATTTTAAGCCGAAAAACGCACGATATGAAAAAAAGTCAAGAGGAGAAAAACGTTGATTTCTGAACACCCTATAATATTTTCATAACAACTTTTTGAATTTTTTGAAAAATAAAAAATTCAAATTTTGATCGCACAAAAAATTAATGAAAAATCAAAAAAGCCATTTTGCTGTAAAACTATGCAAGATACCAGAAAAGATGATCTTACCAAAATTGTGCACCTAAAAAAGATCTACAAATTTCTTATTATTCATTTTTTGATATGACGCGTAGTTTTTGTTTTATTCGTAAAAAACAGCATTGAAAATAGAAAAATCAAATTTTCAGACGAATATTACCAGCTACGAAAAAATGACCGAAACAAAATTTGTTCATCCAAGGAAGAGGTACAAATTTATTGTGACTCATGTTTCGATAGGATGCGTGTTTTTTTTTTATTCGTGAAAATAACATTGACAGTAAAAAAAATCAAATTTTTGAAAAAACAATGCAAGGTACGAAAACATATAAATGAACAAAAATTGTGCATTCAAAAAAGACTTACACACCCGTAATCAATTTTTGTGGTAAGAATATATTCAAAATGAAAAAATTAACTTTTTTGATGAACGGCAGAAGCTAAAATAAAATGTTAACTAATAAAATTTGTCGCCTGAATTATATCATTACTTTTCATTTGAAATCAAATACAAATTTAGTAATTTGTATATGAAGAACATATAATACGAAGCACAAAGTGCGCGCTCAGTGTATTTACCAAATCGCACGCCATAAGTGCGCTCAAACTTTTTTGTTTCTATCATACGGTTCAAATGATTTTCAAATCAAATATCGAGCGCGAAGCGCGAGTGTCTGGATGAGAATGTGTTCCTTAAGGTCGATAGAACCTTGAGTAAATAAAGTTCCTTTTCAGTCTAAAATAAAAATAAATTTAACAATCACTTAATATGTAGAGATTTTGATAATTTTATTATAAAGTAAAGTAAAGCGCGATGCAAATACGCCCGAGCGCGTAGCGCGAGGTGAATACATAATCGAGCGCGAAGCGCGAGATCCAACAGTCGCGCGCCCTAGGCGCGCTCAAACTTGCGAGCGCAGCGAGCCGCGCGCGTAGCGCGCCATGAGAATGTGCCCGCGAAGCGGGCAGATTTTTTCCGAATTGGAAAGGTCAAAAGGGGAAATTTTTTATTAGAACATTTTTATCGAACTGGAAGGGAGGAGAATATTGACTATAATTTTTTCTAAATTGGAAGATAATTTTTGGTTTTAATTATTTTCTGAATTGGAAAAGGGCATTTTTTTATTTTTAAACTGTTTATTGCATTTCAGTTTTGATTACTTTAAATTGAAACAATTTCAGTTTTAAGGGCTTGCATTTTATTGTCGACTAGAAAAAAATGGTTGTAAACTGGGGAAAAACCGGAAAAAGAAAATAATAGAATTTAATACTTGAATTTTTTTATTAATATGTATTTTTCTCCGTGTTTTAAGTGAAATTCATCAATTTTCAGTTAATTGTTAAATGCCCTATTACATTTTCTACATAATTACTTCTTCTCAAGAAATAATTAATATTAATCATGAAAATTCAAATTAGTTTTCAATGAACGAAGGTACAATCCTTGAGGGAAGGTCTTTTTATTGTCTTTTGGCCTTAGAACCTCGACAATAGTTCATTAAAATCATCATTCATCAGAGATGCATCTACTGAATACGGAATTAAGTTTATCGATGAACATAGACTACTAACAGAATTTAAAAATTATGCTCTCATTTTATCAGAGCATATTCTAAAAAAAAATTACGTATATCCAAATTTTATATTAGCATTCAAATTTAATCAATGTTTTAAATGGAAGTCTTTCATAATAAAGAATTTTGAAGTATACATTTTATTTTTTGTTGAAGTTTTGAATGAAGAAAATTGTTCATAATAATGAACAATTTCCAAATTTTAATTTCACATTCCAGCGTTCAAAAAAGAGTACTTTAAAATTCTAAGCGCTTAAAACCAAAAATGTTTAATTTCAATTCCTAGAAAATTTTAAAAGAATAGTAGAAAAATAATTGACTTCAAATATCACGGGTAAAAACAAATCAAATTTTTTTTTTAAAGTTCACAAAATCCAAAATGAAAAAAGTTCTTGAATTCAAAATTTGTCGTGCCCAAAATCAGATCTCTGGAAAAAAAGTTTTTCTATGCATTTAAGAATTGAAATAATATAACTGATGATGCCATTTTGAATAATAAATATCATTTTTAATAAAAACATTTAAAAACTTACGGAAAAAACTTATTTTAACAATCTTTTTTGGAACTAAATTTTTTCTTACTATCATTTCTTACCAATTTTTTGAAAATGGTTGATTTGAAAAAAAAATAATGGCTTATTTTTTCGGAGAAAATATTCTCTACAACTCTACTGTTTCCAATTTTAAAAGTCAATTCTTCTATGGCTAAAATATTTAAACAATTTTTTTAAAGAAAACATTTTTGAAGAAATACCAATATTTTATGAATATCTATTTACTTTTAAAATTAGAAACGGTAGAAATGCAGGAAAGGTTTTCCCGAAAAAATAAGCCATGATTTATTAAAATTAAACAATTTACAAAAAAATGTGACGTGATTGATAACATCATTTTAATTATTAAAATCGAAGAAAACTTTTTTTACAGAGATCTAATTTTGATTATTACGAATATCATAGTGAAAATTGGCGCAAATTTGAATTTAATGACGAAAACCATGAAAAACCCATAAAATCATGGTTTTTTCCATTTATTTTCATAAATAATGGGAATTTCGAAAAATATTTCAGATTAAAGTTGTAGAGCATAAAAAAATCCATCTATTGTGTTCAGTACATTTTTTCTCTAAAACCATTTTTTAACAAGAAAAATAAGATTTTCCAAAAATGACCCTAGAAATAAAAATTTACTGGAAAATTTACGCTTTTACGAAAATGCGTTCAGTTACGCTCGTCCCCTTTTCCAGGTTTAAGTGTGGGGGGGGCTACGAATTTACTGGCTGGTTACGGAAATGTGTTCAGTCACGGTCGTCTCCTTTTCCAGGTGTGTCGGGGGGGGGGGTACGCATTTACTGACTAGTTACGAAAAAGGGACGAGAAAGAAAGGGAAAGAAGGGACAAGCGTGACCGATCGCAATCTGTAACTGTTTTCTTGTTCTTATTGTTTTCCTAACGCAATCCTCTTTTCTCGAAAAATAATGGTTTTAGGCAAAAAGTGTATGATACAAAAAAGATGTATTTTTATACTAACTAGAACTTTTGTTTGAAATATTTTTCAAAATTCTTCGTATTTACAAAAAAATCATGATTTTTATGGGGTTTCTTATGGTTTTTACCATGAAAACGTCCTTGTCGCCAATTTTCACTATGATTTTCGTAATCAGCGCATCAAAATTCGTACATATATGTAGTTTCAACAAGATCGGAGGTAACCACTATTCAGAACTTTATCCCAGATTTTTTTCACTAAACCCTTAGAATTGAACAATTCTAGATTTTCAAGCTTTCTTAATTCAAAAATTTTTCTTCTAAAGAATTTAGGATGTTTGAATTCTTAATAATTTAATTTTGTCACTGCAAGCCCCTCAAGATTTTATTTATTTAAATTTAAACGTTTTATAACATCAAATTCTCTCCGTAACTATTATTTTTGCAGTTATAATTTTTTTTTCAAGTATTCAAGTTTTTAGAATTCTCAGAATCATTTTTAGATCTTAAAAATGAATTCAAGTATCTAAAATGAAGGCTGCTTGTAAATGATAATCAATTTATTTGAATTAATTAATCAGGTTTCGATTTCTGGTCACGTTTTACCAATTGGATCTAAGATTCACTGAGTGCTTCATTGAAATCCTATTTTGTGTCCTTTTACCTTGTGACTTAATTCGCATTGAAAATCGGATTGAATTTATTTTATGTCTACCATCAGGATCTCAAATACTGAGCATTTCTAAAGGTTCTTTCGAAACCTTGACTCGATCGATTATGCATTATTGTTGAGCATGGGAAACTCTCTACCTGATTCACATGGAAATCAAATGGATTGAATCTTCTTCTATTTTTTATTTCTTATCATAGACATTCGTTGGAGATTGAACTATTTGGTCGAAAATTCGTCTTTTTTTGGTCAAAATTACTTTTCTGAACTGAAAATTTAACTATTCCATTTTTGGCAAAAAATTGATCGTTTTTAGTATAAAAATGCAACTATTACACTTTTCTTTGAGAATTCATATTTTTTGGTTGAAGATTTAACTATTTTGTCGAAAATTCGTTTTTTCTTTGAATAAAAATTAATTTTTTAAACTGAAAATAGCACTATTCCATTTTTATTTTTACATTTTCATCAGAGAAGGTATTAGATTTGTGTAAAATATGACCCCCCCCCCCCTGTTTTTATCGAATGTCCACGTTTGAGACCTTCTGAACCCGAAAAACAGGTTTTCGCGAATGTTTCTATGTGTCTGTAGATTTTTAGTCTTTTAGCAAGATACTTTCGAAAAAATTTACAGATTAAATTGGCCATGGGTATACTCTTTTGGTATGCTAAACTGAATGTCAAATTCGTTAGCCAGCAATTTTGGATAAAAATTCAAAAAGTTAGAGCATTTTCAAAATTTTTGAGACCACTTATTTTTAAGATTTAAAAATTCTATTTACGGCTATCCGTAGTACTTAAAAAGACAAACAATTTATCCTAATGACTTTCTTCGATAAAAAAAAATTACCAGAGTTATAGCATTTACATTTAAAAAAAAAATGAAAATTTTAAGCCAAACAAAAAATAATAAATGAAAAAAATGTATGAAAAAAAGACATGAAAAGAAAAACGTTGATTTTGAAAAGCCCTACAAGATTATCATAACAATTTTTTGAATTTTTTCATAAATCGAAAATTTAAATTTTGATCGGAGAAAAAATAGTGAAAAATCAAAAATTCCATTTTGCGGTCAAACTATACAAGATAAACCAAAAGATAAGAAGACGAAAATTATGCACCTAAAAAATATCTGCAAATTTATTATGAATCACTTTTTGATAGGACGCGCAGTTCTTCATTTACTCGTAAAAAAAACAACATTAAAAATAAAAAAATTACATTTTTGGACAAATGACACAAACTACGAGAAAAACAATCAGACGAAAGTTTTGTTCATTCAAAACAGAACTACAATTTTGTTACTAATAAGTTTTTGATAGGATGCGTAGTTTTTGTTTTAATCGTAAAAAATAAAAAAATGTTGTTTGAAAAACGACACAAGGTACGAAAAAAAAATTGATAGACAACAGTTGTTCACACAAAAAGGATCTACAAATTTGTGATCGATCATTTTTAAATAGGACAAGTAGATTTTCTTTCCATTGTAAAAAATACGATTAAAAATACAAAAAAGTAAATTTTTGGAAAAACGACACATGAGACGAAAATAATCAAAAGACAAAAGTTGTTCAACCAAAAAAGATCTATAAATTTGTTATAAACTTTTGTTATGAGAATACATTAGGAATAAAAAAATTAGCTTTTTGGAAAAACGACACAAGTTTCAATAACAATTTATTCAACAAAATTTTTCGCCTAAATTGTATCTACAGATTTTCATGAAACCACTTTACGCTAGGAAGCGTATTTTTGCTCTAGATCGTAAATAATAACATTGAAAATAAACAAATTAAATTTATGGAAAAGTTGCAATAAAATCTTTAATAACAAATTTTTTTTTCTAGAATGCGCACTTTTTTTAATTATAAAAACAAGACAATGAAAATACGTCTGTTTCAATACCAATGCATATTATGAATTGTAATAATATAAATTTATTGATATAAATATACATTCTTCAGGGTAGCTGAGAATAAAATTGAATGCAAAATAAGAAATAAATATTAGAGTAATCATGATAATTAAAATTTGTACTTTACTTTGCAATATCTGAATAAGCAATCCCTGGCCGAGGTACCGAAACCAAAGTAATATATATATATATATATATATA
>CAKNYM010050342.1:32020-69305 GCA_932195095.1 Andricus curvator
TATATATATATATATATATATATATATATATATATATATACTATTTTGTAGAAAATTGATCGTTTTTAGTAGAAAATGCAAATATTTGGTTGAAAATTCCGTTTTTTTTTTAATTAATAATTTCAACTGAGAACTTAACGATTCCATTTCTGGAGAAAAAATAATTTTTTAAATTTAAAAATGCAACTATTCGGCTGAAAATACATCTTTATAGGTTGAAAATTAAACTATTTTGTTAAAAATTTAAATATTTTGCTGAAAATTAAACTAATTTGGTAAAAAGTCATCTTCTTTTTTTCGAAAATTTAACTTTTTTGTTGCTCATTCATCTGTTTGGAAAAACATTTGTCCTTTTCGATTGAAAATTAAACAATCTTCTAAAAAAATCGTCTTTTTGGTTTCAAGATTGAAATTTTTGGATAAATTCAACTGTTTTTGATTGAAGTTTAATATCTTTTGTTCAAAAATTAGACTATTTGGTTGACAATTTATCTTTGTATGTTGAAAATTCAATTCCTTGGTAAAAAATTCAACTATTTTGTTGAAAGTTCTTCTCGTTTGCTTGAATTTTCAACTATTTGGTTTAAAATATAAATGTTTGGTCCAAAATTAATATTCTTTTTTCGTTTAGAATTCAATCATTTGTTTCAAAAATAAACTTTCTTAGTTGAAAATTATCTTTTTTGTTGAAAATTCATCTTTTTAGGTTTAAAAGTCAACTGTTTTCTAAAAAATTCTACTTTTTAGCCCTAAAAGTTAACGTTTTCGTTAAAGAATCATCTCTTTTGACAGAAAATTAATATTTTTTGTTGGTGAATAATTTTCGCAAAACCTTTTTTATCTGTTTTAAATTAAAATTTAAAGATTGTAATAAATTGGAAAATAGATGAGCGAATTAAATTGGCAAAAATCAGTGCTATCGTTTTTATTATCCAGATCAAGATTGAGACATTTCACACCCAATCCCGAGACGTTTGGCGAACAAATAACAGAAACCTATCGCAAATATCACCCGAGGGTCGTATTCCACCCCATCTTCTCATTCATTCAGGTTTTTTCGGCACAAAAGGGAAAAGTGATTGAATGAATAGTGGAATGTTTTGAAGAATATTTTCAGAAAGAAAAGAACAAATTGATTGGATTTCAGCATATCCACCCCATTTTCTCATTCATTCAGTTTTTTTTGCTCAAAAGAGAAAACTGCTTGAATGGATAGTGGAATTTTTTCAATAATATTTTTGAAAGGAGAATAACAAATTGATCAGATTTCAACATGATAATTTCATAAGTTCAAATCTGAAGGGTAATAGAACAATCAAATTTATTGTTAAAAGAATTTTGTATATCTTTATGAAAACTGATTGAAAATTGAAAACTCTTGAATTTTATTGTATCGGAAATTTCTTTTTTTTTTGTGAGAAAATGATCCTCTATTTTCGCCAGATATTTAAAAAAAATATTTAGAAGTCGGTATGGAGGTTTTTTGCTGAAAATTAGACTTTTTAAATTTTGTAAATTTTAATTTCTACAATTTTAACTATTCTGCCCTGTAAAATTCAGAAAATTCTTCATCAGGGTGTTTTGTGAACCTCAAATTTTTGTTCGTTATGACAAATTAAAAAAAAAAATTTAAGGTAAACATATTTCTTAAGATCAAAAGGGAAAAGCTTTTATTTACAACATTTTCACTAAGTTGGAAGGGAGGAACATTTTATTTTTAATTTTTTTCTGAATTTAAAGAGGAAATTAAAAAAAAAATTTTTAATTAATTGAAGGTGGACCAATTCTGCTTTTATATGGATTTGGGAGGTATATTAACCATTTTATGATAAAGCTGAGAATAAGAAGTCAAATTCATCCCAAAATTATTTTTTAAGTATCAAACTTACAAGCAATATTACTTACCTTACTAACAGAAATTTCTACTATTCGAAAAGAAATTTAAGCAATTCTTGTCCGACAGTTAAAAAATAGTTATTTCCAAAAATTAAAAAATCGATAAATTCTTGATAAAGGAAAGTATATGGAACCTTTTTAAAATATTTTTCAAATTTATTTGTTTATTTGTTTTTGAGGTTATATAAATATCTTATTTAGAAGATTCTTTAGAAGATGATTTTTAACCAAATAGTTGAATTTTCAACAGAGAACGTTTTTTCATTCAAGAATGAAAAAAAAATCAACCAAATTATAATTTAATGGGAAAAGTAATTTTTGATATACAATAAAAAATTTATAATAACTATTTATTTTTTACGAAGTGTCAACCGTTACGGAATTTTCCGTAAGATTAGCTCGTTTAGGGCTAACTTTATATGGAAAAATTCGTAATAATAATGAGTGACTATTTATTAAATTAATTTTTTTTTTTTTGAAGGTTATATAAATGTAATTTTCCGAAGATTCTTAAGAAAATTCAAAAATATTTTTAAAGATTTCAGATATGACGAAAAAGTACATAAAAATGTTTAAGAACGTTTTTTCATTTTATAAGATTTTACAAATTCACTGTAAAAAAAGTTGGTGTAATTTTACATCGTACCACGATGGAAATTATTTGATCTACGTGCGACGATGTAAGTTTACACACTTTTGTAAAAAAAAAATGCAGGACGTAAATTGTCAGGGCCACATTTCAATTTTGAGGTTATGTTCGTGAGGTTATAAATTTTTAAACACTGTAGCAGGATAAATAAAGCGCACATTACTTTTCTTAGGTATCGTTTTGAATAAAAAAGACATTTTTTTTTTATTCACATGGAACTCATCACTATTAGAGCAATATTAGAGGCTCTAAAACGTAATTTTATGATAAAGTCCAAAGTGCCATCTCTTTCTGTCAGTTTGTCGATGGGTTGTCGATTTATGTCCTGTTTGTAATTTCTCAGGATGCCAAGACGTAAGAATACTACCCGTGTATGAAATTATGCTAGATACTGCAACTTTACCAAAAAAAGTGTTACATTCAAATTTATTCACTAACGTAAATTGACTGCGTGCCACGCTGATCGAATAATTTCCATCGTCAGACATAGTAAATTTACATCGGACAGTTATTTCATACTGTTCCATGGTGTGAAATTGGAGTAGATCGTGAATTTCGGAGCGACATTGGTATATTTACCAGGTTATACATTGTAATTTAAACTACACTGCTCGTGAAATTACAATCTAATTGTAAATATCACAAAAGATTTTTTTACAGTGTTGTTAGGAAATTTTTTAAAGTTTTTGAATATTTTTAATCTCTCCAAAACTTTTGAAATTCCTAAATATATTTTAAACTGAATTGAATTATTCCTATAATTTTTGAAAATCTTTCCGAAAAAATTGCCTTAAAACCTTTCAGATTCTTTTTAGACAATTTCGAACATCTTTTGAAATGTATAAATTTTTTAAAAATAATCTCTTTAAATCTCGCTTTAAATTAATTTTTCGAGATAATAAATAATTTTATATTTTCCAGGCATCTTGAGAATATTTTTTTATTATCTTGAAACCTTTTAAAATCCTTAAAAAGCTTAAAAATTTTATTTCGAAATCTTCAAATTTTAAATTATTTTTGAAATTTTTTAAAAGCTTCAAAATATCTTTTAAAATAATTCGAATTTTCCCTATTGGTTTTAAACCTGCAAAATTAAAAAAATGGACTCAAAATCTTCCAGACTCCTTTCCGACAATGTTTGAAATCTTCTGAAATCTTTTGAAGCCTTTTTAAATATCCTCTTAAAACTAATTTTTAAAAATAAAAAATCATTTGAAAATATTTTCCTAGGAATCTTAAGAAAAATTTCTATTCTCTTGAAACCTTTCAAAAATCTAATTTTTTTTTTATTATTTGTAATCTTTCCAAAACTTCTAAATATCTTTTAGACTTTCTCGAATTTTGTCTAAAATTTTGTAATCATGAAAAATTGAAATATTTTGCTTTGAAACCTACATGCTTTTTCTAAAATTTAGGAAATAATTTGAATTTTTTTTTGAATTTTCTCTTACAATTTATTTTTCAAAATAAAAAATCATTTGAAATTTTCTCGGTAATAATAAGAAATTTTCTTTATTCTCTTGAAATCCTTCAAAATCCTTAAAAATCTTATTTTTCGTAATTTCGAGTAAATTATTTATTGAAAGCTAAATAAAGTAAAAACTTCGTTATAAGTAAGTTATTAAGCAAACGAATTTTTTTCAATTGAATATACAAAATAAGGTACCACAGATGTTCCTTTTACAAGAATTTATCGGTTTTTTACTTTTTTTTAAACAATATTTTTTAATCGTACCACAAGTGTTCCTTACATTTTTTCTAATAGTAGAAATTGCCAGTAAAATAAGTAATATTAACTAAAAGTTTCATAATAACAAAATTTTAATATAGAGGGCGCGTGGGCTTTATTACGGGATATCATTGTTAAAACTGCAATTGAAGTGTGTGGTACGGCAGTGGTAGGAAGAAAGTCTGGTGATGCGTGGTGGAATGATGAAATTCAAGCAGCCCAGCAAGAAAAGAAAAAAGCGCACAAGAGAACATTAAACATGACAGGTCTTAGCGATGAGGAGAGAAATAGAATCAAAAATGATTACAAAGACAAAAAGAGGAAAATGAAACGACTAGTCAAGGAGAGTAAAGAAAAATCAGAACAGAAGAAGAGAACAAAATACAAAACTACTTTGAAGGAATTATGAAACTATTATATAAACAGTTGAAGGAAACTAAGAGTACAGAGTTTGCCAGCATGAGAAACAGCAAAGGTGAAATGCTATATGATATAGACGAGATAGTAGACGCTTTAAAAGACGCTTTTAAAGAACTACTAGGAGGTGAAGATATAGGACAACAAAACTGCGACATAGAACATAATGCATTAGAAAACCCAATTGAAAAAGTCTGTGTCACTGAGGTCCGAGACATAATTAAGAACTTGAAAAACGGTAAGGCTGCTGGCATAGACAGTATTAGTGCTGAAATGCTCAAATACGGTGGCGAGTACATACCTCACAGGTTGTGCGAATTAATAAATTTATGTATCGAGACGGGGAAAGTCCCAAACGATTGGAAAAAGCGATTATCGTACCAATATACAAAAGAAAGGGAGATAAAAGTAACTGCAGTAATTACAGAGGTATCAGCCTACTAAGTACCGTAAGTAAAATATACTCAAAAATACTTATTCGTAGGGTAATGGAAATCACAGAAGAAAAGATATGGGAAGTCCAAAGTGGTTTTATGCCAGGAAGATCATGTACAGATCAGATATTTAGCCTAAGACAGATCACAGAAAAAAGCTTGAGAGTAGGAAAGAAAGTTTTCTGTGCATTTATTGACCTAGAAAAAGCATTCGACAAAGTAAATAGAAATAAACTTTGGGAAGTCCTCAAAGAGTACGGAGTAAATGGAGGGCTCCTACAAGCAATAAAAACAATATATACAGGTAGTAAAGCGAGTGTAAGGGTAAATGGGAAACTGAGTGACTGGTTCGATATTATGCAAGGCGTGAAACAAGGATGCGTTATGTCCTCGTGGCTATTTATCATATTCATGGATAAGTGTCTAAGAACTGCACTCTTTGACGAAGAAGGTGTAAATCTCCAAACAGTCAAGGTACGTGGGTTAGCTTTCGCAGATGACAAGATTGTTATGGCAGAATCAGTCGAGGACTTGCAAAGAATGTTGAATAAACTTAATACAAGCATGAAAAACATGGACCTCAAAATTAACGTAAATAAAACAAAAATCATGGTGTTTGAAGGAAAAAGTGAGAAAAGAATATGCAACATTGTCCTAAATGATGAGAGATTAGAACAAGTTGACAAGTACGTATATCTAGGTAGTCTATTCACTAGCGACGGAAAAATAGATGGGGAGTTAGATAGGCGCATAAATAAAGGTAAGCAGGTTATCGGTAGAGCAGGGTCCATCCTAACAAATAAAAACATATCAAAAAAAGCTAAAATGGCCATACATAATTCTATATTCGTACCGACTGTACTATACGGTAGCGAGACATGGACCTGTCAAGAAAAGGACAGGAGTAAAATTAACGCGATCGGCATGAAACCTCTGCGCATAATATGCGGGAAAACACTGATGGACAAAGTCCGAAACGAGACCATCCTCAAAGAATGTGGTGCAAAAGAGACAATAGTTGACACATGGGAAAGAAATCAGTTAAGATGGTTCGGACATCTTGAAAGAATGAAAGATGAACGACTGACCAAACAAGTGTATAAAGGTAAAGTAAATGGCAGAATGCCCAGAGGTAGACCGCCGAAAGAATGGTTAGAATCTGTAAATGAGACATTAATCCGTAGAGACATAAGAAGCCATAGAAACACAAGAGCTTGCATGAAAAAAATGCATGGACGTGAAGGAAGCTAGAGTAGTATGCCAGGACAGAAAAGTGTAGCGACAAATAGTTTGTAAACAGAGTGACAGTAGAATGAATGACGCCTGAAACAAAGACCTTGGATACTAATGGGCCCAAGTGGAGAACCATACATAACAATTTTGTGAGGCTTTTCACTTGGGGTGATCGCTAGAGAGATTGATCAGCAACCTGGGTCGGAGCAGTGTTGCGGAATAAACGTGTCATTTAAATAAATAACACGAGAATTCTAGATCAATCTAAAATATCTATACCTAACACTTATATACCTATCTACCTCATACCTATATACCTACCTACCTTATACCTATATACCCATATACACACTACTATTTCCCAACCGAGCAAGTCACGCCTACCCCGAAAAGGAAATGGCTTAATGGTATAATAATAGTGAAAAATTTGAATTTTTAATCTCATCTTTATCTTAAAATCGCAACTTTATTTTTAAAAATTTTTCATAACGAACAAAATTTGAGAGTAACGTGGTACTCTGATAAAGAATTTCCTGTATTTTACAAAATGGGATAGTTAAAATTGTAGAACTGAAAATTTAAAAACGTTCAAATGTCGAATTTTCGGCATAAAACCCTCCATAGCGACCTCTTAATATTTTTTTTAAATATTCAAAAAGAAAGAAATTTCCGAGTCAAGGTTTTTGAAAATATAAAAAAAGGATTTCATGAGGCAAGCTAATTTGCAAATCCTTTTGGATTGTTCAATTTTATTTCAAATTTCAAAAATTCGAAAGAAGAAAAATGAAGGAAGGGAATTTGAAGTCCGACTTTTTCATTTTTCTTATTCTTTATTTATTTGTGTATTTTTTGTTTGATTTTGTAAAATAAGTGATAGTGGCACTAGTAAAATAATAATATTGAATTTCCAATAAATTAACAAGTTTAATTATAAAAACCTGCATTTTTCTACTACAGTTCAATTTCATCCTGAGAATTCGCCCACGCTCCCGGGAATCGAAAGTAAAGTACTTTCAATTGCCGGGACCATTTTTTAAAATAGAAACTATAAAAGTATAATCCCTTTAGAAATCTAGATTGAACTGATCCTTCAGGATGCTGAGAATAAAATTCGGGTCAACCGGCATGCTCGTTCGATAAAATAGACACATACTCTCTTGACTCTTTATCCATAGAGTACTATATATATATATATGTAATAGAATGCAACTAGACATTCTTTCACAAAGAAATGATTCTTTCATTCCAATAAAGTTTTTTTTGCGAAGCTCTTCTAGCTTTCTTATGTAAATCTCGTCTGATTTAGAATTCAGAGAGGCTATCTATCTTTGCATCGAATCGTACTCGAAGTTACTCAATTACATACTAGAATATTTAAAAATATCGATGTGAATACGATTACTTCGAACAAATAATTTTTGAAGAGCTAGAAAAAAACCTGCCTTTGCCCGGATTTGAACCGGGAGCGCCACGATCCATGAGTGGAGCGTTTACCAATTACGCAAGTAACGCTCCACTCATGGATAGTGGCGTTCACCGTTCAAATGCGGGTCGAGGGATACTTTTTCTTATTCTTCAAAAATTATTTGTCCGAAGTATTAATTAAAAAAAAAGCTAGGGGATAAATAATGTTAATGCAAAACAAAGGCTAGTTTTTAAATGTATAGCAATAATACAGAATTTTATAAGGGGTTATTGACAAATTACGTAAGAAGGTAAAATAAATGAATTTTCAACCAAATAGTTGAGTTTTCTACTCAAAAATATAAATTTTGAACCAAAAATATTATATTGGTTGAATCCTCAACCAAAACAGATTAATTCCCAAACCAAAAAAGGAAATTTTAACAAATAAAGTCAAAAAAGAAAAAAATCTTATCCAAAATGTTCAATTTTCAAGCCAAAAAGACGAATTTCCTGCAAAACAGTTGAGTTTCCAAGCAAAAAATATGAATTTCTAACAAAAAAGGTGAATTTTCAAAAGTGCGATAGTTACATTTTCAGTTGAAAAAGTTAATTTACAACTAAAAAAAACGAATTTTCAACCAAATAGTGAAATTTTCAACCAAATGAATGAATTTTTAACTAAAATAAAGAATCTTCAAGTTTAAAAACTGAAATTTTAAACAAAATAATTAATTCTTGACCAAAAAAATGAATTTTTAACCAAATAGTTGAATTTTCAACAAAGGCATGAATTTTTAGCTAAAATGGAGTAGTTACATTTTCAGTTAAAAAAATGAATTTTCAAAAATATAGTTTAATTTTCAGTAAAAGAAATGAATTTTTAACTAAAATAATGAATCTTCAACCAAAAAAAAAATTATTTTCAACTACATAGTGGAATTTTCAACTAGAAAAAATCAATTTTCAACCAAATTAACCGATTCTTCACCAAAAAGATGCATTTTCAACAATAAGAAAACGAATTTTCAACAGAATAGTTGAATTTTTACCTAAAACAGATACACTTTAAAACTTAAAATAAAATAGTTAAATTTTCAGTAAGGAAAAAAATTTCAAGAACGAAAAAATGGTGAAGCTTTAACTAATACGATTACTTTTCTACCAAAAAAGACAAATTTTCAACCAGTTGCGATTTTTAATAAAAAAATATGCAATTTCTACCAAAAAAAGACCAATTTTGAATAAAACACATGAATTTTCAACTAAAAATTATGAGTTTTTAACCAAAAATTGAATAGTTAAATTTTCAGTTAGAACAATGAATTTTCAACAACAACAAAATTATATTCAACAAAATAGTTAAATTTTCAACCGAAGAAATTAATTTGTGGCCAAAATGATAAAATTTCAACTAACGAGATTACTTTTCTACCAGAAATACAAACTTTCAAAAAAATAGTTTATTTTTCACCTAAAATAGATACATTTTTAACTTGAAAAAGAATAGTTAAATTTTTAGTGAATAAATCAATTTTGAACCAAACAAAATACAATAGATACATTTTCAGTTAATAAAATTAATTTTAAATAAAGAAAGAACTAATTTTCAACCAAAAAATGAATTTCTGAATAAAATCATAAAATTTCAACTAACGAGATTACTTTTCTACCAGAAATACAAACTTTAAAAAAAAATAGTTTATTTTACACCTAAAATACACATTTTTAACTTGAAAAAGAATAGTTAAATTTTCAATAAAAAAATTAATTTTCAACCAAACAGAATACAATAGATAAATTTTCAGTTAATAAAATTAATTTTAAATAAAGAAAGAACTAATTTTCAACCAAAAAATGAATTTTCGCCCAAAAAGACACATTTTCAACAAAGAAAATTAATTTTTAACACAAAACAAAAAAAAAAAGAATTTTTACCCATAAAAAATTAGTTTTTAACAAAAACCGTATTAATTGACATTTCAAACAAGAAAAACGAATTTTCAACAAAACAGTTGAATCCTCAACCAAAAAGAATAAATTTAATTGTTGGATTTTCAACAACATAATAAAATACAGTTCAACTTTGATTTATCGAAAATTCCCTAACTCTGTCAGGTTCTACTTGACTTGTAACAACCCTGATTAAGAGACAGATAAGTGCGCGCTATGGTAGAAAAGAACAAATACTTTTTACATTCTCATTCTAATGAGAAGGTATTGGTTTTATGTAAAATTTGACATAGTCGGTTTTCATCAAATCTCCACGTTTTGAGACCCCCTGAGCTAGAAAAAACGATTTTTACCAAGGTGTCTGTCTGTCTGTAGTCTGTCTGTCTGTCTGTCTGTCAGTCTGTCTGTCTGTCTGTCTGTCTGTCTGTAGCCACGATAACTTTCGAAAAAATGATCAGATTTGATTGAGCTTTGGCACACTTTTTTATGGTCGAAAAATAGAGAACGAGTTCGTTAACCAGCTATTTTGGATGAAAATCCAAAAAGTGAGCACATTTTGAAAATTTTTGAGACCACTTTTTTGGAAGATTTGAAAATTCTATGTACGGTTATTAGTAGTACGCAAAATGACGAACAAAATATTCTTATGACTTTTCGTGATAAAAAAAAAATTACTGGAGTTATAGCATTTTCAAAATTCCAAAAAACAAACGAAAATGATCATTTTAAGCCGAAAAATGCACGATATGAAAAAAAGTCAAGAATAGAAAAACGTTGATTCCTGAACACCCTATAATATTTTCATGACAACTTTTTGAATTTTTCGAAAAATAAAAAATTCAAATTTTGATCGCACAAAAAATTAATGAAAAATCAAAAAAGCCATTTTGCTGTAAAACTATGCAAGATACCAGAAAAGGTCTTCTCACCAAAATTGTGCACCTAAAAAAGATCTACAAATTTCTTATCATTCACTTCTTGATATGACGCGTAGTTTTTGTTTTATTCGTAAAAAATAGCATTGAAAATAGAAAAATCAAATTTTCAGACGAATATTACCAGCTACGAAAAAATGACCGAAACAAAATTTGTTCATCCAAGGAAGAGGTACAAATTTATTCTGACTCATGTTTCGATAGGATGCGTGGTTTTTGTTTTATTCGTGAAAATAACATTGACAGTAAAAAAAATCAAATTTTTGAAAAAACAATGCAAGGTACGAAAACATATAAATGAACAAAAATTGTGCATTCAAAAAAGACTTACACACCCGTAATCAATTTTTGTGGTAAGAATATATTCAAAATGAAAAAATTAACTTTTTTGATAAACGGCACAAGCTAAAATAAAATGTTAACTAAGCTCAGTGTATTTACCAAATCGCACGCCGTAAGTGCGCTCAAACTTTTTTGTTTCTATCATACGGTTCAAATGATTTTCAAATCAAATATCGAGCGCGAAGCGCGAGTGTCTGGATGAGAATGTGTTCCTTAAGGTCGATAGAACCTTGAGTAAATAAAGTTCCTTTTCAGTCTAAAATAAAAACAAATTTAACAATCACTTAATATGTAGAGGTTTTGATAATTTTATAATATTTGCAAACAAACTTTTTCTTTTCATCGAAGTCGAACACGAAGTTCAAAAATCTAGAGGAGCCTAGCGTAAAGCGCGATGCAAATACGCCCGAGCGCGTAGCGCGAGGTGAATACATAATCGAGCGCGAAGCGCGAGATCCAACAGTCGCGCGCCCTAGGCGCGCTCAAACTTGCGAGCGAAGCGAGCCGCGCGCGAAGCGCGCCATGAGAATGTGCCCGCGAAGCGGGCAGATTTTTTTCTTCTTTTTTCAGAAAGTCATTCTTTCCCCGAAGCTACTTCCAAATTTCTTGCCAAGAATAAATTGAGGATGAGAAATAAATTCGCGGCAACGAGAAATAAAGAAATTGCAAAGTACTTTTCTGGGAACTCAAATAAAGTGGGCGGTAAAAAATGCATAAACTTTTATAATAAAATTTCATTTCTCTTGGAAAGTTTTTCGTTTAGTACTCTACCCAAATATTTTTGATTATAATAGATTTCAGACTTCATAGCCCAAAATGCTCTTAAAACATGAGAAAAAGGGTAGTTTACCACAAAAATATTTTTAAAAAAGAAAATTATTTTAGGTACCATATTCTTAAGATTTCAATTCAAAATATATTGCATTTACAACAAAATAGTTGAATTTTCAATAAGAAAGGATGAATTTTCTGCCAAAGAAGATGAATTTTTATCACAAAAATGTGAATCTTCAACTGAAGAGTTGAGTTTTTTGAACTAAAATATCATATAAACTGTTACTTTTGTAATCAAGTATTTGAACCTTCAAGCAAAAGAGACAAAATTTTAAAAAAGTTGAATTTTTAACCAAATAGTTAAATTTTCAACCTACAAAGATGAATTTTCAACAAAAGAGTTAAATTTTCCACCAAGACAGATTTTTCAGTCAAGAAAGAAAAAAATGTAACCAAACTGTTGAATTTTCAAGCCAGAAAGATGAATTTCCTACAAAAAAGTTTAATTTCTAACTCGAAAATATGGATTTTTGACAAAAGGGTTAATTTTCAACAAAATAATGAAATTTTCAAGCAAAAGAGACAATTTTCTAACAAAAAAGTTGAATTTTTAACCGACAAAGATAAATATTCAAATCCAAAAGACGAATTTTCCACCAAGAAAGACTTCTCCGTCAAGAAAGAAAAAAAATCTACCAAAATTTTTATTTTTCAAGCCAAAAAGTAGAATTTTCTACAAAACAGTTGAATTATCAACCAGAAAACATTAATTTTCATTAAAAAAAGTTAATTCTAACCAAAATAGTTCAAGTTTCAACCAAAAAAAAATTAACTTTTTACAAAGTAGTTCAACTTTCAACAAAAAAGTTGAATTTTCTACTAAAAAAATTAATTTTTAGGAATATACTTGATTTTTCAACAAAATAATTAAATTTTTAACAAAAAGAGATAAATTCTGAACGAAAAATATAATAGTATACTTTTCAATTAAAAAAATTAACTTTCAACCAAAAAAGATTTATTTTCTACCAAAAGATGAATTATCAATCCAAAAATGATGACTTTTGGTGGATAAAGTTTTAATCCAAGTATCCGAATAGACGAATGTTCAACAAAACAGTTGAATTTTCGATGAAAAAAGACGACTTTTTAACAAACTAATTAAATTTTCAACGAAATAATTAAATTTTCAACCAAAAGTATAATAGTAGACTTTTTAATTAAAAAGAATTAAGTTTCAACCAAAAATAGTTCAATTTTCTTATTGGGTTCTATAGACAAAGAGCAAGTTTCTTGAAAAAAGAGGGAAGAGAAAAATTATCAGGGTTTTTTCTCAAAGTATTTTGAAAAATATGCGTTTCACGTAAAGGACCAATAAAATAGATCTTGATTGTTCATAATACTTTTTTGAATTGAACTTAAAGGTTAAAAAAATCAACTATTTTCGAAACGATTTTTCAATAAAAATGTTTTTCTTTCTTCTCCTAATGAGAAACTATTCTGATTTCTGCTTTTACAATTGAAACTCGTTAATTTAAGTTTTGAATTGTGTCAGATTTAACAATTTGAATTTCAATCATTTTTAATCCTGCAATCTAAAATCATTCAGTTTTTGACGCTTTTAATTCAAAATGTTTTAATTTTAGCTTTTTTCAGTTTGAAATTATTCAAGTTAGAACGCAATTAATACAAATTTTTTTAAACAAAAAAGGTGAAAAGTTTGAGGTTTGAAGTTTCAATTTGTAAATTGAATTCAAACAATCCAGACTTTACATTATTCAATTGTTATTGATCAAATATGAAAATAATCAAACACGGACGCATTCAAAAAAAAAAAACTGTAAAAATATAAATTGCTTAAAAAAATTGAATTAGATGGAATTTGCAGTTTTAATTCTATGAACTATGAGAAATGTAATCTGGGCCTTTACTGTTAATTTATTGTGAATTTATACGAATATGCCTTCGTGATCTTTTCAATTAGTATCAATCCCAGTCAATGATTACAGTTACGTGATGCAATTTCTGTCTGTCGATTTTAAATCTTATTAAATATTGTCCTTAATTTAGGGGCCATCTATAAATTACGTTAGACTTCTTTTGCCAATTTTTTACACTATGTTATGTAATTGTTCCAAATATTCTCAGCCATATCTTAAGTTAATCAAAAACTTAATTTTTTCAAATGTTTTTAAATTACTAGCACATGTCATAAGCCTAAACATTTGAAAGAACAATCGCGATTAAAATAAACATTAATAAAATGTAATAAAAGGAGATTATACAATTAGCTCAAATCTTTTATCAAATTACTTAATATTATATTTTTAACAACAATGTCAACAATTCAGAAGATTGAAAAACTTTTCTATAAGTTTGAGATATTTTTACTTTCTGTATAATCTGTCGTTAAATCCAGAAAAGTAGATCACCAAATCTAAGGCTATATTATGGTGCAAAGCCTGATAAAATACAAAAATTTTGAATGATTATCTTGGTAGAAGTAATTTCGAAAATTTGAAAAAACTTTGTGCTTATGGATTGAAATCTTATTGAAATATTATAAAATCCCTTCAAATCACGTGAAGTTATATAAAATCTGACTGTATTCCTTAAAATTCTTTGAAATTTTTTTAATCTCTTGAAAATGCCTAGGATACCCTAAAATGTTTCCAATATTATAAAATCCCTTGAAATCCCGTGAAGTTATATGAACTCTGATGATAATTGTTTAAAATTCTTTGAAATTCCTTGAAAAACTTTAAAATCCCTTGAAATTATTGAAATCTTCGGAAATCTTATGAAATCCCTTGAAAATCCCTTAGAATCTTTAAAAATACTCTAAAACCCTATAGGTCGAAAATGCATGAAAACTTGGAAATTCATTGAAATCCTGCAAAGTTAGATGGAATCTAATGAGTGATGATATTTGTTGAAATTCCTAGAAAGCCTTAAAATCCCTTAAAAATCCTTTGAAATGTTTTGAAATACTTTGAAATTATATAAAGCTTTTGAAAATTCCTTGGAATTTTTTCAAATATCCTAACATCTTTCAAATTCTTTAAAACCTTTTTAAAAAGATTTAATCTTTGGAAATATGTAGAAATCTTATAAAAACCCGTGAAATCCGTTGGAATTCCTTAAAAATCCTCTGATATCACTTGGAATCTGTTAAAATATCCTAAAACCCGATAGGTCCTATAAACCCGCATGAAACTTTAGTAAACCCCTTTGAATCATTAAAAGTGAAATCCTTCTGAAACCCCTTGAAATTTGTTAAACCTCTTGAAAATTTCTTGGAATCTTTTTAAATACACTAAAATTTTTTTAATCCATGCAAATTAATAGAATAGAATTTCACTTAGTGAGGACATTTTTTCAAACAAAAAATTAATTTTCAATTACGTTGAATTATCAATAAAAAAGATGAATCAGTGAAAAATGTAATAGTTGAATTTTCAAATTAAAACTATCAATTTTCAGCAAAAAGGGATTAGTTCAATTTTCATTTAAAAAAATTAATGTTCAATAAAAAAAAAAAGAAAATTTTCAACAAAATAGTTAAATTTTCAATCGAATTCTTGAAGTTTCAACGCTTTTTTCTGAAATGTTCAACTTTTCGTACACTTTTCACTTAGAGAGTGAGGTGACAATTATTTCAATTTAACAAACATAATATTTCAAACAAACTATTGTTGTTTGTAACTATCTTCTCCTATAGTAATCAGGGTGGCGATTCGGCAGACGATTTCAAATTCCCGGTCATTTCGCGGTTTTCCCCGGTCAAGTTTTTCAATTTTCCCAGTCAACTCAAAGTAACATATTTATATTTGCCGCAAAACGCAAACATTTATTTTAATTCATGACGTTCGTTCTAAACATCTTTTAACACAACAGAGCAAAACGTTGCAAAATAAATGAATTTTGAAAAAAATACTTAAATTTTCCACTAAAAAATATCAATTTTTTACCAAAAAAAATGGAATAGTTAACTTTCAGTTTAAAAAATTAATTTTCAACCACAGTGATGAATTTTCAAATCAAATTATGAATCTTTATCTGGAATAGTTAAATTTTAAATCAAAAAGATAAATTTTCAACTAAAATGATGAATATTTAACTGGAACACTCGAATTTTCAACCAAAAAGACGAATTTTTAAAGAAGATTACATTTTAAATAAAAAGATTAATTTTCTACCCAAAAATACAATTTTTCAACCAAATACATTAACTTTTAAAGAAAGGTTTGAAGTTTTAATAAAAGAAGACAAATTTTCAACCAAATAGTTAAATTTTGAACTGAAAAAATAATAATTTTCAATCGAAAATGGAATAGTAACATTTTTAGTTTAAAAAATTATTTGTAAACCAAACATAAGAGTTTTCAACTAAAACAATGAATCTTTAACTGAAATAGTTCAATTTTCAAACCGAAAAATTAATTTTTACTAAAAAAAGATAAATTGTCCACCAAAACTTTAATAATTAAATTTCAAGTTAAAAAAATTAATGTTTAACCAAACATATGAATTTTCAACAACAGCTATGGAATTTTCAATTGGAATAAGTTAAATTTTCAGTTAAAAAAATTAGTTTCAACAAAAAAAAACTAACTTTTAACAACAACAAAAACTAACTTTCAAAATAATAGTTACATTTTCAAACAAAGTGATAAATTTTCAAATAAAATTGTAAATATGTAACTGCATAGTTGAATTTCAAACCAGAAAGATGAATTTTTAACTGAAATGATGAATCATTAACTAGAATAATTGAATTTTTGACCAAAAAGATTAATTTTCAACCAAGAAGATTAATTTCTACCAAAAAAGACGAATTTTCAACTAACAAAGATAATTTTTCAACCAAAAATTGAATAATCAAATTTTTAGTCAAAAATTAATGTTCAACCAAAGACATGAATTTTGAACTAAAATTATAAAATATTCAACTGGATTAATAGTTACATTTTCAGTTGAAAAAAAAAAATAATTTTCAACCAAAAAACATCCAAAGAAAAAACAAATTTTCAATCAAACAGCTCATTTTTCAACCAAAGAAATGAATTTTTAACTAAAACGATGGATTTTCAACTAAAAAAAAAATTAATTTTTAACAAAAGAGCTTAACTTTCAACCAAATAATTTTATTTCAAACCTAAAAGATGAATTTTCAACTAAAATAATAAACATTTGACTGGAATACTTGAACTTTTAACCGAAAAGAAGAATTTTTAAACAAGAAGATTAACTTTCAAAGAAAAATAAGATAATTTTTTACCAACAAAAAAATCGATTTTTTAACAAAATACATGAATTTTCATCGGAAGAGTTAAATTTTCAATTAAAAAGACCAATTTTTATCCAAATTCTGGAATTCCGAACTTGAAAATTTTAATTTTCAACTCAGAATGGAACAGTTAAATTTTTGTTTAAAGAAATTAATTTTCAACCAAACTGGTGAATTTTCAAATAAAATGATGAATCTTCAACTGAAATGATGAATCTTTAACTGGAATAGTTTAATTTTATGCCAAAAAGATGAATTGTCAACCATAAAGTTAAATTGTCTACAAAAATAGATGAATTTTCCACAAAGTACATACATTTTCAAACACATAGTTTAATTATTAAATGAAAAATATCAATTTTCAACCAAATAGTTGAATTTTCATCAAAAAAAGATAAATTAATTTTAAAAAAAAGTTTAACTTTTAACCCAGTAGTTGAATTTCTAACAAAAAAACGATGAATTAGCAACGAACAATGTAAAAAAAATTTCTATTATAATTCAGAAATATTTCTTCTTTGAAATTCTGCTTCTACTCTGAAAACGGCTTGAAGTACTTTTATTACCTAAAATTTAGAAGAGGGAACTTTCAAATTGTGACGAATTCTGACTTGAAAGAGCGATTTTTAAAAATTCCTTTTTTCTCAATCCGAATGATAATTCCTTTAAAAAATTCCCATTCCATGTAAAACATGCCCTGTTCCAAGTGAAATTATATTTCTTGAATTTTGCTATGATCAGAAGTAAATTCCCGGGTTTTAAATTAAATTCCCGGTCATTTTCCGGTTTTCTCCCGGTCAATAAAATTCCAGGTCATTTTCCGGTCTTTCCCGGTTTCCCGGTCAAGTCGCCACCCTGGTAATGCTAGATAGATGCAGTTTTTTCTGAAATTTTTAACTTTTTGTCCACTTTTCACATGGTAATAAATAATTAAAGTTAACAAACATAGGTGTTTGAACAATTAATTTTCTTTTTTAAATAATATTCTCTTTAAATAATGCTATAAATTTGTGTTTTCTTAAATTTTCTACTTTTTGTCCACTTTTTACTTAGAGTGAGGTAATAATTCTCTTATAGTAATTTGAGATAGTTACGGTTTTTTCTGACATTATTAATTTTTCGTCCTTTTTGCACGTAACGAGGTAATAATTAGTGGTAAATTAATAATTTTTAAGTTTTTTGACAGAAAAACAATATCCACAAAAGAAAGAGATTGCCTAACAAAATGATCTTCTTAAATGTCTATTTAATATTTGTTCATAATTAAAAATCCAGAGAGAAGTTGAAAATTTCAGAAACAATAATAAATTGTCTAAACAATTATTTCAGTTAAACTTGATTAATTATTACCTCACTGTAACTAAAAAGCTGAAAAAGTTGGCATGTTCAGAAAAAACCGCCACTTTCTAGTAATAATCTAAGAGAAGATACTTTTAAACAATAATAAATTATTTTGACAAATACTTTCATTAATTATTACTTTAATCTAACAGAAAAGTTTCCAAAAAATTGGAAATTTCAGAAAAAACAGCAACTTTCCAGCAATATTCAAAAAGAATATTAATAAAATAAATATTAAATTGTTTAAACAATTCTTTTTTTAACTTGGATTGATTCTTACCTCACTTTAATTGAAAAGTGGATGAAAAGTAGAAAAATTGTGAAAAAACCGCATTTTTCTAGCATTGTATCAAAAAAATATTGTTTTAAATAATAATACATTGTTTGAACAATTATTTCGGTTAACTTAAATTTATTATTGCTTCGCTCTAGCTGAAAAGTTGAAAATCTTTTGAAAATTCCAGAAAAACCGCGAGTTTTTAAGTCTCTAAGAGAAAATTGCTGAAAACAATAATAAATTGTTTAAACAATTTATATGAACATCTAATTATCGATCGAAATGAGTATTTTATGTAACAGAAACAATTTCGAAATTCTGAATAAAATTGACAAAAACGTATTTTTTTCTTATGGGAAATTTTTTTTAAAGCATTTATTATATAAATAAATGACTAATTTTATATATTAATAAAATCCATACTAAAATTAACGTATCAAAATTAATTAAATATTCAAATGTTCAGAAAAAAGCGCCACTTTCTAGTAATAATCTAAGAGAAGATACTTTTAAACAATAATAAATTGTTTTAATAAATACTTTCATTAATTACTACTTCAATCTAACAGAAGAATTTCCAAAAAATTGGAAATTTCAGAAAAACAGCAACTTTCTAGCAATATTCAAAGAGCATATTAATAAAAATAATAATAAATTGTTTAAACAATTCTTTCTTTAACTTGTCTTGATTCTTACTTTACTTTAATTGAAAAGTGGATGAAAAGTAGAAAAATTTAGAAAAAAACCGCAACTTTCTCGCATTGTATCAAAAAAAATATTGTTTTAAATAATAATAGATTGTTTGAATAATTATTTCGGTTAACTTAAATTTATTATTGCCTCGCTTTAGCTGAAAAGTTAAAAATCATTTGAAAATTTCAGAAAAAACCGTGACTTTTTTAGGCTATTCTAAGAGAAAATTGCTGAAAACAATAATAAATTGTTTGAACAATTTATCTGAACATCTAATTATCGATAGAAATGAGTATTTTATGTATCAGAAACAATTTCGAAATTCTGAATATTATTGACAAAAACGTCTTTTTTTCTTACGGGAAATTTTTTTAACGCATTTATTATATAAATAAATGGCTAATTTTATATATTAATAAAATCCACACTGAAATTAACGTATAAAAATGAATTAAATATTAAAATTCAATAAAATAGAATAATTACCCAAGTACTGCATTGTTCAGATTCTCTAAATGCAAGGTTGACGGCGGAGATCTAATTGCAACTTGATTGTCAGCTTGATTACTAGGACTGGCAACAAATTGCACTTGTTCAAAACCAAGAAATTTTGTTCCTCCACCAGACCCATGTGTCAAATTCTTCAGATCTGCCATCTTCCGCTAATCCCAATCCTGAAATAAAAAATTTAATTAGTTTCGCCCCCTCATCTCTGTGGAAACTTTCTATTAATTAGATTTTTCGTTGAATCCAATTTTATCCAGGTCTACCTAACGAGCTTACAAATTAATTAATTAAATCAATTACAAGTATTATCAAAAAACTTTTGATGCAGCGAGCTTTTTTTATAATTATATAATTTATTCAATTTATTCACTAGGAGTGTGAATTTTCAAATTTATTTCTCTATTTTCCAGTGGTAACTATAAATAGTTTTTTAAATAATATTCTTTGTCACTGTTAGTGACGAAAGAGGAAACAATGGAATAAAATCGATATTCTTTAGATGTACCAAAAGCACCCATCATCAATTCTTATTCAGAATTTTTTGCTTCTTTCAAGTGGGTACTTATTCGAACTTACTACTTAACTTTGAAAGAAAAGAGCATCTCGAGAAGGTTGCTGAATTTTTTTCAAGAAAAATCTACTTTTTTTATCTGAAAAAGATTTTTAAAAATTTTAATGAATTTTAAACTAAACAGTTGAATTTTCAAACCAAAAGATGAATTTTTTTTACCAAAAAAGACAAATTTTCAACTAAATATATGAATTTTTAACTAAATCAGATAAATTTTCAAGCAACAATGAACTAACGAAAAAATGAATTCTCAACCAAATACTTAAATTTTCAGTTAAAGAAATTAATCTTTAAATAAAATATTGAATTCTCAACCAAAAAATTATTTTTTATCCTTATGGTTGTATTTGAAACCAAAAAGATGAATTTTCTACCAAAAAATACAAATTTTCAACAAAAGGCATGAGTTTTCAACTAAAAAATATAAATTAAAAAAAATGGAATAGTGTATTTTTAGTGAAAAAAAATGAAATTTTAAGTGAAATAATAAATCTTCTAAAAAAAAATGAATTTTCAACCATGAACTTTTCAATCCAAAACATATGAATTTTCAATTCAAAAAGAAACATTCTCAAAAAACCAGTTGAATTTTCAACAATATAATTAAACTTTCAACAAAATGGTTGAATTTTAAATCACATACTTGAATTTTCGATTTACAAAGATTAATTTTCAACCTAATAGTAGAATTTTCAAGAAAAGAAACCAAATGGATGAATTTTTTATCTCAAAAAGACAAATTTTTTAGAAAAAAGTTGAATTTTCAATCCAGAAGAACATATTTTCTATTCAAAAAGATTAATTTTCAACGAAAAATGTAATAGATGATATTTCACCTAAAAAATATTTTTATTTTAAATACGAAAACAGTTGAATTCAACCAAAAAAGATGAATTTTGAACAAAGTAGTTGAATCCTCAACCGAAACAGATTAATTTTTAACAAAAAAAAGAGCAAAAGAGATACGTTTTCAAACCAAAGAGACAAATTTTCAGCAGAAGAGTTGAATTTTCAACTGATGAAATTAACTCTTAATAAAGTAGTTCAACTGTCAATCAAGTAGTTAACATTTTTGAATGAAAAAGATTAATTTTCTACAGAAATTCATAACTTTCAACCAACTTGTTAGATTTTCAACCAAAAAGGATCCATTTTCAACCAATAATGAAATAGTTAAATTGAGAGTAAGAAAACAATTGCTCAAACAAAAAAAAAAAGAAGAATTTTTAACAAAGTAGTTCAGTTTTCAACTAAAAAGACGGATCTTCAACTAATAAAATAAATTCTTAACAAAGTAGTTCGACTTGGAACCAAACAGTTAAATTTTCAATAAAAATAATTAATTTTCTAAGAAAAAAGATGAATTTATAGAAAAATACATAAACGTTCAACCGAATTGTTGAATTTTAAACTAAAAACAGTCCATTTTTAACCAAAAACAGAATATTTTGTTAAATTTTCAGTCAAAAAATTAATTTTTAACAAAAAAGAAGAATTATGAACAAAATAGTTCAATCTTCGACCAATGAAATAAAATCTTAACAAAGTAGTTCAACTTTCAAGAAAGTAATTGAATTTTGAATTTAAAAAGATGCATTCACAATGAAAAATTTAATAGTTGAATTTTCAACTAAAAATGATCAATTTTCAGCAAAAAGGTATTAGTTAAATTTTCATTTAAAAAACATTATTTTTCAACAACAAAAAAACAATTTTCAACAAAACAGTTCAATCTTTAACCAAATATTGAAAATTTTTACCAAAAGAGATGAATTCGGAACCAAAAATATTATTAGTAGAGTAAAATTTTCAATAAAAAATGAATTAACTTTAAAAAAGGGTAAAGAAGGGAATAGGGGAAAGAGTGTGAAGTTTGCTTATTTACTTGTGAAATAAAATCACTAATTTATATTTTTTCAAGCATTTCAAAAAATTGTTATCTACATTTATATTTTCCATATGTGAAGTCACTTTCTGTGTTACCCCCCCCCTAGTTACAAAACCTCTTGCCCCCCCCCCCATACCTAGAAATCTGAAGTAGTTTTTGAACGTCCCCTATAATTTGAAATTAATTAAAACTTTAATTTAAAAATTACACATCAATATTGTACTTGTTTGTCATTTCTATTTATTAGTAAGATTACTCTCACAAATTAAAAAAATTGGAGTATATTTTCGTAGGTGTATTTAAAATTAATTCTGATTTAAAATGTTGAATTTACTAAAAAAATATCATTTTTTTTTAATTTATTATTTTAACCGAAAATATAACTATTCCATGTTTGGTTGAAAATGTATCTTTTGCGTTTAAAACATAAATGGTTGAATTTCGAAAAATATAATTGACAAGTTAAAAATTGTTAATTTTTAAACAATAAAATTTACTAAAAGTAATAGAAATTTTTAAGAGTTTGAGTAAAAAATAGTTTTTATATCACAATACTTCGAGACTAAATTTTTTTTTAGTTTTAGATTAAGTTCGGATTTTTTTTAAATTTAAAGTATCTGGAGTGTACATTTTTTCATTTTTTAATATTTCTCATTCGAAATTTTTTTTTTCAAACTTTTTTTTAGAATAATTCAATTTTAAAGATTTAGAATTGAAAATTTGTCGATCATAAACGGTGAAAATAAAGATGAATTTATTTGTTTGATTTTAGAAAAATTTGTGTAATCAATTTTTATGTTAAATCATACTTTTTTTAATTTACTAAAAACTTAGATTTCTAGAATTTCAGAAGCTTTTACTTTGCAATATTCAATTTAGTTTTCAATTTCAAATTGTCACATTTTTATATCGTTTCAAATTTAAATTTATTAAAATTCAAAAGTTTTAACTTTTAAGTTATTCAATTTTGAATATTTTCAATTAGAAATAATAAAATTCCGAGATTTTTGAATTCGAAGTAAAATTTTTCAATTCTGAGCGCTTTGAATTAGAAATGAGACAATTTCAACTTTTTCCTAAAGAAATTGTCCAAATTTAAAAATTTTAGTTTAAAGGTTTTGAATTTTGAAAGTCCAGTCAATAGGTACTTCTCCTTAAAAAAGTTCGGGGAAAGTTTATATTTGGCAATTTTTATCATTTTGGGGCCTGGATGAAAAACTTAAAATTGTAAACATCGGAAGTCGTCGCCATCCTGGAAAATCGCCAAAATCTGATTTTTTGAGAATATCTCGTTTTTGCTGGATTTTAGGTTGAAAGTATCTATATACAAAGGTGTAGAGAATAAAATTTCCTACAACTCTTGTATTAAACACATTTTTGCAAATTTCGATTTTTCCCTGTAAATTTCAAAGATTATTGATTGTCATTGTTACTATTTTGTTATTATATCATTAATAAATTATATTATATATACATACGAATTATAAATATTTATGAAATGTCTACATATTACTCGTTTCTGTATCACCTTCAAAATTCATATTAAATAGGAAGTTTGAAGATAGCAAGTGTAAGCCAGGTTAAATATTCAAAAGAATTCCATTCTATTCAAAGCAACATTTTGCGTTCCCTTTGCACCTGCCCCTCGCTTGGAAACATTTGCTACCTGGGTCAGGGCGCAAGGTATGAAAAAGTCAAAAGAACAAAATTTCAAAGTTTCTTTTCGAGATTTTTGCGAAAATGTGCATCAAATCCTTAAAAATATTTGTTTTTCTCAACTATACAATTTTGTCTTTTTTTAATTTTTTTTCCGGTATCTTAGAATATTAATGTAGTGAAGGCCTTTTCCGAAACATGTCGGCAAAATTTAAATAAAAACATCAAAAACCGGAAAAGGCCTTCACTACATTAATATTCTAATACAATTTAGTGTTGTGATAAAAAACGATTAAATTTGACATGTTTAACTTAATTAAGTTAGAAAAATTATTTCAATGTTCGAATATTTCAAAAATGACGACTTCAAGGGCAAAAGTTTCATGTAAAAGTTGTTGAAACTGTTAATTTATGTTCTTCTTTGCTTTCTTATGATACCATAAAATTGTATAAAAAAAACTTAAAGGATTTTATAAATTTATTTTGCGAAATTCTCGAAAATAATGCGAGATAGAAAAAAAGTGATTTTTCTAGAACTTTTTTAGAAAAAAGAATTTTATTTGTTTGACTTTTTTCGTATCTTGTGTCGTTTTTACAAAAAACGTGGTTGTAATTTCAACTACTTGGTTAAAAATTCATTTTTTTGGTTAAGATTTACGATTTTAGTTAAAAATTAATTTCTTTATCTGAAAATTTAACTATTCAATTTTTATGGAAAATTAATCTTTTAGGATAGAAATGTAATATTTTTAATTGAAAATTCATCTTTTTGGTTGAAAATTGAACTATTTCGTTTAAAATTAATTTTATTTGGTTAAAAATGTATTTTTTTATTATTTAAAAATTAATTTCTATGGTTGAAAATCGAACTATTTTGTTGAAAATTCATGTATTTTGTTGAAAATTTGTCTTTTTTGGTAGAAAATTCAGCTTGAGGGTTGAAACTTCTACTATTTATTTGGAAAAGTGAAGTAATTTTTTAACGGTCCCTACAATCTGAAAGTGAATTAAAATCTTTTATTTAATATTACACATCAATATTGTACTTTTTTGTAATTTCTATTCATGACTAAGATCACTGAACAGATAAAATTTTTTTGAAAATTTGCGTGGGCATCTTTAAAACATCTTCTGATTTAAAAAGTTGAATTTTTTACTAAAAATTAATTTCTTTGGTTGAAAAGTTAACTCAAAGGTTGAAAATTCCTTTATAAATTGTAATATTTGTTTAAAAATGTATGTACTTTGTTAGAAAATTGGTCTTTTTTTATATAAAATTCAACTACTTGGTTAAAAATTTATTTTTTTGGTCAAGATTATTCCTTTTAATTTAAAATTAATTTCTTCAACTAAAAACTTTACTATTCCATTTTTGATGAAAAATTAATATTTTTTGATAGAAATTTAACTTTCTTGGTTGAAAATTCGTCTTTTTGATTGAAAATTGACCTATTTCGTTGAATAATCGTTTTTTCGTTGTTGAGAATTTATTTTTCTAACTGAAAATTCAACTATTCTATTTTTGGTTGAAGATTTATCTTTCTTAGTTGAAGATTCATGTATTTTGTTGAAAATTGGTATTTTTTGGTAGAAAATTAATCCTTTTAGTTGAAAATTCAACTATTTGGTTAAAAATTCATATTTTTGGGTTCATAATTCAACTTTTTGGTTAAAAATTCGAATTTTCGGGTTGAAAACTCAAATATTTTTCAGGAAATTGGTCTTTTTGGTTTGAAAATTCAACATTTTAAATAAGATTTTTTTTCTTTGTTGACTGAAACATCTTTCATGGTTGAAAATTTAACTCTTTTGTGGAAAATTCTTCCTTTTGGTTTGAAAATTAGTCTCTTTTGGTTGAAGATTCAACCAATTTGTTGAAAATACGTATTTTTTGGTTTGAGTAAACTGTTTTTTATTGTAAAATAGAATATTTGTTGGTGGAAATATCAACTGTTAAACTTTTATTTAAAATTACACATCAGTATTGTACTTTATTAAATTGAAGTATTTTCATGTGGTCTTTAAAATTCTTTCTGATTTAAAAAGTTGAATTTACTGAAAAATATTTTTTTGATTGAAAACTTATGTAACTATTTGGTTGAAAATTCCTGTATTTTATTTAAAATTCGTCTTCTGGATAACACTATTAATCTTTTTGGTGACTAAATCATTTTTTGGTTGAAAATTCATGTCTTTGCTTTAAAAATTTAACTCTGACTTTTAAAGTTCCTTTTAAAATTCAAATATTTGTTTGAAAATCATGCATTTTGGTAGAAAATTAATCTTGTTTAGTTGACAATTTATCTTTTTGGTTGAAAATTCACTTTTTTGGTTGAAAATTAGTTTTTTTTAAATTAAAAATTAATTTTTTAATTGAAAATATATTTTTAATTTGAAAATGTATCTATTCCATTATTTGTCGAAAATTGATCTTTTTTGATAGATATTTAGTCTCCTTGGTTGAAAGTTCATCTTTTTGATAAAAAAATTCATTTCTTTGAATGAAATTAAAATATTTTGCTGATTCATTTTTAAATTTAACTATTCTATTTTTACTTGAAAATTAAGTTTTTTTAGATGAAAATTCATATATTTTGTAGCAAATTGGCCTTGTTTGATCGAAAATTAATCTTTTGGGTTGTAAGTTCAACTACTTGGTTAAAAATTTATTTTTTTGGTTGAAAATTCATAATTTTAGTTAAAAAATCATTTCTTAAACTGAAAATTTAACTGTTTCGGTTTTTGTAGAAAATTCATCTTTTTGGTTGAATATTAAACTATTTCGTTGAACATTCATTTTATTTGGTTGAAAATTAATTGTTTTGGGTTTTTTTTTACTGAAAGTTTATCTATTCTAATTTTGGTTAAAAATTAATTTCTTTACTTGAAAATTCAACTATTTTGTCAAAAATTCGTTATTTTATTGTTGAAAATTTATTTTTCTAATTGAAAATTCAACCGTTCTATTCTTGGTTGAAGATTTATCTTTTTTAGATGAAAATTCACATATTTTGTTGAAAATTGGTCTTTTTTGGTTCAAACCTAATTTTTTTTTACTTCAACTACTTGGTTAAAAATTCTTTTTTTTTGGTTGATAATTCCACTTTTTTCTTAATAATTCAAATTTTCGGGTAGAAAACTAAACCGTTCTGCAGAAAATGTGTCTTTTTGGCTTGAAAATTTAACATTTTGAATACAAAATTTTTTCTTTGTTAACTGTAAAGATTTTACAGCCAGTCTTTTGGTTTGAAAATGCGTCTATTTTGGTTGAGAATTCAACTAATTCAACTTCTGATTAAAAAAGTTGAATTACTGAAAAATATTTAATTAAGGTTGTATTTCAGTCTCCATTTCAGTTTTAGGATAAGATCAAATCTTTGATTGCAATTAAAGAAGGTCGACCTTTAATCCTTTTGTCCTTGAGCTATTTTTTAACGAGATATTTTTAGCAACAATTCGCAATGCCAAAATAGGAATACCAACGTCTTATGTAGATTCCCCTATCACGCGATATCGACCAATTACATATCTCGAACTTTAAAATGATCTCGAAGTCTAATTAAATACCGCATGAACTATTTTTATTGAATTGAAATCAGAATTTTAAATGAGGCCTTAGAAGCTTTAATTTTATCGATTCAATGACACGTTAATGAAAGTCGTCCTTAAAAACAAAAAGTGGTTTTCAAAACAAATGCCATTATTGGACTTTGTTAGTCATTACATATAGTTAATTAAATTCGATGATCAAACTAGGGCATTTTTTAGAGTAAAATTCAGTTACTAACAAATTCGATTATTTTTTTATGTTAAAAATGTTAAAAAATGTTACGTAATTTTTGCCAAATAAATTTTTTTCGTGTAGTTATTCATTTTTTTATTTATTTTATTTGGGATATGAGAGGGAGTGGTAAGAATCTTTATGTTTCTTGTGGATTAACAAAGTAGTTTAACCATGAAAATATTTTCATTTTAATTCACAAACAGTTAAATGGAAAAAAGACGATTTTTTTAAAATCAAACAGATGCATTTTTAACCGAAAAATATGAAATTTCTACCAGAAAGAGATGAATTTTCAACGAAGAAAGATTTTTGTGCCAATGAAGAAAAAAACTTTCATCCATAATTTTGAATTTGCAAACAAAAATATTTTCAAACAAGAAGATTCATTTTCTGCCAAAAAGGACGACTTTTCAACAAAATACATAAATTTTTAACCAAATAGTTGAATTTTGAAGCAAGAATATTAATTTTCTACCAAGACAAATTTTTAATAAATTACATAAATATTTTCAAACAAATACTTAGTTGATTTTTTTAAACTAAAAATAATAATATTTAACCATAAATGCAATTGTTAAATTTTCATTGAAAAAAATTAACTTTCAATAAAGAAAAGTTTTCAACAACCTAGTTGAATTTTTTACTAAATTGTGGAATTTTCAAGTCAAAAAGCCGAATTTTCTACAAATAGTTTAATTGCCCATCAAAAAGTATGAAAAAGTTATAGTTTATATAAAGTGGACAAGACAATGATATTTTTCATTTGTTTTAAACATTTTTCTGTATAAAACAAATGAAAAATATTACTGTTTTGTTCACTATATATAAACTATATATAACTTTTTCAGCTCGGAACATTCACTTTTAACCGAGAAAAGATTTTAATTTCAATTAAAAAACAGTTGGATTGAACTGAAAAAGACGAATTGTCAACCAAACAAATGCATTTTTACCAAAAAAATATTAAATGTCTACCAAGCAGAGATGAATACTCAAATCAAAAAGACGAATTCACAAAAAGAAACATTTTTAAAAAGAGTCCAATTTTCAACCAAGAAAGACTTTTGAACCAATAAAAAAAATCTACCAAAATGTTGAATTTTCAAGCAAAAAAGACGGAGCTTTCTACAAAACAGTTAAATTATCAACCAAAAAATTCAATTATTAACCAAAAAATTGAATTTTCAAGCGAATAGTTAAATTTTCATAAAAAACGATTGAATTAAACCAAAAAAGCCGAATTTTTAACTAAAAAGATGCATTTTCAACCAAAAAATATGAAATTTCTACCAAAAGCTATGAATTTCTAAATAAAAAAAAATGAATTTTCAACAAGTGCTGAATTTTCAAACAAGAAAGATTTTTGAGTCAAGGAAAAAAAATCTTCCAAAATATTGAATTTTCAAGTGAAAAAGGCGCATTTTCTATAAAATAGTTTAATTTTTAACCCAAGAATATGAACCATCAACAAAAAAGTTAATTTTAAACCAAATACACTGAAACCTGGATTGAATTACGGTTTCGAGCATGGCATCCAGGTTCCAGTGTGGTTAAATTTTCAGTTAAAAAAAAATTATTTTTAACCAAGAACAGATTTTTATTTTTATTAAAAAACAGTTGAACCAAAAAAGACGACTTTTTAACCAAACAGATGGATTTTCAACCAAAAAATATTACATTTTTTCCAAAAAGAGATGAATTTTCCAATCAAAAAGACGAAGTTTCAACGAGAGTTGAATTTTCAACCAAGAAAGATTTTTGAGTCAATAAAAAAATCTACCAAAATGTTGACTTTTCAAGCCAAAAAGACAAGCTTTATACAAAACAGTTGAATTTTCAATCAAAAATATAATTTTCAGCCAAGAAGTTTGAGTTTCTATCAAAACAGACGAATTTCCAAAAACTTACATAAATTTACAACTAAATAGTAGAATTTTCAACCAAATAGCTAAAATTTCCGTTCAAACAATTAATGTTCAACCAAAAAAAAAACGAACAACAAAGACGAATTTTCAATAAATGACATAAATATCAAACCAAATAGTTGAATTTTTAAACTAAAAAGATTAATATTTAACCAAAAATGCAATACTTAAATTTTCATTTGGAAAAAATTAGTTTTCAATATAAAAAAGAGTTTTCTACAAACTAGTTGAATTTTCTACCTAATTGTTAAATTTTTAAGCCAAAAAGAGGAACTTTCTACAAAAGAGTTTAATTTTCAACCTGAAATTATGAATTATCAACATAAAAGTAAATCTTCAAACAAATAGTGAAATTTGCAGTTAAAATCATTACTTTTTAACCAAGCAAACCAATTTTTAACAAATTAGTTGAATTTTCGACCAAAGAAATCAATTTTTAACTAAAATGATGAATCTGCTACAAAAAAAAATTAATTTTCAAAAAGTAGTTCAACTTTTAACCAAGGAGTTTAATTTTCAACCTAAAAAATCTATTACCAACAAAAAATGTAATAGTTGATATTTCAACTAAAACAGACGAATTTTCAACAAAATAATTGAATCCTCAATTAAAACACGCTAATTTTCGAAAAAACAGTTACGTTTTAACGAAAAAATTGAGTTTCTACCGAAAAATGAATTTTCAACAAAAATTAATAAATTGGCAACCTATTAGTTAAATTTGAAACTGAACAATTAATTTTCTACAAAAAAGACGAATTTTTAACAAAATACCTGAAATTTCAAACAAAGAAATGAATTTTTAACTAAAATGGTGGATCTTCAACTGAAAAAATGATTTTTTAACATAGTAGTTCAATTTTTAACTAAATAGTTGAATTTTCTACCGAATTGTTGAATTTTCGAACCTAAAATACGAACAGTTAAATTTTCAAAAAAAAAAAATGAAGTTTCTACAAAAAGAGATGAATTTCCACACAAAAAAAGAAAAAAAAATTTCATTCAAATCTTTGAATTTTCAACCAAAAAGGATGACTTTTTAACAAAATTGTTGAATTCCTAACAAAATAATTAAATTTTGAACCAAATACTAAAATTTTTCACCCAGAAAGATGAATTATTCCAGATATTTAATAGTAGGAAATTTGATAATTTATAGACTAGAGAATAATAGTTTAAACAAAAATTGAAGTTCATTTTTGATACTTTTAAAATATTAAGTTTGGAAATCTGGAAATTACGCTTAGAAAATAAAGTTAATTTTCCATTGCACATTTTTTGATTTCGGAATATACACTTTTAGGCACTGAAGTAATCATAAAATTGTACGTTTGTAAAATTAAATACTTATCTTTATTATTACATTTTATTTTCTAAAACTAATAAAAATAATAAAAGTAATTTCATTAATATAATTTATGCACGGCCCAAAACTAAAGAAATTAAAGGCAGAACATTTTTAATACATTTTTTTAAAATGTAAATTTAGCCGAATCCAAAAATTTAACTTTCACCTAAAATTCTATTTCATTATTATTTAATTACTAAACAAAATTTTAAATGACAGTCAAGCACACTTTCTGAGTTTGCCCTTTTCATTTTCGAAAAAAGCCACTTTTGGTTCATCCCAATATTGCATATGTATATAAATTATAAAATAATAATTAAAATTGTTTTTTAGTCAATTACGTAAACTATTTCATTATTTTATTCAAGCATATTAAATAATTGATAGAGCCAATTCCTCAGAATTTAATTTCATATACGACCTATGCTCTACTTTATACAAAACCTTTACAATATTAAACATAAATCCTTTAAATATTTGAATAAGATACTATCAGAAACTTCAGAAATATAAATGGAAATTTCATTTGGAAATCAATAACTAAAAAATCAATAATTAATTCTAAGAATTAAAAATAAAAAGGAAATAAAAAAATATCAACAGTTAAAAGAAAAAATTAAATTTTATTTTTCAGTTGCAAGTCCACGTACTTATTATAACTTACTTGGTGTAACAAATTTTTGATTTCTTTTGAAATAAAATATTGCCAACCTTTCACAAAATAACGCTTTGACACGAGTTTAACTTATAATGCTGAGCTATAGGAAAATTGCTAAACTTAAATTGGATTTGTTAGTGCCTCACCAATGCTTATTAAAAAGTCGAGGTAAAACCTTATTTAATTTGCAAGGTCTTTTACAAAGGTGGTGAAAATCATATTCACTTTTATAATATTTATGGATAATTTTATTTTAGCTGAAATTTGATACCAGGGATTCCACCGGCGATTTTTTAGAAAAAAATTAGTACATTTTTCAAATCAAAGCTTTCCAAACATTTTTTTTATTTTGAATTTTATGTTTGGATTTTAAATATTTAGAAAAAATTATAAAAACCTTGAAATTCGTTATATTAGTGCCCACCAACAATCGAAAATCTCATTGAAGGACCCTCTATATATTATTATTCGTTAGAAATAATATTGTAATGTACTGTAATGTAAATGTGAAAATCAATTTTTGAAGATTTCGAAAAAATAAGCTTCTTAAGAATTTTCAAGACTTCAAAAGAATGAAAATTCTTTCTTAATATTCCTAGGAAAATTTTAAATCACTAACGAATGACATACAAACTTTTTACAAAATTCGAGTACGTTTAAGAGATATTGAGATGTTTTGAAGAGATATAAAAATAATTTTAATATTAAAAAGATTTCAACAAATTTAAAAAAAAGGTAGATTTTCAAAGATTTCGAAAAAAGAGTCTAATTAAGAATTTTGAAAGGTTTCAAGAGAATAAAAGATTTTTCTTAAGATTTCTGGAAAAATTCCAAATGATTAACAAATAATTTACCAAATTTTAGAAAAAATTCGAATAAATTTAAGAGATATTTCGAAGTTTTTATCAGATAAAAAAAGAATTTAAAATTTAAAAAGATGTCAACAAATTTAAATAAAAAAATAGTTATTCGAAATTTTTATATTGTATTAAAAATTACTTTTCCTCACAAATTATAATTTGGTTCTAATTTGTTTTGTCTTGCCTGAAAAATCTTTCTTCATTGAAAATTCAACTTTTTTTGTTCAAAAATCGTCTTTTCGATTTGAAAATGCATCTCTTTTGGTAGAAATTTCATTTTTTTGTTGGCTAAAAATACAACTGTTTAGTTGAAAATTAATCTGTTTTGGTTGAGGATTCAACGATTTTGTTGAAAATTTTTCGTTTTTGTATAAATTCAACTATTTTCGATTTAAAATACAATTATTTTTTGGTAGATATATCAATTATTACATTTTTCATTGAGAATTCGTCTTTTTTCATTGAAAATTCATTTTTTCATATTTTTCTCTTTTTTAGTTGCTTAAATGTAAAGTGAATTAATAAAAATCAATAAGAAAATCCAGCCATTTTTCGTTAAAAGTTCATTCTCTTTTAATTGAAAAGTCTACTATTACATTTTTAGTTGAGAATTCATCTTATTAGTTAAACAATTTATTATTTGGTTAAAAATTCAAGTTTTTCGAATAAAATTCGGGTTTCTTTTGTTTAAAAATTCAACAATGTGATTGCAATTTTTATTCTTTCAAAATTATTCTGTTTTTCTTGAGAATTCAACTATTTTGTGTAAATTTCGCCTTTTTTGGCTGAATTCAAGTGTTTTTGATTTAAAATTTAAATCTTTTTTGGTTGAAATATCAACTATTACATTTTTCGGTGAGAATTTATCTTTTGTGGTGGGAAATTCAACAATTTTGTTGGACCTGTCTTTTCAGACAGAAAATTAATCCTTTTAGATTGAAGATTCATCTTTGGTAGAAAATTATATTCCTTTGTTGAAAATTCAACTACTTGTTACAAGTTGAACTACTTGATAAAAAATTATTATTTTTTTTTTTTTTGGTTGAAGATTCATTTCTTCGGTAGGAAATTGAAATAAAATAAATAAATATATTAAATTTTGTTGTTGAAAATTCATATTTTTGTGTTGAAAATTCAACTGTTTTGTAGAAATTTAGCCTTTTTTGCTTAAAAATACCACAATTTGATTGAAATTTGTTTTCTTTATTGACTAAAAAATATTTCTTAGTTGGGAATTTGCCTTTTTGATTTGAAAAATCATCTCTTGTTAAAAATGCAACTCTTTGGTTGGAAATTAATCTATTTTGGTTCAGGATTCAACTATTTTGTTAAAAATTCGTCCTTTTTGGTACATTTAAACTGTTTTTGATTTAAAAGTAAAATATTTTTTTAGCTAAAATATCAGCTATTAGCATTTTCTTTCAGAATTCATCTTTATTGATTGAGACTTTATCGATATTGGTTAAAAATGAAACTACCTGGCTGAAACTTGACCTACTTTGTTAAAAATTAATTTTTTATTGTTGAAGATTCATTTCTTTGCTGGAAAACTCGGTTGTTTTGGGTTGAAAATTAATCCTTTAAACTGAACATTTAACTAATTATTCCATTTTTCGTTGTAAATTCATATTTTTTAGTTGGAAATTCGGCTAATTGGATGAAAATTCATGTATTTTGTTGAACATTCGTTTTTTTGTTTCAAAATGAAACTGGTTGAAAATTAAAATCTTTTTTGGTTGAAATATCAATTATGTAATATCTTTTTCGTTAAGAATTCATCTTTTTCGTTACGAATTCATCTTTTTCATTAAAAATCCAACTATTTAGTTCAAAATTAACTTTATTGTTTGAAATTTTGATTTGACATGTCTGAAATCTTCAAAAATCTTTTTGAACTTTCTCAAGAAACCTAGGAAAATTATATTTATATAAAACCTTAAACACAAATAAATTAGAAAAATAGTTATTCAAAATTTTTCTTTTGTATTAAAAATTATTTATACAGGTTCCTTTCAATTTCTTTAAGAATCTACAAAGTACTTGGTATTTGTTTATTTTTTTGTTTAAATATATAGATATAGTCGTCAAATCATTGAAAAAAAAATCTGGTGGAAGTAAACATGATTTTAAATTCATTTAAGTGAATTTAAATTTATAAGAGAATTGTGGCTGGACTTTAAGGTGGATGCACTTCGACGACCTGATAAATGTTAATGTTCAATTTAGGATCGTGACTCACATCGGTCTGCTACTATAATTGAACCTTGAATTCCAGCACTTGCAAAAAGTTCATTGACAGACTGATCAGCACACTATAAATTGGATTCGAACTAAAATTGTCGAAATTTGCATAATTTTCATTTTAAGTGCTTTTCCGCCTTTAAAAAATTTCTTCATTCTGACATTTTTCAGGTTAAAGGACTTCAAATTAAAATATTTTCAAATTTATTTAACTCAAAATCTGGGTTGCTACTGATCAGGGAATTCCCGAGAGTCGGGGGATTTTCTGTAAACTGAAGTTGAAGTTAATTTGCTTATTTTGTTGAAAATTCAACAATTTTTAAAAAAAGTCTGTTTGGTTGTGAATTAATCTTTTTTGGATGAGTTTTCAACTGTTTTGTTGAAAATTCGCCTTTTTTGTTTGAAATATCAACTATTGCATACATTTTCCGTTCAGAATTAATCTTTTTTGTTTGAAAATTCAAATACTTAGTTGCAAGTTAAACTATTTTGTTAAAAATTCATTTTTTTATTGATAATTCATTATTTCAGTTAAAACTTTTGGGTTGAAAATTCAAATAGTTAGTAAAAAATTCATTTCTTTAGTTGAAGATTAATTATTTTAGTTAAAAATCAATTTCTTTTTTTGAAAATGTAACTATTTTGTTGAAAATCCGTTTTTATGTTCTTGAAAATTTATTTTTCTATTCTGAAGATTTAACTATTTTATTTTTGGATAAAAATTAATTTCTTTGATTGAAAATTTATGTATTTTGTTGAAAATTGTTTTTTTTTCGCAGAAAATTTCATGCCAAACGCGTTGATAAATCTAAAACGATTAAAACGTCAAAGTTAAATAAACTTTTCATTTATATAAAATAAATTTGTTATTTAATCGCTACTATAAAATAATTCCGTTACAACAGTATCAGAAACGGCATATGAGCTTGAGAATTGGTCATCAATAATTAAAATCGTGTATGAAAACTAAAAATTAAAAATTTCTTGTTTCAGGATTGCTATATGCAGAAAGTTCGAATTAAGTGACGTAGAAAAAAAATCACGAAGGTTTATTATATAAAATTCATTTTTCAATATCTGTGAAAATTTGAGGTTTGTAACTATCATTTTTTTAGAAAAGAGCAACGAGAAATTTTAAAACTTAATTTTTGGAATATATGGTATTTTCCGCCGTCATAGAATTTTAATTTTAATCTGAACAAAACGTCCAAGACTCCCAGCGATGTTTCTGTTCATTTTTTTTTTGCAAATTCAACTTTTTGTTAAAAATTCGTCTTTTTGGGTTAAAAATTCAGCTCTCTTCGTATAATGCTAACCTTTTGTTTAAAATTCATATTTTGTTGCTGATAAGTCAACTGAAATATTTTTTGGATGAAAAATATTTTTTCTGAAAATTTGTCTTTTTAATTTAAAAGTTCATCTTTTTTAGTAGAAATATTTCATCTTTCTTGAACAAAAATGCAACTGTTTTGTTAAAAATTCAACTATTTCCTAGAAAATTTACTTTTTGTTTAAAATTTGTATTTTTCTGTAGAAAATTCTATTGAAATCCTTTTGGATGAAAATTCAACTCTTTTTTTTGAAAATTTGTCTTTTTGATTTAAAAATTCACCTGTTTTAGTAAAATTTTCATTTTTCTTGGAAAAAATTCAACTGTTTGGTTGAAAATTTAACAATCTTGTTAAAAAGTCATACTCTTTGGTTAAAAATTCGACTATTTAGCAGAAAATTAACTTATAGTTTACAATTCTTATTTTGGTGTTGGTAAGTGAACTGGAATCTTCTTTGGATGAAAATTTAACTATTTTTTAAAGTTTTTTTTTTATTTCATCTGTTTTAAAAGAAATATTCCATCTTTCTTGAATAAAAATTGTTCGGTTGATAATTCAACTCTTTTTTGGAAATTTGTCTTTCCGATTTCAAAATTCACCTGCTTTTGCAGAAATTACATCTTTCTTGGATAAAAATGCAACTGTTTGGTTTAAAATTCAACAATTTTGTTGAAAATTCATACTTTTTGGTTGAAAATTCTGCTGTTTTGTTGAAAATTTACTTTTTGGTTAAATTTAATATTTTGGTGTTGAAAAGAGAACTGAAATCTTTTCTGAATGAAAATTCAACTATTTTTTTGAAAATTTGTTTTTTTTTAAATTAAAAGTTCATCTCCTTTAAGAGAAATTTTATCTTTCTTGGATAAAAATGCAACTGTTTGGTTGAAAATAAAACTATTTTTTAAAAAGTCATACTTTTTTGGTTGAAAATTCGACTGCTTTGTTGAAAATTTAACTATTTCGTAGCAAAATTTACTGTTTGTTTAAAATTCATATTTCGGCATTAAAAAATGAACTGAAAGCTTTTCTGGGCGAAAGTTCAACTTTTTCAAAAATTGTCCTTTTTTTATTAAAAATTCATCTGTTGTAGTACAAATTTCATCTTTCTTGGATAAAAATTCAACTATCTGGTAGAGAATTCAATTATTT
>CAKNYM010050342.1:69315-104718 GCA_932195095.1 Andricus curvator
CTTTCTTGGATAAAAATTCAACTATCTGGTAGAGAATTCAATTATTTCGTTAAAAATTCATCCTTTTTGGTTGAAAAAATTCGTCTTTTTGGATGAAAAATTCAATTTTGTTTGTAGACACTTATTTTTTGTTAAAAAATGCATATTTTGATCTTGAAAAGTCAACTGGAATCTTTTCTGGATGAAAATTCAACTATTTTTTAAACAATTGTTTTCTTTTTAAAAAAAATTCATCTGTTTTAAGAGAAATTTCATCTTTTTGGATAAAAATGTAACTATTGGGTAGAGAATTCAACAATTTTGTTAAAAAGTCATCATTTTTGTGTAAAAATTCGTCTTTTTTGATTGAAAATTCAATTTTTTTCGTAGAAACTTATTTTTTGGTTAAAAATTCATATTTTGATCGTGAAAAGTTAACTAAAATCTTTTCTAACAGAAAATTCAACTATTTTTTTTTTTTTTTTTTTGATTTATAAGTTCATCCGCTTTGGTAGAAATTTCTTTTTTTTTATGAAAATGCAACTTTTTAGTTGAAAATTCTTCTTATTTGCTTGAGTATTCAACTATTTTATTTGAAAGATTTGGTTAAATCACTTTGTTAAGAAACCTTTTTTTTTTGAAGAGTTATATTTTTAGTTGAAAATTCATCTCTTTGGTTGAAACTTTAACTATTTTGTTGAAAATTAATCTTTTTAAATGGAAAATTCATCTACTTGGGTAAAAGTTAAACTACATTGTTAAATTTTTTTTTTTATTGAAGGCTTATGTCTTTGGTTTAAAATGTAACTGTTTAGTAGAAAAGTCTTTTTTTTTGGTTTACAATTAATTTTTTAACTGAAAATGTAACATTTTCATTTTTTAAAGATTGATCTCTTTTTGTTGAAAATTCTCCTTTTTTGGTAAAAAAATAATAATTTTCTTGGTTTAAAATTTCATTTTTGTTGGGTAAAAATGCATCAGTTTCGTGAAAAAATAATTTTTTGCTGAAGTCATATTTATTGTTTGTAAATTCAATTTTTGTAGAGGAAATTCGTCTTTTGGCTTGAAGGTTCAACAATTTCAGTAAAATTTTCTTTCCTTAGTGAAAAATCTTTATTTGTTGAAAATTCGTCTTTTTGGTTTAAAAAAACTTTTTTTTTTGTATAAGTTCAATGTTTTTTTGATTGACATATAAACTATGACACTTTTTGCCGGGAATTTAAATTTTTAGGTTGAAAATTCAACTATTATGTTAAAAATGTATCGTAGAAAAGACATTTTTTTGTTTAAAATAACTTCATAAATTTGAAAATTTTAAATTTGTATCTGAAATACTGTTTTATTCCGTTTATCAAAAAGATTATATGTTAAAAGTATTTCAAGACTAAAATGCTGATATTTGAATATTAATGATCAAGGAAAATGAAAAATTCGACAAGGAAAAATAAGGGAATTTTGAAAATGAAGTTCTCGGACACCCTGCCTAATTCTACTAGCAATAACTAGTAAAGCATTTTTGGAAACTAAAAATTACGTACATAAAGAGTGTTGGGGGGGGGGGGTAGGCATATTTTGTTACAGTTTGTTACAGGAGGGAGGTGGGGTCTCAAAGAGGGCCTATAATGCGTTACGTAATTTAAGTACAGCCCCCAAGACGTTTTGGGAATATCAATTAATCCTAGCTAATCAAGTGCCAGTGGACGATGAAGAGGTGGATTATATGATTGATGGAATTCCAGATTTTCAGTTATGAAACGAAGCACGTATGAGATCTTTCAAAATTATTGGAAGCATTTGATAAAATCAATCTTCAACTCGAGCTGCCAACTGTTCAATCAAGCAGTTATGTAAAATCAGTTGATATCAAAGCTACATCCAAATCTCAATTTAGATGTTACAACTGTCGAAGTTTAGGACACACTTCAAATGGATGTCCACAGTCAAAGAACACAACTTTTTACAACTGCAATGAACAGGGTCGCCAAGTATTCAATTTAATTCGCCAAGAATTGTCTCAAGAAGAATAATGATTTTAATTTTGTCCCTGAAACTACTCCAACCAATAGGCCATTCTTCCAGAAAGTCGATGTGGATATTGACGAAGGAAAGCATATTAAATTAGACTGTGTGTTAGATTCTGGTATGTTAAAGAGATCACTTTTTCAGATCCAGATTATACAGGAATTAATGGTTCTAATTTAATTGTATTAGAAAAACTGAGAGTTAGTATTACACTTGATGACGAGAAGCGAGATAATATTACATTGCTTGTAGTTCCTGACAGGAATATGCGAGCTTCCTTAATTCTAGTCCGAGATACGTTATGTAAATTTGGACCAGGTATTGCAAAAGTAGGAAATATTGGAAGAATAGCAACTGTCGAAAAAGAAATTAAAGAATGAAAGAATATTGAAATTTGTTTAATAGCTGAAAGACAACTGAAGGATTTAAGCATTAATTCTGAGGTAACCTTTGAAGATCAATTATAACTTTTTTTTCATCAAGTGAATTCTGATCGCAAGTTCGGTCAATGAGAAGAGCAGCTACAAATCCTTAGTGCAACTTAAGAATTGAATGATAACCTTGCAAAAATGTTGCTCAGTTCGAAGTTGAGATGCAATGCTTGAGAATGGTTTCATTCTAAATGCAGGCATATCGAAATGTGTATGGAAAACTTGCTCAAGGATATATGCAGAAAATGTTTGACCATCGACCTAACAGGTTAGAACCACAAAGGCTGTTTGAAGAAAGAAAGTGAAAATTCAACAAGTCGTTTTCCGAATATCACCACAAAAAATTAATCCTAGCTAATCAAGTGCCAGTGGACGATGAAGAGGTAGTGGATTATATGGTTGATGGAATTCCAGATTTTCAGTTATGAAATCAAGCACGTATGAGGTCTTTCAAAATTATTAGAAACACTTAATAAAATCAATCTTCAACTTGAGCAGCCAAATGTTCAATCAAGCAGTTATGTAAAATCAGTTGACATCAAAGCTACATCAAAATCTCGAATTAGATGTTACAACTGTCGAAATTTAGGACACACTTCAAATGAATGTCCACAGTCAAAGAACACAACTTGTCACAGCTGCAATGAACAGGGTCACATCGCCAAAAATTGTCTCAAGAAGAATAATGTTGTAGATTTTGTCTCTGAAACTACTCCAATGAATAGGCCATTCTTCCAGAAAGTCGATGTGGGCATTGACGAAGGAAAGCATATTAAATTAGACTATGTTTTTTAAGAAGAAAATTAGAAACACAATATTAACAAGTGTTAGATTCTGGTATGTTAAAGACATATCTTATTCAGATCCAGATTATACAGGAATCAATAGTTCTAATTTAATTGTCTTGGAAAAACTGAGAGTTAGTATTACACTTGATGACGAGAAGCGAGATAATATTACACTGTTTGTAGTTCCTGGTAGTAAGATGCGAGCTTCGTTAATTCAAGTCCGAGATACGTTATGTAAATTTGGACTAGGTATTGCAAAAGTAGAAAATATTGGAAGAATAGAAACTGTCGAAAAAGAAATTAAAGAATGAATGAATATTGAAATTTGTTTAATAGCTGAAAGACAATTGAAGGATTTAAGCATTAATTCTGAGGTAATCTTTGAAGATCAATTAAAACTTTTGGAACGGCTGTTCCTGAAACTCAAGCTGAGCAGAAATTAATTTCTAATGATAGTAAGCCTTTTTACTATACGCCTAGCCTAGTTTATTTTAGTTTAAATTAGTTTATATGCGGGCGGGGAGTCCCGATGGAGCCTCCCTGGCGTTCAAATTATAAAGCCTATTATGCCACACCCTTAAAACTATTTGCTTTCAGTAGTTGACCCCAGAATTCTTGGTGAAGCCCAGTATGTCAACCACTGATCTAGAGAAGATAATGGCTGATTTGAATGCTTATAAATCCGAAAAGGAGATGAAATTGAATAATCTCAAAGCAGAGAATGGTCGGTTAAAGAAAGATCTCGCAGATGTCCAAGTGAAGGTGAATAATTTGGAAGATCAGCTGAAGAGTCTTCAGGATGATACAGCAAAATTAGAAGCAGAAGTTGCAGATTTCAAATCACAGGTAGAAAACCTGAAGCAAGATCTAATGGTTGAAAAGGGGAATAAAGAAGCTGTTAAGAAAAAAACTCGAGGCTTTGAAAAATACTTTAGCTGATTCAAGGAACGAAATAGGAAAGTTGAAGGATGGTATGATGATACTTGAGAATACTAATTTAAATTCAGAACTGAAAGAAGCAAGAGAAATCAATGAGGTATCAAGAAATGAAAAGGATTCTTTAAGGAACGAAAATTCGAAGCTTAAAGCAGAAGGAGATAGTCAAAATGAAAAAAATAAAGCAAATGAAGAGACGAGAGCACTTAAAGATCAAAATGAAAAGTTGTCTGGTGAATTAGATAATGCTAAATTGGAAATTAATTCTTTAAAAGGGGAAGTCGATACATTAAAATCTGATTTGGAGTCTTTAAAAAGCAAAAATAAAGCAGCTGAAGATGAATTAAGTCATTTGAAAAATAAGTTGAAAGATTTTCTCTTAAAGTTTGACGAACTCAAGAATGAGAATAATTGTCTTCAATCAGAAAGAGAGCCTTCAAATGCAATTAAACGATATGAAGAACGATTTGTCGATATTAGATGCATAAAATTCTGATTCGAAAAAAGAACTCGCTAAATTGAAATTAGAATTATCTAAGATTATGAAATGGTAATTTGAAAACACAACTTGCTGAAATGTCAAAAAATTATTATCATGGTCAGGTATTTTACACAGAAAAGTGATATTGATGACCTGAAGACAGCATTCAAAATCAGAATCAAAATTCAGAATCTGAAGAAAGAATTAGGCAAGTTTGAAGAAGATAAAAGAACTTGAAGGTCAAGTTTTGTCTACAAAGGGCGATAAAAATAGTCTGGAAGGAGAAATCGAAGGTTTAAAAAGAAAATTGGCAGCTGATAAAGCTGAGAATGAAGCAGAAACAGATTATTTAAAGAAACAATTAGTATTGAGTGAAGATAAATTGAATGAAGCTAAAAGTGACATTTCAGAAAGATTTGAAAGGTGATAATAAATTGAAGGGTTTCAAAGTTCACAAAAACCTTATCAGGGCGTATGGGAAGCTAAAAATAAACGTCCATGGTTTGGAACCAGAAAGGTTTAATAATACAATGTTTTTTTTCTTATCTTATCATTTTATCAAAGTCCGGGACAGACTGTAGTCAAGATTGACCGAACTGGGGTAACAATTAGTCAAGTAGATTCCATAGATGTATCTACTGTTTTGCTTTATCAGCTGCAACGTCAGTTTGAACTATATTGATCAATGTAAAACGATTAACACATCAAAGTTAAATAAGCTTTTCATTCATATAAAATAAAAGTGTTACTTACACTCTTTACTGAGAATTCCTCTTTTTATAGAAGATTCATCACTTTAATTGAAAATTTAACTATTTTGTAGAAAATTCCTTTTTTCTTGGTTGAAAATTAATTGTTTCAACTGCAAATTTAATTCTTTAATTTTTGGTTCAAAATTTCTCTTTTTCAGTTGAAAACTCAAGTTTTTGATTGAAAATTGAGGGAAATGTCAGTGAATTTCGAAATTGGGATTTTTTAGCAATCTTGAATTATAAGTTCTGTAATTTAAAATGTTTTGAATTCGAAAGCCTTCTAAGCTTTTTTCCTTTGCAAGCCTTTGAAGAAGAATTAAACTTTAAAATTGTATGCCTTCTTCAAATTGAAATAAGTTGAAATGTAATTTTTTCAAATTGAAAAATGAAGTTATATAATTCTCGACACTTACAATTTTAGAGGAAGACAGTTGTTTTTCAGAGACAAAGTGAAATATCTTCTATACATTTTTGCACCTTAAGATATGAAATACATATTTAGTCAGTAAAAAAATATAGGAATTATCTAAATTTTTCTGAATAAAAATTAAGTAACTTTTACCATTTTTGTTAATTTATGGGCTTTACGAAAAAAATTAACTCACTCAAGTTATATATCATTATTCGAAATACGTTTTTTGAAATAGAATTTTATGAGAAATCAAATAGTCAATTTTTTTTTGACCGTGAAAAACCGGGAAATGATACTGAGTTTATTTTTCGAGAAGTTTAAAAATATTTATTACAAATACATTTCAATCAGTTCAAATATCTCGAACTTGCTATCATATGAAATCACGCAATTTTTAATAAGATCGATTTGAATTTTGTTTCGAAAACTTTAAGAATAAAAAATTCTAAATCTTTTAAAACTTAATCAATTTTTAAATTGAAGTGATAAAAATTACAATAGTTCAGAGTTTAAAATTGTACTGCTGTAAATCGAAAGTTCTAATAGGTTAACAGATGTACATTTTGGATTGATGCTTAATAAATTATTTTAAATTTTTAACCAAAAAAGATTAATTTTCAACGGACAATGTAATAGTTGATATTTTAACTAAGGAAAGATTTTCAATTTAAATCGAAAACAGTTGAATGGACCCAAAAAGATAAATTTTTAACAAAATAGTTGAATCCGCAACCAAAACAGATTCGTTTTCAACCAAACAGTTGCATTTTTAACAAAAAAGATGAAATTTCTACCAAAAGAGATGAATTTTCAATTAAAAAAAAACGAATTTTCAACCAAGAAAGATTTTACAGTCAGTAAATAAAAGAAATATCCAAAATGTTGATTTTTCAAAATGAAAGGATGAGCTTTCAACAAAACAGTTGAACCAAGAAGATTGATTTTCAACAAAAAAAAAAAGAATTTTCTACAAAACAGTAGAATTTTTAACAAAAAAATTGATTTTCAACCAAACAGTGGAAATTTCAAGCAAAGTGTTGAATTTATAGTTAAAAAATTAGTTTTTAACCAAAAAAGTACAAATGTTAGCAAAGTAGTTGAATTTTCAACACAAAAAGATGAATTTTCAACAAAAAAAACGTAATAGTTAATATTTCAACTAAAAAATATTTTTATTTTGAACTCAAAAACAGTTTAATTTTCAACACAAAAAGATGAATTTTCAACAAAAAATTGATTTCCTACAAAAAAAAGAATTTTGAACAAAAGACGTAAATTATCAACCAAACAGTTAAATTTTCAACCGAGAAGATTAATTGTCTACAAAAAAAAAAAAATTTTTAACAAAATACATCAATTTCCAACCAAAATGTTGGAGTCTCAATAAAAAAAGATAAATTTTCTACCAAAAATGGAATGAAAAATTTAATTTTCAAACAAAAAGACGAATTAAAAAAAAATTAATAGTTGATATTTTAACTAAAAAACATTAAAATTTAAAACTTATAACAGTTAATTTGAATAAAAAAGACGAATTTTTAACATCTGCAATCAAATAATTTGACTTTTCAACAAATTAGTTAAATTTTCGACTAAAGAAATGAATTTTTAACTAAAATGCTAAATCATTAATTTGAAGAAAAAAAATTGAACAAAGTAGTTCATCGTTGGACTAAATATTTGAATTATCTACAAAATTGTCAAACTTTTGTTTTTTAGTGATTCACAGACAATAAAAAATTTAAAAACGTTTAAAATTGAACATTTTTTAATTGCAGGCTTGAAACAATTGATCTTTCAAAATTTGTCTGATTAGTATTTTTCTAGAATAGATCATTTTAAACGAATTGTTCAAAATGAATTGATTTAAAATTGTATATTTTTACACTATTAAAAAATGAACTAGATATTTGAAATTGGAAGCCCTAATATTTGAATAATTCTTTATTAATTGTGAATCGTTTAAATGTCCGATTTCTAGATTTACCATTTCTAACGTTATCATTTCAATTTTTCCATTTCGTAGAATTTTTAATCTTAACAGAAATTGCTGAATTTTGAAAAGTATAAATCATAATTGAACAATTTTTAATTTTAAATAATTGAGACTCAAAGACTCTATTATAAAAAAAGTTTCAATTTTACAAATGAAATCATAATTTAAGAAATTTTCAGTATGAAAGAAAGTTTAGAATCCTTCAAATTTCAATATGCTTCCAATTTAAAATGATATAATGTGGAACGTTTTTTTGAATAATAAAATTTTCAAGGTTTGCTATTGAAAATTTTTCAAGTTTTACTGAGTTGGAAGGGAAGGGACTTTGAACGTTTTTATTTATAAGAAAGAAAGGACATTTTAGTTTTTACCTTTTAGCTGAATTGAAACAGGGACATTTTTTATATTTAAGATTTTGCTTAAGTTCCAAGAAAGGAAATTTTTATTTTTAACTATTTTCTGAATTGGAAGAATGGCATTTTTTATTCATAACATTTTTATTGAGCTTGAAGACAGGAAATTTTGGATTTAATTATTTTATGATTGGAAAGGGCATTCTTTTATTTTAAAATTTCAGGTTTAACGGCTTGAATTTTTTTTATTGATGACCCAGAAAACTTGTAGTAAACTGGGAAATGACCGGGAATGCAATTTTTTCCCGTATCTAAAATTTGAATAACAAAATATTATGAAATTGTTTAACATTGAAAAAGTATTATAAAATCGAATAGAATGTGAAAATAGAGAAGGAATGAAAGGCATAATACCAACAGACAATAAAACGGTTTTACAATCAAAGCAATCATACATTTGTGCTCGCACTTGAAGTTTGTCTCGAAATTTTTAACGAGCAGCATATTGTTGCTGGAATAGTAATAACTCCGGCAATAAATCTGTGTTAAAAGTAGCGTGAAAAACTTTCTGCACAAAGTAAGCGCATCCTGGTCTCATTTGAAACTGATCGTTCTTTAAAATTTTTATTTAAAATTCGCGGTTTTAGAAAGTAGGGTAAATCTACTTTAAAAGTGAAATAAAAGTTACAAAGTTTCTAATCAAGTACAGAAATTCAAAATTCCCGCAAAAGAAAATAACTTACAATTTAATTCATTTTTATTATAATTTTGTAAAGCCTATTTAAATTGTTTTGTATATGGATTAGGTTGGACAAAAAAAAGATTTTCTTGAAAAGTAAAAAAGGTTTTCGATTTTTTCAAAATATAGATGAAATAATAAAGTTTGACCGGCGTAATTCACTTGTAATCCGCGGTAATCCGCCTTAATCCACGTGTAATCCAAATAATTCGGAGTAATTCAGGTAATCCAAGTAATCCACTTGTAATCTAAATTAATCCACTTTTAAATCTTCTAAATCCAGCGTAATCAAGCGTAATCCGCTCATAATCCGTCATCAGTAATCCACTTGTAATCAAGATTAATCCACCCATAATTCACCGTAATCCACTTTTAATCCGGTATATCCAGGGTAATTCACTTTTAATCAAAATAATTCGGACTAATTCAGGCAATCCAAGTAATCTACTTGTAATCCAATTTAATCCATGGTAATCCACTTGTAATCCAGGTAATTTTGAGTAATTTAGTTAATATAAGTAATTCATTTGTAATGCAGCGTAATCCAGGTAATTCGGAGTAATTTACATACGAAATCCAAATAATTTTCAACTATGTTGTGGACAATTTTTTTTGAAAATTGTTTTATTAGCTGAAAATATAACCCTTTTATTTTTGATTCAAAATTAATCTATTTTAGTTTAAAATGCATGCATTTTTGTTAAATTCCTCCTTTTCGGTACAAAATTAATCTTCTTCGTTGAAAATTCAACTATTTGGTGTAAAAATTAACGTACTTCGTAGGAAGTTAAAAAGTTAAGGATGTTAAAAATTAATTTTTTAACTGAAAATTTAAGTATTTCATTTTTGGTCAAAATTTCTCTTTCTTAGTTAAAAATTATGTATTTTATTAAAATCTCGTTTTTGTTTGTAGAAAATTAAGATTTTCAATTGAAAATTCATCTTTTTGGTTGAAAATTATACTAATTTGTTGAAAATTCGTTTCTTTGTGGTTAAAATAAAACAAAATGTAACACTTCCATTTTCGATAAAAAAGAAAAAATTTTATTCTATAATCGAATAGTTACATTTTCTATGTAAAAAAAATTAATTTTTTAACCTAAAAAAATTTATTTTCAACAAAATAGTACAATTTTCAATAAAAATGATGAATTTTCAACTAAGATAGACAATTTTTTACCAAAAATGAAAAAATTCTATTTTCAGTTTAAAAAATTATTTTTTAACTAAAACAGAACTATTCCATTTTAAATAAACATTGATCTTTTTTAGATAAACATTCAACTATTTGGTGTAAAAATTAACGTACTTCGTAGGAAGTTAAAAAATTTCGTTAAAAAGTCATTTTTTGGTTGAAAATTCGTCTTTTTGAACTGGAAATTCAACTATATTGTAGAAAACTCATTTTTTTGTTGAAAATTTCACTATTGTTGAATTTTTTTTTTGTTTGAAAATGAATTTTTTTACCTGAAATGTTCAATATTCCATTTTTAGTTAAAAATGTATCTTTTTTTATTCGAAAATTCAACTACTTGATTGAAAGTTTGTTTTGTTAAATGTTTGCTTTGTTAAAAATTCAGTTTTCTCAGTGAAGATTCTTGATTTTAGCTGAAAATGGTTTGCTTGAAAATTTAAATATTTTACTGAAATTTCGTTTTTGTTTGTAGAAAATTAAGATTTTCAATTGAAAATTCATCTTTTTGTTGAAAATTGTATAAATTTGTTGAAAATTCGTTTCTTTGTGGGTAAATTAAAAAATAAAATAAAAATGTAACACTTCCATTTTCGATAAAAAAGAAAACATTTTATTCTAAAATCGAATAGTTACATTTTCTATGTAAAAAAAATTAATTTTTTACTCTAAAAAAATGAATTTTCAACTAAGAAAGACAATTTTTTACCAAAAATTAAATTTTCAGTTAAAAAAATTATTTTTTAACTAAAAAAGAACTATTCCATTTTAGTTAAACAGTGATCTTTTTTAGATGAAAATTCAAATATTTGGTTAAAAATTCGAATATTTGGTTGAATATTAATCAATCTTTTGAAAATTGAACAATTTTGTTAAAAAGTATCCTTTTTGGTTGAGGATTCAACTAATTTGCTGAAGATTAGTATTTTTGGTTGACTTCAACTGTTTTTGATTTAAAATTAAAATCGATTTTCATTGAAATATCAACTATTACATTTTTATTTGGTTAAAAATTATAATCTACTTTGTAGAAAATTCAAAAAATTTTGTTAAAAAGTCTTTTTTTTTGGTTGAAGATTATTCTTCATTTTATTTGAAAATTCATTTCTTTGGTTGAAAATTCATCTCTTTGGTTGAAAATTTGACTAGTTTGTTAAAAATTTGTTGGGGGGGGGGGGGGTGAAAGTTTATTTTTAACTGAAAATTTAACTATTCCATTTTTTGTGGAAAGTTTATATTTTTTAAGTTGAAAATTAAACTTTTTGTTGAAAATTTCTTGGTTTTTTCCTTGAAACTTCAACTATTTTGTGAAAAATTCACGTAGTTTGTAGAACGAAGCGAGATGTGAAAAAAGTGAGTAGAGAAAAATAATATTGATTTGATGTTTGATGTTGATTTTTCGATTTTTCGAAAACATTAGAATAGATCAAGTTTGAATTCAGTAACCCAAGGATAATTTTTTATTTTCAAAGTCTGATTGTTCATAACTTTCTAGGATTAAAAAAAGATTTTGAGCGTAATTTATAACAATTTCAGGTTTTTGTACGAATCTCTAATCATACGACAATTAATCATTAACTGATAAGATAATAATTGTATGATTGAAGATTTTAAAAATCAAAAATAACGTAGTTACAAATTCTTGAAAACCCCATTTTTTACCGTTCAAAATCGAAAAATTGAAAACCAGAGTAATATTATTTTTTTAAGAAAATTTACTTATTAAATTAATTATGAAATGTATTAAATATTTGAAAAAAATTTTATATTGCAAAATACTTTTGGAACTATAACGGGAAAAAGAGAGACAAAATTGTAGTGAAAATATTAAAAAATCACGATTTTTAGGCAAAGTCTTTATGCGTTTCAAAATTTTTAAAATTTAAATCATTGCTTTAGTTCATCAGGAACCGAGGAAAATGGTTTGCCAGGAATATTATGCTAAAAAATCGTGCTGAATGGAAATTTCTAACTATTACAAAAGAAGAAGAATTTTTAGTTGCCTAAAGAAGTCCAAAAATTCAATTTTTTTCAATTTTGTTTTTATAAATCTAATAAATTCCCTAAATTATGGTCCCAATAATTTCGATTTATTTTTTGCTAGGAATTAAAAAATTTATTGAAAGATGAAGGTCATTTTTCGACTTATTACATTTTTTAACATACAATTAAACATTTTTTGGCTTATATTTTGAAATAATCGAATAGCTTTTTCACTTCAAAAAAAAGCTTTTTTGACAGCCCTAATAAGGATATAATTTTATTATCTTTTGACATCCTTCTTCCAAAAAAGACTGATATATAGAATAATATTTTACATTTTAAATATTTACCAAACTTTCTATTTTGCAATAATTTGAAACGCAATTTCAGATGCGCAATTACTTCAGAGATAAGAAATCCCAGCGATTTTCCAGATGTTAGAATACAAAGATCACATTTATTGCAAACACTGCAGATGGAGATGAAAATAGAAAAAGATAGATAAGGCTGTTCTCGTGATATTCTCGATTTTTATTCAATTTACATTTTTACATTTAGAAAGGAATTATTTCTCATCTATTAATACAATTTATGTCCTAGTTTATTAATAGTTTACTATTTCACTCAAAATTTAAACAAAAGTGTTTTCAAGAAAATCTTTTTTCGTAAAGTGATTCATAAATGTGTATTTATAAATTAAATTTATTTATAAAAAGGGGTTTAAAATAAATGTTTATGATTTAAATAAATAAATTTCGAAATATTGATCATAAGATAGAAGATTGATCTAATTTTATGGAATTTTGCGATTGCGTGCCAAAAGACGAACTGACCTGGGTTCTCGGGTTAACACGTGACACAGTGACGCACTTGAATGAAAAACTCGACCACCCACTGATAGATGTACGATAAGAAGATAACGTTAGGTAATTAAAAAAATATATTTCCTAATACATGTTAAGCAATAAATTATAATTATGAACTTCAACCTTATTAATGAAAATACTATTAATTATAAAATTTATTAATTTTTCTATTGTATTTTTTTCAGTACAGAACCATAAGTTGTTAAAAGTATTTTTCTAACTAAGCTAGACAAGAATAATTTGAAAAACAAAAAATGAAAGAGAATTTTCTATGGACTGAAATTGAAGTTAATATGATTATTTTGTTTAAAATTCAAAAAATTTCTTCCAAGTCTTTTCTTATGGTTGTAAATTCAACTGTTTTGTTGAATATTCGCTTTTTTGGGTTGTAAATTAATCTTTTTTGGATAAGAATTCAACTATTTTGTTGAAAATTCGTATTTTTTAGTTGAAATATCAACTATTACATTTTTCTTTCAGAATTAATCTTTTTTGTTAAAAATTCATTTTTTTGGTTGATGATTCATCACTTTGGTTGAAAAAACTTTTTTATTGTTCAAAATTGAAGTATTTTGATCAAACATTTTTTTCGGTTGGAAGTTTATTATTTTAACTAAAAAGAACTTTGCTATTGTTAAAAATTGTAACATTTCGTTTGAAAATGATTTTTTTGGTAGAAAATTTATTATTTTAACTGAAACTATAACCATTCCATGTTTGGTTGAAAATGTATCTTCTCCAGTAGAAAATTTAACTATTTGGTTAAAAATTTCTGTATTTTGTTGAAAATTCGTCTTTTGCGGTAGAACATTGATCTTCTTGGTAACTAATTAATTTTTTGGTTGAAAATTCATTTCTTTGGTTGAAAATTTAACTCTGAACTTAAAAATTCATGTATTTTCATAAAAAATTAATCTTTTTTGGATGAAAATTTATCTTTTTGGTTGAAAATTTATTTCTTTGGTGGAAAAGTAGTTTTTTTGTATTAAAAATAATGTTTTCATTGAAAATTTAACAATTCCATTCTTTGCCGAAAACGTATATTTTTTAATAGAAATTTAATCTCTTTTGTTGAAAATTCATCTGTTTAGTTCAAAATTGAACTATTTTGTTGAAAATTCGTCTTCTCTGGTGGAAAAATAAACTAATTAGTTGAAATTTCATCTTTTTCTTTAAAAATTCATTTCTGTGATTAAAAATTTAAATATTTTGTTGAAAATTTCCGTACTTTGTTGAAAATTCGTCTTTTGTGGTAGAACACTGATCGTCTTGGTAACTAATTAATGTTTTTGTTTCAAAATTCATTTCTTTGGTTGAAAATTTAACTCTGAAGTTAAAAATTCATGTGTTTTCATAAAAATATAATCTTTTTTGGCCGCAAATTTATCTTTTTGGTTGAAAATTTATTTCTTTGGTGAAAAAGTAGTTTTTTTTATTAAAAATAATTTTTTCATTGAAAAATTAACTATTCCATTCCTTATCGAAAACTTATATTTTTTAATAGAAATTGAATCTCTTTTGTTGAAAATTCATCTGTTTGGTTGAAAATTTAACTATTTTGTTGAAAATTCGTCTTCTCTAGTGGAAAAATAAACTCATTAGTTGAAATTTCATCCTTTTGGTAAAAAATTCATTTTTTTGATTAAAAATTTAACTATTTTGTTGAAATTTTTTTTTTTTAATTTATTTTTATAACTGTACATTTACGATTCTATTTCTGGTTGACAATTTATCTTTTTTTAGTTAAAAATTCATATGTTTCATAGAAAAATGGTATTTTTTGGTAGAAAATTAATCTTTTTGGATGAAAATTCAACTATTCGGTTAAAAATACATTTTTTTGGTTGAAGATTCATCACTTTAATCAAACATTCATTTCTTTAAATGACAATTTAACCCATTATATTTTTTCTGAAAAATGAATATTTTTTATAGAAACTTAATCTTCTGGGTTGAAAATTCATCTGCTTGGTAGAATATTGAATTATTTCGTCTAAATTTTTATTTGATTTGATTAAAAATTTATTTTTTCACTGAGAAATGAACTATACTATTTTTGGTTGAAACTTCATTTCTTTTGTTGAAAATTTAACTATTTTGTTTTTTTTGTTGTTGAAAATTTGTTGTTTCATTCTGAAAATTAGAGTATTCTATTTTTGGTTAAAAATTAATTTCTTTTGTTCAAAAATTTAACTATTCTATTTTTGGTTGAAGATTGTTTTTTTTTTGTTAGAAATTCACATTATTAGGCTGACAATTCAATTCTTTAGCAAGTTTTTTTTAGCTAGCTTTGGAAAATTTATTGAACACTTCATTGAGCGCTTTCTACTGATTAATATTTCTTCATCAGAAAACAATTCCAAAATAATTAATTAAAAAACCTATTTTTTCTGTTTTTGTTTTCTTAGACATTTAAATTTGTTCAAATTCATTTTTATCAGCTGAAAGCTCTCGGATGTTCCAAACATTTTTTAACGTCAGCTAAAAAAAGATTATAGTGTAAATAAACAGAAATTTAGAAAAATCTTTTTCGTGAAAGTAACAAAATTAATAGAAGATGACAATTTTTTAAAGTATGTAGTTTTTTAATTTATTCTTATTTTTTACCACCACAACTAACATACTTTTCTCTGATACGCCATTTTACGTATTTTATTATATGCTTTAAAAGTATTCAAAATGAATCAAAATTTCTATTTAGTTTCCACTTAAATGTGGAGAGCCCAATAAGAAAAGCGAACTATTTTTAGTTGAAAAGTCAACTATTATATTTTTGGTTTAATTTATTTAATTAATTTATTTAATTAATTGTATACCATTAAACCATTTCCCTTTCAGGGTTGGCGTGACACTACCCGATTCGGGTAGTGTTTCTAGGTTTTTCTTGTAGTTATAAATAACTACAAGTGTGGGATCACCACACCCACGATGTGCCAACAGCACTCATGTCAGTATTCTTGAATGGTCACCCATCCAAGTACTAACCGCGTCCAACGCTGCTTAACTTCAGTGATCTGACGAGAACTGGGGTTTTCAGCGTGGTATGGCCGTTGGCCATAGAAGATTCTACATTAATTTAATTAATTTATTTAATTAATTCATGTCTTTTGTTAGAAATGTAATCTTTTTTGGTTAAAAATAAAAAATTTTGGTTTAAAATTAATGTGATTTGGTTAATAATTCAACAATTTTCTTTTAATTAACCTTTTTTTTGAAACTTAAAAAATTTCGGGTTGAAAATCCAACTGCATTATAGAAAATTCGCCCTTTTGGCTTGAAAGTTGAACAGCTTGGTTGAAAAACGAACTATTTTATTGAAAAGTCGTCTTCTTTCGATGCATTTCACTATTTTTATTTAAAATTATATCTTGTTTGGCTTAAATATCAACCATTACATTTTTGTTGAAAATTCTTCTTTTTTGGTCAAAAATTTTATTATTTATTTGAAAATTCAACAATTTTGTAAAAAAGTTATCCTTTTTGATTGAAAATTTAATGGTTTGGTTGAAAAATCAACTGTTTTTTTTTAATTCATCTTTTTGGATGCACTATACTATATTTCATTTAAAGTTCAAAATATTTTTTGTTTTAAATATTAAGTATTACACTTTATGTTGAAAATGCATCTTTTACAGTTAAAAATTGTAGTACTTGGTTAATAATTTAATTATATTTTTGAAACTTCAACTGTTTTGTAGAAAATTCATCTTTTTTATTTGAAAATTGCATAGTTTGGTTGAAAAATCAACTATTTTGTTGAAAAATCGTCTTTTTGGATTCACGGCACTATTTTTTATTTAAAATTAAAATCTTTTTTTTTGGTTTAAATAACAACTATTATATTTTTATTGAGAATTAATCTTTTTGGTTGAAAATTCAATTACTAGGTTCAAAGTTGAACTATTATGTTAAAAATATTTATTCTTTTGTTGAAGATTCATAATTTTAGTTGAAAATTCATTACTTTAGTTGAAAATTCGTTTTTTTTTTTGAAATTCAACTATATAGTTAAAAATTTATCTATTTTGTTGAGAATAAAATATTTTTACTTGAAATATTATACGAATTTGAAACTCTTCAATTGAATTTAATAATACTACCTACATTAATTTTATTAAAAATAATTTATTCCTCTATTTTTGTAAAAAAGGGGACGGACTGTGATCGCTGAAATCAGTAACTGTTTTAACTTCATTATCAGTTAATCTTACTTAATAATCAGTTAAATTGATTGAATAATCAATCAAATTCACTTATTTGAATTTAGGGATTAGAAACATCAGAGCAAATTGAAATGACCATCAGCAAATTTTCAATTATCAGTCACAAGAGACTCAGAGACCATTAAATGCAATCTACTTTTCCATGAATGCAGACTCTAAAAGGATTTCCTGCATTTGTTTCAACACTATAGTCAATTCTCTTCGTCATGCTAGGTCAGTCCGAACAATTATATTTTAAATTATATTTATTTTATAATAATAATTTTAATGTTTATCCCTTAAAAGTCTTTACAAAATTATTTATTTTATCCGTATCAATCATGGTTGGAAAAATATTGTCCATATTGTAAAAATTTGAAAAAATAATTACAAACAATGTAAATAATCTCTAAATTTCGAATTTTTATTTCGAAATTCTAAAAAGTCGAATTTTTTAGGCAACAGTTGCATTTTAAACACAAAAAGATGAATTATCAACAAAAGAGTTCATTTTTAACCAAGGAAGATGCATTTTCAACCAAGAAAGACGACTTCACGACAAAAAAGTTAAATTTCTATCTAAAAAGACAAATTTTTAACAAAACAGTTTCATTTTTTACCAAAAAGTATGACTTTTAACAAAATAAATTAATGTTCAACAAAATAATTAAATTTTCAAGAAAATAGTTAAATTTTTAACAAAATAGCTGAATTTTCAACCTAAAAAGATTAATTTTCAACCAAGAAGATTCATTTGCTACCACAAAAGAAAAATTGTCAACAGAATACATGCATTTTCAACCAAATAGTTGATTTTTCTACCACAAAAGAAGAATTTTCAAAAAATTAAATTAATTTTGAACCAAAAAAACAACGAATTTTCAACAAAATGGTTCAATTTTGAGCCAAAGAATTGAATCTTAAAAAATAAGTTTTTAAAATAGTGATTCAACTTTCAAATAAGGAGTTGAACTTTCAAGAAAAAGAAAAATATTTTTAACAAAGTACTTCAACTTTCAACCAAGTAGTTGAATTTAAAAATAAAAGAAGAAATTGAAGATATTTTCTGGGTGAACATGTTTTGAATTTATAATAAAAACTTGAATTTTCGACAAAAAAGTTCATTTTTAGCCAATAAAGATAAATTTTCAACCAAGAAAGGTGACTTCTCAACCAAGAAAGATGAAATTTGTATCCAAAAAGACGATTTTCTAACAAAACAGTTGAATTTTTGACCGTGAAAGATTTATTTATTATTAAATTAAATTTAAATTAACTTATATTTATATTAAATTCATATTGAACAACATAAATGAATTTGCAACAAAATGATGAAATTTTCAAGAAAATAGTTGAATTTTTAACAAAATACATGAATTTTCAATCAAATTGTTGAATTTTCAACTTATAAACAATAAATTTTTGAGCAAAAATGAAACACTTAAATTTTCAGATAAAAAAATTAATTTTAAACAAACAAAAAAGAATTTTCAACAAAATAGTTCAATTTTGAACTAAAGAGGTAACTCTTCAAAAATGAATTTTAAAAAAAGTAGTTCAACATTCAACCGAGTAGTTGAATTTTCAACAAAATAGTTACATTTTCAACCAAAGAGATGAATTTTTAACGAAAATTATGAATCTTCAGAAAAAAAAAGATATTTTCAACCAACTGATTAAAGTTTTAACCAAATAGTATAATTTCTAACCTAACAAGATGAATTTACAAACAAATAGTTGAATTTTCAATCAAGAAAGATTAAATTTCAACCAAGGAAAGTCGAATTTTTAACAAAATAGTTGAATTTTCAACCTAAAAAATTTAACTTTTAACGAAGAAGATTAACTTTCTACAAAAAAGAAAATTTTTTTAATAGATTACATGAATTTTCAATAAAAAAGATGAATGTTCAACCAGGAAGATTAATTTTCTGCAAAAAAGGCTAATATTCAACAAAATACATCAATTTTTAATGAAACAATTGAATTTTCAACTTGTAAAGAATAAATTTTCAATCAAAAATGCAATAGTTAATTTTTCAGAGAAAAAAATTCATTTTTAACCAAAAAGCGAATTTTCAAGAAAATAGTTAAATTTTGAACCAAAGAGGTGAATCTTAAAAAAATGAATTTTAGTAAATGAAAGTAGTTGAATTTTCAACAAAATAGTTACATTTTCAACCAAAGTGATGATTTTTTAACTAAAATGATGACTCTTCAGACAAAAAAGATATTTTCAACCAACTGGTTAAAATTTTAACCAAATAGTATAATTTCTAACCTAACAAGATGAATTTACAAACAAATAGTTAAATTTTCAATCAAAAAAGATTAAACTTCAACCGATAAAAGTCGAATTTTTAAAAAAAAAGCTGAATTTTCAACCTGAAAAATTGAATTTTTAACCAAGAAGATTAACTTTCTACAAAAAAGACAAATTTTTAATAGAATACATGAATTTTCAATAAAAAAGATGAATTTACGACCAGGAAGATTAATTTTCTACAAAAAGGGCAAATATGCAACAAAATACATTAATTTTTAATGAAACAATTGAATTTTTAACTTATAAAGAATAAATTTTCAATCAAAAATGCAATAATTAATTTTTCAGATAAAAAAAATTAATTTTTAACCAAAAAGCGAATTTTCATTAAAATAGTTCAATTTTGAACCAAAGAGGTGAATCTTAAAAAAAGAAATGAATTTTTAACAAAGTAACCCAACTTTCAACCAATTAGTCGAATTAAAAAAAATTAATCAAATAATAGAATTTTCAATTAACAACAAACAAGAAAAGGGGAAAACTTTCTGAAAATGGAATTAAACAATTTTAAATTTGAATTTATAATATTTTTATTTATTATTTTTGGCAGTTACTTAAAGTATTCCATAAAGAAATTCCCTGACTTTTTCCTGATTTCTAGGTCACTGATTGAAATTAGTAAATATTTAAACTGATTTAAATTTACAGAGTAGATAATTCCCAAGATTTAACAAAAAGTGTCATACTTTGATAATTTTTTTGTTTTAATTTGTTATGTTAATATTTTCATTTTTTTGCCTTTTTTATCTTATTCTTCGGTTCTAAAATACTGTTTCTTATGGTTTCTATGACCTATTCTTATTGAAAAAATCTCTACCTAAATCCCTGATGATCTAGCCGAATTTAAATTGATTATTTAAAAAAAAAATGGAAAACCCGGGTAAATTGTAAGAATTATAAATTAAAAAGATTAAATTATAATTTAATTAACAACGTAATATAATTAATTGAATTATAAATTTAAAAAGGAATCTGAACTCACCTCACTTCTAAGGAACGACCAACGGTGTTCGAAAAATCCACAGTCATGCCACTTTAAGGGCAAGAAAATTGTGAATTTGCCTGACACCTAATTTTTCGCACTACTTAAACTTAAGTGGTTTCGCCTATGTCATGAGTTAAACAAAATCGGTGTAATTTCAGGTGTCAAGTGTCCTTTTTCGCTTATTGACCTCCACAGGGGTGTAGAAAGCCACATCCAGAACGCCACTCCCCACTTTTCTCACGAACTGTAAAATCACACAAATTGTTATAAATTAGTATTATTAAATCAAATTTGGATCTTAAATTATTTAGAGTTGAGCAGAGTCTTTTCTGGGTATTTTTATTAAAATTTAAAGAGAACATTTTTCTTATCCCATTCACAATTAATATTCTTTAAGAAAAATAATTTTGCAAATAATAAAAATGAGTGCGTTGATAAATTTTGGTTTTTAATTCATTTTTGAATGGGAAGAATTCGAAATCTTCAGTGATAGGCTAAATCGAATGGCAAAATTCCAAATATTACACTGCATTTTCTGTGGCCACAAATCGTCTAGAATTGGCAAATATCCACTTAGCATCCAGTTTCAATGTCAAAATACAATTTAATCAATATGACTGATCACTAGAATTTTAATTTGTTAAATATCCAAATTTGAAAAAATGTATATTCCTTTCTTGTGAATAATATATTATAATTTTATCAATAAATAATGGTACACTTGCAGACAATATCTAAAACCTTTGTAGGACTAAAAAATAATTCTTTTACGTTTATAATCGAGTGACACTCAGTATTCAAACATTTTTAAATTGAGTCAATTTTTTAAAACTTTTGACTGCTTGTATTTAAAAAACTCAACGAAGTTATTTGATAGGAACTCTCATACCGATTCAATTAGGGTTTATTAACTTGTTATTCTACAACTTACATACTCCGTTCAATGAGTCATTTACATAAAATGTTCAATAATGAATCAAATTCCCGAAAAATAATTGAATTAACAAAATAAATCAGTTGCTTAGAAGCAAGTCATTAAAATCAGGTTTAGCTTAGAAAAATAATTAAATCATCCTTTGCTTGGATTCCACATTTTTTTATCTTTTCTTTGTTTGCTTTCGCAACTGATGAAATTCTCATCCTTTCATCCACCCTTTTTCCTAACTAAAGAACAAACACGTACAGAATTCTTACACTCTTTTTATCACCTTTTAATGAAATCCTCCACCTTGCTGTCTACAAGTCCCTTTTTTTCTTAAATTTTATTTCATTTCCCAAGAATTTAAATCCCGCTAAATCAGTCACTAAAGCACTATTTCCTAAAAATAAGAACAATTCCTACACTCCTTTGATCTTTTAATAAAATCCTCCACTTGTCCTGTCTATTTAAAGTCCATTGTCTCTAAATTTAATGACTTTTCCCATTTCTCACCAAAAAGTACTATTTCCTAAAAATAAAATACCCCCACGACTAAAACTCTGCTCATCTCAAATCCCAGCATCGCTAAATCCGACAGATCAGGAATGACAAATTACCTCGATATATGAACTGATTTGGTTGGCTGGCGCCTAATTTAAATTCACTGACAAGACAAATTGTAGCACCTCTATTACACGAAAAATCACTCGCGAATTTCCCGAATGAAAAAATCCGGGCAAACACTAGTGACAAAGGGAAAAACACACCCGCACATCCGGTGACGGCTGTCAACAACTGTTACGATCACGAGCAAGCATCGCCAGAAGCGTGCATTCACCGCCTTCAAAATCAGCTGTAGAACTGCGCTTCTGCACGGTACACTGACAGAAATATAAACCAAGCTATCCGCACGAACCAACCAGGAACGTATAGGAGAGCTGCTTTACTCGAGGGCCCCCAAAAGGAAATTTTCCTGGAAATAAATTTTTAGAGTTTTCATCAATTTAAATCATATTTTTTCTATCCTTTTCTATCCTTTTCTAGGATTTTCTATCCTTTTCTACCATTTTCTATCCTTTTCTACCTCCAAATCATTCCGACCTATCCTTTTCTTTTCCAGGGTAATTATTTTCTATCTCTTCATCAATCTACATCAGGGTGGTCCAAAATGCATAAGACAATTTTGAACTATTTTGTTTTCAAATAATTTTTTTTTTTTTGAAAATTGAAATATTTTGTCGATTTTTTTTGTGGTTGAAAATTAATTTTCTCAACTGAAAATGTAACTATTCTATCATTGGTTGAAAATCTAGAAATTTATAAACATTATTGGATTGTTTCTTTTTCCTATTTGTGAAAATGTAATAATCTAAATAGATTGGTTTTGAATCACCCATAAAGATTATTCTTAAATTTAAGAATTTTAATTTAAATTAATTTAATATTAATTTTAATTTTCATGAATTTTGTACATTAACTCGATTATTTTTATTCGAAAAATCAACAATTTGGTTGCAAATTGATGTTAAATTCGTCTTTTCAATAGAAAATTAATCTTCTTGATTGAAAATTCAACTATTTGATTGAAAATTTACTTTTTAAACTACAAATTGAACTATTAAATTTTTGGTTGAAAATTCATCTTTTTCAGTTCATACTTTCATCATATTTCATCATATTTTTTCTATCCTTTTCTATCATTTTCTATCCTTTTCTACCTCCAAATTATCCCGACCTATCCTCTTCTTTTCCAGGGTAATTATTTTCTATCTCTTCATCAATCTACATCAGGGTGGTCCAAAATGCATAAGACAATTTTGAACTATTTTGTTTTCAATTAATTTTTTTTTGACAATTGAGATATTTTGTCGATTTTTTTTGTGGTTGAAAATTAATTTTCTCAACTGAAAATTTAACTATTCTATCATTGGTTGAAAATCGATTATTCTTAAATTTAAGAATTTTAATTTAAATTAATTTAATATTATTTTTCAGGAATTTTATACATTAACTCGATTATTTTTATTTGAAAAATCAACAATTTGGTTGCAAATTGATGCTAAATTCGTCTTTCAATAGAAAATTAATCTTCTTGATTGAAAATTCAACTATTTGATTGCAAATTTACTTTTTAAACTACAAATTGAACTATTAAATTTTTGGTTGAAAATTCATCTTTTTCAGTTCATATTTTCATCATATTTTTTCTATCATTTTCTATCCTTTTCTACCATTTTCTATCCTTTTCTACCTCCAAATTATCCCGACCTATCCTTTTCTTTTCCAGGATAATTATTTTCTATCTCTTCATCAATTTACATCAGGGTGGTCCAGAAATGCATCAGACAATTTTTTTTCTCGACTTTTTATGCATATCGCGCGGAAATTTCTTTGAATTCACACAAAAATAAATCCACATCAATCATTTTCTATCCCAACAATCCAATAAGAAAATCCAACTATTTTTCGTTGAAAGTTAAATCTTTTTAATTGAAAAGTCTAATATTATTATATTTTTGCTACAGAATTCATCTGTTTTCATAAAAAAATCTACTATTTGTTTGAAGACTAAATTTTTTTAAAATTAGCTGTATTATTTTTTGACTGAAAATTTATCGCTTTTAATTGAAAATTCAACTATTAAATTTTTCATTGAGAATTAAACTGTTTTGGTTGAAAGTTGAAGTATTTTGTTTTCAATTAATTTTTTTTTGTCAATTGAAATATTTGGTCGAATTTTTTTTTGGTTGAAAATTAATTTTCTTAACTGAAAATTTAACTATTCCATCATTGGTTGAAAATCGATTGTTTTTAGTTGAAAAATCAACCATTTGTTTGCAAATTGATGCTAAATTCGTCTTTTTGATAGAAAATTAATCTTCTTGATTGAAAATTCAACTATTTGGTTGAAAATTAACTTTTTTAACTAAAAATTGAACTATTACATTTTTGGTTGAAAATTAATCTTTTTCAATTCATGATTCCACTTTTGGTTCAAAATTGATCCTTTTTAGTTGAAAATTTAACAATTCGGTTGAAAGCTTATGAATTACATCGAAATTTCTGTTTTGGTAGAAAATTAATCTTTTTGTTTGAAAATTCAACTATTTGGTTAAAAGTTGACAATGTTGTTGTTGTTGTTGTTGTTGTTGTTGATAATTTGACACAATTAATTTTCTTCTGAAAATTCATCTTTTTGCTTGAAAATTCAACTATTTGGTTAAAAAATCATATATTTTGATGGAATGCAATATTTTTACACATTTATTTTATTCAAAAGAATTTATTTCCCTATATTTCTAAAAAACACCTCATTCCTCTATTTTTAGACTTTTAGAGCATTTTGACATGTGAAGACTGTTATCGAGACAGTGGAAAAAATGTTTTTTTTTTAGTTTAACTGAGAAATTTACAATGTTTTTTACTATTTTAATCAATGAAACTACAAAAATAACTGAAATATCAGTTGAAATTTGAAATTTGGTCAAGAATTCACCTTTTTGGTTGAGAACTTGTCTTTTTGGGAATTTAATTCAACTTTTTGGTTGAAAATGAACTTTCTCATTCAAAATTCATATTTTCGTTTTGAAAATTTAACTGTTTTGCAGAAAATTTGTTTTTTCGACTGAAAAATTCAACTATTGTGTTGAAATTTATTTTCTTTTTTGACTGAAAAATCTTTCTAGTTTAAGAATTCCCCTCATTTGTTAACAATTAATCTTTTACGCTTAAACATACAACTGTTTTTATACAAATTACTGTTTTGGTTGATGATTTAACCACTTGGTTGAAAATTCGTCTTTTGTCTGTTTAAAAATTAGGGTTTTTAACTTAAAATTTAAATATTCTTTTTTTTTTTAAATTCATCTTTTTTCGTTAAAAATTCATATTCTTCTTCTTTTATATTAATCTTCCTGGTTGAAAATTCATTTATGCTGAAGAAAATTCGTCTTTTTGGTTTGAAAATTTAACAATTTTGTAGCAAAGTCATCCATATTTTCAGATTGGTTTGAAAAATCGCCTCTTTTGGTTCAAAATTAACCTATTTTATTGAAAATATATTTTTCTTTGTTTGAAAATTCATCTGTTTTATTTTACGAATCCACTATTTGGTTCGAAATTTATCCTTTTTAGTAAAAAATTTAACTATTTGGTTAAAAGCTTATAAATTATATTGAATTTTTTTTTTATGGAAAATTAATCTTTTTGTTTGAAAATTCAACTATTTGGTTAAAAGTTTACACTGCTGCTGTTCTTGATACGTTGTTACAAATTAATTTTTTTGTTGAAGATTCATAATTTTAGTTTAAAATTCATCTCCTTGGTTGAAGATTCATAATCTGAGTTAAAAAATCATCTTTTCGGTTGGAAATTTAATTATTTGCTTATAAATTTATATCTATTGTTGAAAATGCTATATTTTTACCTGAAATCTTAGGGAATTTAAAGTGTTTGTAATTAATTTAATATGAATATAGTACCGACATTCATTTTATTTAAAAGAATTTATTCGCCTATTTCCTTAAAAAAATCACCTTATACTACTGTTTTTAGGACATTTTGACTTTTGAGGACTGTTATTGATACAGTGAAAAAAAGTTTTTTTTTGTAGTTTAAGTGAGGCTTTTATATTGTATTTTACTATTTTAAGCAATGAAATTAAAAAATAACTGATTTATTAGTTGAAATTCTTGGTATTGATTCAATTAGTTCAATTTTTACTAATTCAGATTTAGAGAGTGGACATAAAGACACAAATTCAAAAGGTCAGATGTAGATTAGGATGGTCCAAAGTTTTCTTTCTTCGAACTTTCATGCACATTGCCCGGAAATTTGTTCGAATCCACACAAAAATAAATCCATTTTTTTTTGTTAAAAAAAAAAGATATTTAGAGGTGGTACAAGCCCCATGAAGTTTAACACGTATTTTCCATAAGAAAAAAAGATGTTTTGTAAATTTTATTCAGAATCGTCAATATTAGCTGAATCGAGTCGAAACTCAACATTTCTCTCCAAAATTAGCCATAAAATACGAATAAATTTTTTTTAATATCACCCCCATAAGTCTGTTTTAAAGGGTCCCAAAAAAAACCCGTAAGTGAAAAAATGTCGCGAGTTTTTGGCGCTAATTATGATTTTTTTAGGGTTTTTAAATGCAAATTGTTTCTTATACATAAAATACTACTTTATACTAATAATTAGATGTTAACATAAATAGTTTAAATAATTTATTATTGTTTTTAGCAATATTCTCTTAGAATAGAGATAGAAAGTCGCGGTTTTTTCACAAATTTTCCACTTTTTGTCCAATTTTCAATCAGAATGAGGTAATAGTGAATTAATGTTAACAAACATAATTGTTTAAGCAATTCATTATTATTTTTAATAATATTCTCTTTGAATAATGCTAGAAATTGCGGTTTTTTTTTTAATTTACAACTTTTTGTCCACTTTTCACTTAAAGTGACTTAATAATTAATTAAATTTAGCAAAAATAATTGTTTAAACAATTTATTATTATTTATAACTATCTTTATCTATATCCATGCCAGATAGTTGCGGTTTTTTCCTGACATTTTTTACTTTTTGTCTACTTTTCACTTCGTGAGATAATAATTAATTCAAGTTAACAAATATAGTTGTTCAAAAAATTTGACATTGTTTATAACTATCTTCTCTTAGATAAGTGATAGATAGATAAGTTGAGATATATTTTTTCTGAAATAAAACAGATATTTGAAATATTCTTCAAATTTTCTATGTGGATCATATTAAATGTAAATTTTCCTTGAAATATTTACTAAGAGGCTTTTAGCCGAAATTAATATTAATATTTACTATTTGTTCCTAACTAAAAAGTCAAAGAAAAGCTCAAAATTTTAGAAAAATCCTCAACTTTCTAGCATTGATAAATAAGAAGATAGTTACACATTTTTAAATAAATTTTCAATATAATTCATAAGCTTTTAACCAAGTTGTTAAATTTTCAACTAAAAATAATAAATTTCAAACCAAGTAGTGGAATCAGAAACTGAAAAAGATAAATTTTAAACCAAAAATTTAATACATAGTTCAATTTTTAGTTAAAAAACATCATTTTCAAACAGATAAAAAACGAATTTTCAACAAAGTGGTTGAATCATCAACCAAACCGATCAATTTTTAACCAAGCAGTTGTATTTTTAATCAAAAAAGATTAATTTTCAACAAATGAGGGAAATTTTCAAACAAGAAAGATTGTTCAGTCAAAAAAGAAAAAAATTTCAACAAAATTGTTGAATTTTTAAGTCGAAAAAAGAAATTTTCTACAAAACAGTTAAATTTTCAAAACGAAAATCTGAATTTTGAATAAAAAAGTTCATTTTCAAACAAAAAGTTGAATTTTAATCCCAAAAAGACGAGTTTCAACCAAAAAGGTGACGTTTTGAGAAAATTGTTGAATTTCGAAACAAAATAACTAAATTTTCAACCTAATAATAAAATTGTTGACTAGAACAGATGAATTATTGACTAAAAATAAAGTAGAAGACTTTTCAATGAAAAATAAATAATCAATTCGCATTTAAGTGGGAAAACGTGGAAAAGGGTAAAGAGGGGAATAGGGGAAAAAATGTGAAGCTTGCGATAAATAAATAGGAATTTTGATAAATTATATACTCAAAAATAGTAGCTTGAAGACAAATGGAAGGTAATTCTTACAAATTTAAAAATATTAGCTCAAAAAACTGGAAATTTGGCATAGAAAATAAGGTTAATTTTCCACTGCACAATTTTTGGCTTTGGACTACACCATGTTTCGTGTCAGTTGTTTTTTTATATTATCATTATTTGAATAATTATAAAGTATCACTTTTCGCAAAGAATATAAATAAATGAAAAAATATTTCTTGCATTCAATTGCATCTATCCTTTTCAATCTCAAACTTTTAATCCAATATCAGCTTATCCATTTAAATCCTCTCAGTTCCTTCAAAAACTACCCTGTCCTTCCTATCCATAAATTATCCATGACTATCCTTTTGTATCCTATCCACTCAAATCTTTTTCTATCTCTTTATCAATCCACGATTATATATATCTTTTTCAATGCCAACCTTTGTATCCAAATTATTTTATCCATGTCAATCCTTTTCTATCTTTCTATATCCAAGAACATCCTCCTCTGATCCACATGCATCTGATAGAATCTATAAATAGCTATCTGTCACCTACCCTTATCAATCTAATTATTATCACCTTTATCCCATGAAATTCAGTATTTCTATCCTTTTCTATTCCCAAATTATCCAAATCTATCGTTTTCTATTCTTCCACTATCGTCATCAATTATTTTCTATCTCTTCAACAATCTACATTTATCCTTTTGAATTTCAATCTTTCTATCCAAGTCTATCATCCGCCCATCCACGTCAATCCTTTTCTATCTTTTTTGCAGTCTATAATTACCCCTGTCCTTTTTTCTTCCTCAGTTATACATTTCTTTCCTTTTCTATCCTCCTGCCGACATCAATCCTTTTCTATCCCAATTATCCAATAAGAAAATCGACATATTTTCCGTTGAAAGTTAATTCTTTTTAATTGAAAAGTCTACCATTATATTTTCGGTTCAGAATTCGTCTCTTTTGATTAAAAATTCTACTATTTGCTTGAAGATTTAATTTTGCTTTAAATTAGCTGTAATGTTTTTTATTTTAAATTTATCGCTTTTTATTGAAAATTCAGCTATTAAATTTTCCATTGAGAATTCAGCTGTTTTGGCTGAACTATTTTGTTAAATATTCATTTTATTAGTTGACAGTTGAACTATTTTGTCGAAAAAAAAATTTTAACTGAAAATTTAACTATTCTATTATAGGTTGAAAATCGATAGTTTTTATTTGAAAATTCAACTATTTGGTTGAAAATTAACTTTTTAATTTAAAATTAAGTTTTTGATTCAAAATTCATATTTTCGCGTTGAAAAATTTGTAACAGTAAATCCTAGAGATATAATTTATCTGAAGTTAGATAAAAATGCTGCAAACAATTACAAAAACTACAATTATCCGACAAAGATAATTTTTATCACGAGGCGGATAAAAATTATCAGTCATCGAATAACTGTAGTTTTCAATTGTTTGCAGCGTTTTTATCCAACTTCAGATAAATAATATTTCTATGATTCAATGTGTTCCTGGTTGAAAATTCAACTCTTTTGTTGATAATTCGTCTTTTTGTTTATAAAATTCATCTCTCTTGGTAGAAATTTGATAGTTTTGTTTAAAAATGCTATTGTTTTATTATAAATTAATCTGTTTTTGTTGAGGATTTAACAGTTTGGTTAAAAATTAGTCTTTTTGGTTAAATACAATTATTAACAGTTGAACTTCTTCGTCAAAAATCAATTTTTTTTATTGAAAGTGTATCATTGTAGTTCAAAATTCAACTTTTTTTTAAATTAAATTTTTTGTTAAAAATTGAACTAATTTGCGCAAAATATAATTATGATTTTGAAAATTTAACAATTTTTTGAAACATTCGACTTTTCTTATAGAAAATTCGTACTTTTGGATTGAACATTTAACTGTCTTCTAAAAAAACCGTCTATTTTGTTGAAAATTAGTCACTTTTGCTTAAATTTGTTACAATGGGCTAATAAATGAAATTTTACTATGGTTCTCATTTTTTATTTACGGACCTAAGAAGACAATAGTATGATACAGCAAATTTTATTTTTTAATGCATAGCATCGAAATAAAATGGTCTAATAGAATAGCTTCCAGCATAGTCTAAAAATCGAAATTTGCTCATTTTTCTTATTTTCCAATCTTTTATAATAAAAAAAAATCAGTATGACATAGCAAAATTTATTTTTTATTGCAAATATAAATGCCAGATCATCAATTTTAACCCTCTTCGAAGAAAGTCGGATAATTGTTAGGATATTATAAACCCTGAAAAAATGGGTACTCGCTATTAATATATAAATATATCTAAATAAAAAAAAAAGAATTTTTGTCAGACAATAAACACTTTGGACACAAGATATTGTTCTTTATTTATAAAGAGAAAAGCCTTTTCTACGAAATCGAAGATCATCAAATCCTTCACCAGAACCGTCTTAATTATCAGAACAAATTCATAAACCTCTTTAGCATCGAACCAATAGAACTCGAATAAGCAAGTACTTTTAGTACTTTCATGGTTTCTCGTCTTTAATGTTCTAGGAGAGAAAGGAGACAAATCTCCCATGGAGCATAGCGAAATGACTAGCTCAATAAAATTCTCAGCAAAACACTCGTTCAGGCAATCTTGGCGATTTCACATAATTGCAACGTATCGCTTCAAGGCAGGATGTTTTGCAATAAAATTGCATATTACTTGCATATGCGTAGTTCAAAGTCATCTCGATTCTCAGGAAGAGGCAAATTTTCTTTATAGGATTCAAGAACAGGTAGTTTGATGACAACAAATGTTTTCCGCGTTTAAATCAGAGAAATCTTATTTTTATTATTATTGTCTTGTGAGGCTGGTCCATTTAAGTCACGTAGCACTGCGCTTAAAAACTTATTGTACTACGCCTTTTATTAACACCGGTGAAACAGAGGTCATATACCGCCGGATGACTACACTTCACTGGGTATTGGCCTGTGAAATTTTTTTTTTTTTTACTAATTGTAAGATGGGCTTAAAATCACTCTGCTGCATCCGACTCTGGACGTTTGGCCGGGGGAAGGGGGAACTGCAGAAAACCACCTCCCGAGTTCAGCCGGTTTTTCGTCAGTCGAAATATCGACTAAGAATTGTGAGTTTTTACATTTAGGTGACAAATCTTCTGTATCAAAAAGAGAATCTTTCTGTATCAGTTGTTATGTAGCTGTCACATAACGACAAATATTAAACATGCCAAACTAAAATCATACTAAGTATTTGGAATAATGCTAAAATTGAAGACCTTGCAAGAATTATGTTCTTCCAAAATTTAACAAAACCAGACTTTACAGCATAAAATGCTCTCAAAAGAGGGGAAATACGGTGAATTTTAACGAAAATAGGGGAATAATAGGAGAATAAATTCTTTCAAATAAAGTTAATGTGGCTACAATATTTAATTTAATATCTAGCCAAAAGGAAGAATGTTCAACAAAACAGCTGAATCTTTGAACAAAAAGATGACTTTTCAACTAAATAAATAAATTTTGAACAAAATATAATAATTAAATTTGCAAGAAAATAGTTTAATTTTCAACAAAATAGCTTATTTTTTAACCTAAAAAAGATGAATTTTTAAATAAGAGGATTAATTTTCTACCAAAAGAGACGAATTTTCAACAAAATACATAAATTATCAACTAAACAAGATCTAAACAAGAAATTCAACAAAAAATGGAAAAGTTACAATTTAAGTTGAAAAAATTAATTTTCAACCAAACAATTCAACTTTCAAACAAAAGAGATGAATTTTCGTCAAAATAGTTGAATTTTTAACCAAATATATACATTTTTAAACTACAAAAAATGAATTTGCAACCAAATAGTTGCATTTTCAAGCTGAAAGATGCATTTTCGACCTAATGGTCAAATTTTCAAAAAAAAGTTAATTTTCTACCAAATAGTTTCAATTTTCTTTCAAAACCGTTGAATTTCCAAGCCGGAAAAACGAACTTTTTAGAAGACTGTTGCAATTTAAACCCGAAAATATCAATTTTCAACATTGAAATTCATTTTCAACCACGAAAGATTAGTTTTAAACCAAGAAAGATAACCTTCTTACTAAAAAAAGATGAATTTTCAACCAAATAGATTAATTTTCTACAAAATCATAAACATTTGAATTCAACAAAAGATGTGAATTTTAAACCAAATAGTTAAATTTTCAACTAGAAAATATCAATTTTTAACCAAAAATAAAATAGTTACATTTTCCGTTCAAAACATTCTTTTTTCAACACAAAAAAATAATTGTTAACAAAACCTATTTTTATCTTAAAGCAAAAACAGTTGAATGCGACCAAAAAGACGATTTTTCAACAAAATAGTTCAATGCTCAACCAAAACAGGGTAATTTTCCAATATACAGTTGCATTTTTAACAAAAAAAAAAAAAAAAAAATTTCAACTCAAAAAATTAATTTTCTGCTAAAAGAGAAGAATTTTCAAGAAAATTCAGGAATTTCCTACCAAATAGTAGAACTTTCAACTAAAAAATATCAATTTTCAACCAAAAGTGGAATAGTTACATTTTCAGTTAATGAAACTAATTTTCAACTAAAAAAAGTTCATAAAAAAAGATTTTAATTTTGAAGCAAAAACAGTTGAATGCAAACAAAAAGACGATTTTCCAAAAAATAGTTGAATCCTCAACCAAAAAGAGGTAATTTTCAACCAAAAAATTGCATTTTCAACAAAAAAATCAAATTTCTACCAAAACAGATGAATTTTCAAAAAAAAACCGAATTTGAAACCAAATAATTATTTTTTAACCAAAGAGATGAATCTTCAAACATAAAAATTTTTATTTTAAAGAAAAAACATTGGGGTTTAACCATAAAATGATTTTTCGACAAAATAGTTGAATCCTTAAACAAGACAGGGTAATTTTTAACCAAATAGTTGAATTTTCAACTAAAAAAGATCAATTTTCCACAAAAAATGGAATAGTTACACATTCAGTTAAAAAAATTAATTTTCAAACGTGAAACAAGGAATTTTCAACAAAAAATATTTTAATTTTAAAGCGAATCCAGTTGAATTCGACCCAGAAGATGATTTTTTAACAAAATAGTTGAATTCTGAACGAAAAAAGGTAATTATCAACCAAAAAGTTGCATTTTTAACAAAAAAATCAAATTTCTACCAAAACAGATGAACTTTCAACCAAAAACCGAATTTTCAACCAAATAATTATTTTTTAAACCAAAGAGATGAATCTTCAAACATAAAAATTTTTATTTTAAAGCAAAAACAGTCGGGTTCAAATCAAAAATGATTTTTCAACAAAATAGTTGAATCCTTAAACAAAACAGGGTAATTTTCAACCAAATAGTTGAATTTTCAACTAAAAAAGATAAGTTTTGCACAAAAAATGGAATAGTTACAGATTCAGTTAAAAAAAATTAATGTTCAAACATGAAACAACGAGTTTTCAACCAAAATTATTTTAATTTTAAAGCGAATCCAGTTGAATTCGACCCAGAAGATTATTTTTCAACAAAATAGTTTAATCCTAAACGAAAACCTCGACGAAAACACGGCCATTTGCAACCAATAAGCTGCATTTTTAATCAAAACACATGAAATTTAAAACAAAAAGACGAATCGTCAATTAAAAAAAAAACGAATTTTCAACGAAGTGGTTCAAATTTTACCCAAAAAGTGAAATTCTGAATTAATAAAGATCAATTTTTAACCAAAAATGGAATAGTTACATTTTCAGTTAAAAAAATTAATCTTAAAAAAACGAGTTATCAACAAAATAGTTAAACTTTTATCCAAAGAGATGAATCCTTTACAAAATAATGAGTTTTTAACAAAGTTGTTAAACTTTTACCCAAATAATTGAATTTTCAACCAAAAAAGATAAATTCCAAAAGATAAACTTGACGTTTCAACCGAAAAGGATTTTCATTTTTATAAAAAACAGTTCAATTTAACCAAAAAAGTTGAATTTATAACAAAACATTCTAATTTTTAACCATAGGGATGAATTTTCACCTAAAATAATGAATCTTCAGCTTTAATAGTTACACTTTCAGTTGAAAAAATGAATTGTCAAATAAAAGAAAACGAATTTTTAACAAAATAGTTAAATTTTCAGCAAAAGAAATGAATTTTCAATAAAAATGATGAACCTTCCTAAAAACAAAATGAATTTTTCATACGGAAAAGAGAGTAAAGTCTGTAAAACCCTTCCCAAGTGTTAAATTCGATCCCAAAAAAACCAATGACCAAAAACCCCTAAAATTTTCGAAAATCGTAAATTTCGGTACAGAAGACCTGGAACCAGATGTAGAGGATACGACGTTGCTTCAGCTCGCGCATGTACGACAAAGCTGCCAGGAAAGTAAGGCTGAGGTTTCCATGACCGGTCGTGGGATTTTCGACCTTAGCGGATCGCCACGGGAGGGGATAAGTACCCGAGCAGTGTGGGTGGGACGAGGAAGGAAATAATAAGTTTGCTGCAAGAAAGAGACAAACTGAAGAGAATGGACTGACTCCACCGCATGCTGCGGGTCGATACTCTAGCACCGAAGAGTGAACCGACCTGCCTCGGTGCAAGTGTACTCAGCCCGGTACACTTGCACTCAGAGGAGCTCTGAAGAACTCGCTCGTTTTTTACGTTCGAGGTTCGTCCCTTGATCCCCTTTTCTGCGTAATGCTTTCCCTCTCACTCCTATAGCCTCACTACGTATTACCAATATACAATAAACAACAAACAATATACAATATTGAAATAATAAATTTAATCTTTCGTTTTTTCTTACACAGTGCAAGTGTGTGGTGCAAGTGCACTCAGATAAGTTGTGTAAGGTGAGAGAGAGAAGGGGATAAAGGAATGAACAAGCACCTGTGTATGAAAAATCGAAAGGTGGACTTTAGAAGGTGGATTTTTTTTTGCATACTTCTTGGTCCATCTTCTAATCCAAATGTTTAATCCGGTTCTTCAGGTTTATGGCAGTGACATAGTTCATAAAGAATTTTGCCATTCCTTCCCTAAGGGTACAGTTTCTGACATTCGGAATTTTTCAATTTTTAGTATTTTAAACAAATGGGAAAATAATGTTAGGATGTACTTGAAATCTTATCAAAATCATCTGTAGATGATTTGTGCATTGTATACAATGCACAAATGTCGTCAACTAAAATTGATCAGTACAGTCAACATAGTTTGTGAAATATCAACGACCCTGAAGTTCGTCATAGATATGGGTACAAACTTTTTGTACTTAATTATAAACAAACTATGCGTACGATCGAAAAAACAAAAACATCTTTGAATTCGCCTACGAAATATCTAGGTACGCATTTTTTTAAACCATTTTTTTGAACAATTAAAACATTTG